>LPNX011056682.1:371412-496029 GCA_001517045.1 Pseudotsuga menziesii
GTATATATGTATATATATGTATATATATACATATATATACATATATATATGTATATATATACATATATATACATATATATATGTATATATATACATATATATACATATATACATGTATATACATATATACATGTATGTATACATATATATGTATGTATATATATGTATATATGTATATATATGTATATACATATATATATGTATATATATGGCATCTAACATATTTTAAACCTTTGACAGGTTCCGCGACACTTCTAAAGAGAAAAATGAAAAAATAAAAAAATATGGAAAACACAAACAAAGTCGGGTGGATATCAGAAACTAAGAACACGAATTGTAAGAATCAAATGATCATTATTTGTAGCCAATTTTTTTTCTAACTGTAGTGAACAAATAATTGATTTATCACAAACAATTTTTTTAGTATTATGCATTGCAGATAAATTCTTTTGAAGATGCAGCCACTAAAGAAGAATTGACAGTCGAATTCAAGTATGGTTTTCAACATGTGTTGAAACATCGAAAAAGATCATGGAAAACCCTAATTTCTTCATTGATGCACATAGATGTAAATAAAACCAATAATGTCATCATTATAATGCATTTATGTAATCTATTCATGAATGATTAAATCAAAAAATAAATGTATTTTTTTTCTTCCAGGGTGAGAGCAACAAAAGCATTGAGAGTAGCGGTATCGAACATGTACCACTTGATGGTGAAGAGTTTCCTCATGGTGGTGAAAAACAACCTAGCCATTAATGTATGTATGATATAAAATAGAACCATTTAATATGATTTTAAATATATAATTAATGACGTTTACTAATAAAAAATTTTATGTGAATGAAATAACATGTATTGGTTCATGCTTAATTGGAAGATGAACAAATTACAGAACCAATAAACACTCCAATTGTCTCAGCTAATCAGACAACATGTAAAGATCATTGTAATGATATTGAAAATAATGAAATACATATATTAATAATAACTACACATATATATGTAAATAAATGTCTTAATTTTTTTAAATATTGCCCCTCTCGAGTGACCTCCACACCCTAGTAATCGTTGTACCAGAAGTATGGTACGGAAGAGCATTTCCACACAATCAACAGAAAGAGAGGACACACCAACTATAGTGAGAAATGACAATGAATTAAATGGCCCCCTCTTATAATTTATGAAAACAAAACTAAACTAAACAAAAATGTACTTGTTTACATTTAAGATTTGTATTTGACTAAGTAAAGAAATGAAATATTTACAGTTTTGTTACAAATTTCTTGATTTTGTCGGTGCATCGTCATATTTTCAAATTGAGGTTTATAATATGATTTTATTGTTCAGTTCACATTTCTGATTATGTGTGACATATTTCGAGAACTATGGTTTTCTTCAAGGGGCAGACCACCCCTTCTTGAGTTAACCCGAGGAAGATGAGAAGACCATATCGTTTATAATTCGTTTAAATACAATATATTCATGTTCTTTTTTTCCAGTATTGTTGTATTTCATTAACAACTTAGATCTAATATATATTGCTGCTATTATTACTACTTGTTTCCAGTATTTTAATGATTATTGCATTTCTCCGTTTGATATTACTGTATTGATTAAAACAATTAATATACATATATTTTTGTTTTTTACAATTTATATGCGAAATATTTGTTCATTTTGCTGCGTAGCTTAGTTTTAAATGTGTGTCATATTCCGAGGAATATACTTATCCTCGAGGGGTTGTCCATCCATTATTGAGTTAACTTGAGGAAGATGAGATGACAACATGAGCTTCTTTATATAGTGATGTTGATTTTGAGCTTCCACTCTTTGCATGAGACACATGAGACGTATAACCACATATAGTTGAGAATGATGGGTAACCTACCTTCACATTGACTTGATGTACATAAGCCTTATATGATGTGATGTTGCATTGTTATGTTACATTGACTTGTATGTTTGCTTGTATGTGATGTTTATCTTTGTGGTGACTCGTGATTGACCCTTACATGGTAACGCTGAGATAGAAAACCCTTAAATAATGATGTCCAAATTCTTGATCACTAGAGTGACTACTTATAGGGGATGTCCACCCTTGCATTGACCTTAAGATCCCTCCTTAGGTTCCATCCACCATAGCGCTACCTTATATGATTTTTTTGAAGTACTTTCATGTCATTTTTTATTGCAAGTTGGTCGTACTACTGTGCTGATACTGTTTCTTTATTTGTGAATGTTGGATGATCTATTTTAAGGTCTTTTCAAGTTATCCATTTTTTCCTTTCATAGGTATGTTGGTCTAGTTGAGTCTCATGCAAGTAACCTAAAACTAAGAGGTTGAAGTCTATATAGAAGCATTTTTTATGAGAATAAGGGAGGTCTTCCTAACATTTTATGTTGAGTTTATAGTTGCTTCAGATATGATATATATTGCTACTATTATATATTATTGTCTTTCATTAACAACTTAGATCTGATATAGATTGCTATTGTTATTATTTCTATTATTTTCAGTACTTTAATGGTTATTGTAAGTCATTGTTTTTGGGACATTCTAGACATGAAGTATATTAAGGTATGTTTTTTCTTTTCCACAAAAATGATTTAAGTTTATTGTACTATAGTAATACATACAACATGGAAACTATGCCATATTTTTTTTACAGGTCCTCTATCTTGTAGAACCAATTGATGATGTTGTTGTTCAAAATTTTCAGATGTACAAATACATAGGTTGCTATTCAAAATCTATCTTGTGGCACTATGTGAGATGTCCAGTAGATATACATAAGACATGTAGTCCATGGCCAGAAACAATAAATCTTTTGAGAGATACACCAGGCCCAATAGTATGTTGGAGGAATCACAGAGATTGGAGGTTGGATCGCAAGGTTATATTTTTCTATCCTTCCTTGTGGTGGATTACAAGTGTTTCTTTCCAGCTCAGTAACATTGATGTTATGGAGAACCTATTTTTTCTTTATTAACATGGTTTAATCAATTCTTAGTCTAGGATCATAACTTTAATCCAAACATTCTGAATGTCTTTCCTAGTGTGTTTCTTATTCTTTTTTAAGCAACAAGTCTTCCCTCTGTATGTGAATAGTGGTTCAAGCACACCAAGCTAGAAGAAAATGGTTGGTCTCTATTATTTAACAATAACTTATCCAAGGCTAATGTTAGAGTTATAATTAATATGCCATTGATATTTAATCAATGAGTGCTATCATATTCTTAATTATTTGAGTGAAAATAAATAAATAATACCCTCTGAACAAAACAAATCTCACAGGAAAGAGACAAGAATTGCTCAGTATATAATTACAATATAAACTTCATTAATTCCAGTAGTATACAATGGTGTTACAGAAAGGATAATTCAAATCATGTGGATAAGATTCAAATATTCCAACTCATCATGACCGACTGGCTAACTAGAAGTGTCTTAATCACTATCAAAGTTCACTAGGTTAACTCTAGATGTCTAATTCAGTCTCTCCATTAGTTATAATAAGTTGAACTAGTTGAAATGATATGGTGGGTGAGAAGTAGGTGAGAACTAGCGTCTTCCTTGTTAGTTTTTCTGTCATTAATCTAGCATAACATTAGGATCTTTAACTGAGAGAATAACAAGTACAACAATCAAACACAAGAGACAATGAACACAGTGTTTATCCTCGGGGAAACCATAAATGGTGAAAACCCCGCAACTTCCTCTGAGAAATAATCAGCACCAAAAGTAGAACCCAAAACAGTAAGAGATCTCCCGAAAACAGTAACCTTCTTCTTATCTATCCCCAATGTCTTCTCCTTCCTCAACTATGTGCTACACTTGAGTGTGTATGAGTTGTGTGATAAATAGAGAGTCCAGCTCTCTATTTATACTAATCCCAACATGACTAAACCCTACTAGGGTTGACCTCACTAGGAGAATCTAATAACCCTAGTGACCCAAAATTCCGGGGACTTTAACCCTTAAACAGTAGGAGGGTTACCCACAATGACTTGACATGACTTGTTTACATTATAGATCTTCCCGATAGGAACATTGGGGCATGACATGACTCAAGTACATCCCAGAATAAACATCGGGTTACAATATATAAGAAATACAAGTGAAATACATTCTGAAGTTACATATACATCAACACTCCCTCTTAACTAGGAAGGTATTCTTTCAACACAATTTTCAGCACAAGTCTTCTTCTCTGTATCTTCTGGATCATCATCGAGTCTTCGTCATCCTCAAGTCATCTTCATCATCGGATCTGGATCATCTCTCGATCTAGATCATCACTCGATCTAGATCATTATTGCTGGATCATCATTACTGGATCTGGATCATCATCACTGGGTTATCATCACAGGTACTATCTATTGATTCTTCTCGTCATAGGAATCTCTACAGAGCCAGCCCTTTTTCATCCTGGATGTACATCTACAGAGCCAGTCCTTTTTCATACTGGATGTATCATCACACAGAGCTAGTCCTTTTTCATACTAGATGTGGAATCCACTCAAGTTCCATGGTGTATTTTGGTTTCTAGGCCATTCTAAGATACGCACCATGGCCCACGCGAAAATCGATGGTTTTTCCATGTATAGGGCTGGATATACGCGGAAAACACCCTCAAATTCACGTACATACACGGTTGTTTGGAAAACAGTTGCATATGCGGCCGCGCTCAATGATTTTTAAGTATTCTAATGGACAAAATTCAAATTTTATGTGCAGGATGGTCCTAGAATGGAGAGAACGTGAACATGGTGATGTAGAAGAGGCAGTAAGGGTAGATCTAATGGCTCAACAAGCGTTATGTGCATGTGGGCTTTACAAATTTTGGTGTCTTGGTGGCTTAAGAGCCAAAACCAGGACTATTGCAGATGTTAGTGGACTACTGGGATCCAGACTCAGAGTCGTTCCAGATAAACGAGATTTCTCTCACGATAGAAGTGGAGGACATATACTTTGTTAATGGACTTTCCCGACGGGGGTAAGTGGTGAACCTATGTTCTCGCGAGCCCGGAGGTGGCTTGACTATAGATGAGTACATTGTGGTGTACTGGTATCCAGACATGGAGAAGGTGGGGAGGCAGATCCCAACTAACTCCATACAGGTGCTAGCCCTAAAGGCCATCGTACTGACACTGGGCAGGATATCAGGCTTGGATTCACTCCACCAGGCCTCGCGGCCTTTGATGTTCTATGCAGTGGATTGCATGAGACCCACGGTGTACATTTGGAGCACTGCGCTACTGGGCAACATGAAACACCAACTTAGTGAGTGCAAGATGGGCAGAGTGTGAAACTTCGATTTCAACAGCATACTGAGCACGTTTTTCTTTGAGCATGTTCCAGGATTGAGCCCTAGAGTTGACGTTCCTCTACACGGGGTTCGAGATCCGACCCAACGGTGTTGGGCGGATGCGATTCGCAGACTGGGTGGAGGTAGGGTGTCCAACCCCTATCCAGCTGATTTCTTTCCGTGGTGGCGATGACAGATAGTTGCCATCGATGACTACCCCTATGCGGGGATAGATTTTCGGGGAGACCTAGACATGCCGCTACCACCAGGATCGGCATACGGTGACATAAGTGATGAATCTCGACCCTCTTTTTAAAATTTTTTGAGTTATTTACTTTTTTTTTGTTTTCTGATTATATGGAATCAAAATACATGTTTTTGGGTGACAATACATAGTGACATCTACCATATGCATGCAGATGTGGGACCACGGCAGCCTGAAGTCTTCCCTCGTCATAGACGAAGGGGAAGAGGAGACGATATCACGAGTGTGGATGCGGAGCGGACGCTCCAAAGCATTCATACCAACTCCGTGAGACTGACACATAGAGTACCCATGGCACAAGTCGAGGACTTTCCTGATGCCATGCAGCGCCAGGTGGTGGGTGTACCACGAGCATGGGCGCGGCTATTTTGACTGCTAGCTAGATCCGTAGTGACATTCCACAATCACAACCCCCCTCCTCCTCCACAGGCTTAGATGCCTAGGAGTGATACATTTTGTACTACCGTGTATTATATTTTGGTGGCTCGAGAGCCCTATTTTTGTATTATGACTCTATGTATTACCACATTTTGGATGTTTATAAAAATTTTATGATGATTGGTTTATTTATTTATATATGTAAAAAAATTTGTTTGATGATCTTATTGTGTATGAAACAAATGCCAATCTAACAAGTAGTTAGCATATGAGTCAACAACTTTTTATTAATTCTTGGAATATGTATATATGTTATATTGTCAAATTGTCGTTCTAATAATCTCACACATAAGAATCTTCTTAATAATGTCGGATCTCTAACATGGTACAAACCATTAAGCTATAACACTACTAACTTCGAATCAAAACGTACCTCAAGAGAGAGAACGCCATGTAAAATGGCATCCCATAGAAGCTCAATAACGGCACTATACTCAACAACATTGTTTGAAGATGGCCGTAAACTTATGCCTCCTGAAGACAATACCTGACCCATAGGAGTATAAATCACCCAAGCACCAGAGGCTGAGTGTTGAGTGTGATGGATTGCACCATCCACGAATCCTATGAAGGTGGAAGATTCCATTGACATTTTCCAAAAGAAATGGAAACTAATCACAAACCCGATCACCATAAGAAAAAGACCTACCTATGCAAAAATGTATAATAATATACAAGAACCAACCTTGGCTGAAAATATTGCATAGTACTTTTTGAGATAGAGCCCATTTCTAGGCTTCGCCAAGGCCGTTCCCTCATAATCCACTAACTCATAAGCGCCCTTCTCTAATACACGTTTGACGACGTAAGGACCACGCCACATGGGACTAAACTTCCCTGCCCCCAAGGGTTCTTTAGGTTGATCCCACAAAAGGACCAAGTCTCCCTCACTAAACCTCCTTGGACGGATAGACTTATCGTATTGGACCTTTACGCGACGCTTATTTACTTCTAGAGCCACCAAGGCATCTCGATGCTGCTCATCAAGTTGCTCAAGGTGGACCAAACGCTCCTCCAATGGGAAAGTGTCTGGTAAGAGCTCTATGGCTAGCTTTAAAGAAGGAATCTTGCACTTAACCGGAAATATCGACTCCACTCCATGTACAAGTTGATATGGAGAAAAACCCGTGGTAGTCTTAACGGCGGTTCTATAAACCCATAAAGCAAGATATAACATAATGTGCCAATTATTCTTGCTTTGTGCGATGGTTCGTTAGAGAATGGATTTGAGTGATTTGTTCACTACTTCTACCTGTCCATTTGCTTGAGGGTAGTAAGAGGAGGAATCATCTTGTTTATACCCTAACTTGGATGCCAACTCTTCCATCATACGATTCTGAAAGTGCGAGCCATGGTCAGTGACAAGATATTTCAGGATACTGAACCATGTAATAATCTGGTTGAATACAAAGTGCACAGCTGTCTCACCGTCGGATTTAACTGTAGGCATAGCTTCAGCCCATTTTGTGAAGTAGTCAACAACCACTATGATATGATGATGCCCCCCAGCTGAAGTTGGGTTGCAATCCATAAAATCTAGCCCCCACTTAGTAAAGGGACCGGCGGTGATGATGGGATGTAAGGGGGCAGGTTTCGAGCGCATATTACATGCAAACACCTGGAAAGGGTGGCACCTCTTAATCGCATCTACACAATCCTTAAAGATCAATGGCCAGGAAATAACCGGCTCTTACGATTTTTTGGGTTGTAGAAATCCCAGATAGATGACCACCACACGCCCCTCCGTGGCAATCATTCAGCACTACCTCAGCCTCCTCATGAGTTAAACAACATCGTAAAATGGAATCTACCCCATGGCAGTACAAAGTGTTATCCACTATGAGGTAATTCTTAGACACGTGACATAACCGTCGCCGTTCATCCGGTGAGAGGTGAGTAGGGACCTTCAATGATTGTAAATATATAATAATATCCCCATACCATGGGTCTAAAGTTGAGATTAAGAAGATGTGCTCATCAATAAACGTATCTTCACAAACCAACTCCTTGGCCTCGCTTGGGAAATCAGATATAAGCTCCGCAAAAATTAACGATTTTTTCGATTTTTCCAAAACAAACTCGAGGTCGAATTTTTGCAGGATGACAATCCATTTATTATATTTTCCCCCAATCATCCTTCGAGTGAGGATGAATTGAAACGGATTGACATGGGCTACAACCAAGGTCTGGTGAAGGAGAATATAATGTCTCAACCGTTGAACTGCATGTACGATAGCTAAGGCAAGCTTCTCAACATGGGAATAACGGATCTCCACGTCAATAAGATTCCGGCTCAGATAGTATATGACATGCTCTTGGAGCTCCTCATCCTCTTGAACCAAAACCATACCAATCATCTCCATGGACGTGGCCACATAAAGTAGAAAATCACGGCTATAGTTTGGGGGACTAATCACTGGGGCCGATGCAAGGGCTCGCTCAAGCACATCGAAGGACTCCTAGGCTCACTCATCCCAACAAAAAGTGGTGTCCTTATTCAAAAGATACATGAAGCCTCTAGTCAAATTAGCAAAATTGACAACGAATCTCCATAAGAAGTTTGCCATGCCTTGCAAACATTGAATATGACGAATGTTTTTTGGGGGAGACAACTGAAGTATTGCCTCAACCTTCAAAGGGTTGACTGTTATACCCTCTTTAGAAACAATGAATCCTAATAAGTGACCAAACTTCACACAAAAGATGCACTTGTGAGGATTTAACCTGACCAAATAATGGCGGCACCTTTCGAATACCAATCTCAAATGATAGGAATGACGCATTCTCATACGAGAATGAGCAGCAAGGTCATCCAAAAATACTTCGATAATTGATTTGAGATCATGGAAGATCAAGTTCATAGCTCGCTGAAAAGTAGCTCCAGCGTTCTTAAGGCCAAAAGGCATTTTTCGATATGCAAAAGTTCCCCAAGGACAAATAAATGCGGTCTTATGTTGGTCCTCGGGTTTAATTTGTATCTGATTGTATCTGGAAAAGTCATCCATAAAGGAAAAAACCTCGCTACCCGCACACTCATCCAAAATCTGATCAATAAATGGTGTGGGGAAATTGTCCTTAAGACAGGCATGATTCAAATCACGAAAATCAGTACATATGCGGATCGCTCCCTGCTTCTTATCAACCAGAACGGGGTTTAAAACCCACTCCGTCAAGGGAACGGGATAGATAAAACCAACTTTCAATAGTTTCTCTATCTCTGCCTTAATCGTGAGTGCTTTCCTAGGATTCACTACACACAAGCGTTGTCGAACAGGCTTAGCATTGGGATAAGTCTTAATCTCCTGTTCAACAATGCGAGGTTCGATACTTGGCATTTCATCATAAGACCAAGCAAAGATATCACGAAATTATTTAAACAGCTCGGTGTATTCTTGAATATCACCATGGGAACATTCTGCCCCAATATAGACATTCTCTATCCTGCCAGGATCGCGAGAGATATTGATAGGAATTGTTGGAGATATATTTGCCATGTTCCCATCAACCATCAAACCAGGAGAGCTTAATGGAACCATGGGACTACCAATTCTGTCACTAAGAACCTCCCTAAAGTCCTCACGCTCCAAGCGATTGAACTCGGGAAGAAAGTAAGATCTATGATGCAACTCTCTCCATGGTGGCTCAACTCCTGACATGGCCTCAATAATTGCTTTATCTGAAGGAAAAACACTATCAAAGCAGTCGTGCGAGTGAGGAGATTATACTGCCCATGCAGGCAGCACATATGGGTCCTCCTCCTCCGTCCGTGAAGAGGAAGGACTAGACTCTGCAACATATCCAAGATTAGCTTGATAAGCTACCATAGTTGTAGGCAACGGGACGTCCGTCACGATGGGCTCACTCGAAGTATTCAGTGTAGGAAGAATCCAAGGATCTTCCATATGACTCGTGCGAAAAGACACCGATCTCACAGATGTCGAAGCCTCACCGGAACTAGACCCTATCATAAGGATAGGTGCAGGACAACTAAAGCTTCCCATAAGGGATGGATACATGCCCACACCCACACTCCCATTTGCCGGCTGAGAGTGCTCTACAATCGGGATCGAAGCTCCCGAAGATGCAGTAATTGACATATTCTTGAATGACGTTTGATCAATCGTAACTATCTTCCCATTAAATGGAAAGCATACAATGCGAAATAGTGAAGAAGATACGGCTTGCATACTATACATTGAATTCCTACCAAGCAAGAGATTGTAGTCAAGGGGTGCATCAACCACCTCGACCTCTATCGCAACAGTGTTCCCTCCCAAATGGACCTTAAGGGAAGGAAGGATTTTGTGCGGCCTAAACGACCCCCATCAAACGCAGTTAACATGGTCGCAGATTTAGACAAATCAAGGGAACCTAAACCCTTCCAACACGATAAAGACATCATAGAAGCAGCAACGGCTTCATCAATCATAGTACGCTTGCCGGTCATGTTGAGACATTCTATATCAATCAAAAGAGACACACAGTAAGGAAAGCGAGGCTGAAGTTCTGCGGTTTCAAATTTAATCACGGAGGAAGAATTATCATCATTCACACCAAGGGCAGAAAGCAAATCCTTCCTTTGCGAAGGACAACTCTGAAGTACTTATGGTGCAGACGTCGCACAAGGAGTGTGGCCCAAATCCTTGACAACAGAATAGTTCTCGGTGGCTCGGGAATTAGGATTGTGCCTCGAACACTTAAGGAATCCCTTAGGAATGCGAGGTGCAACTTCAGGTTTATCCATAGGTTTTTCAATACGCAAAGGAGTCCCTAGTGGATCAGGTTCCTTTCCTGGGTTGGGTTGTGACGAACCATAGTCCTTTGCATGGGTCACAACTTTTGCAGCATGTACCATGTTAATGCAACCACGACCACTACCCTCCGACGAATCTTGATCACCACCAAACTGATCATGGGTCCTCGATTTCATGTTTTGATTGTGAGGTAAAGGGTTAGTCAGCACAGTTGGGCCCTGTGCTAAGAATCCCGAGGCTTCATTGATACGAGGGCACAAGTAAGTGAGGTGATCTTCCTTACACAACTTGCAAGGAAATTTAACCTTACGTTTAGCTTGCTTGTCCCCCCCAGCATTACGGGCGTTCTTGTCATTATTATTAGCATTTTCATTCCTATTCCCACCCTTACGATTGTTCTTACCCTTCTTTTTATTCCTTTTGGGTTGTTGGTTACCCTAATGGTCCAACGATTGTACTGAAAGCACAATCGCCGTTTGGGTGGGTTGAGACGAAACCGTGGCTCGTCCCAAAGCAGATTGGTTGATTGACAATTGACTGAATTGTTTCGCAACCAAATCTGTAGGTTTATCACTCGCACAACCAACAATGCCATCATCATGTGGTTCAGGTTTAACTTTGGGGTCGAAACTAGAACGTGAAGCATTGGGAATGATCTCATATAACAAACTGGATTGAGCATAAATCAAATCCAGTTCCTGGGCCCTAAAAATGGCTTGTTCCTCATTTTGCACTTCGGATGTAGAAACATCCTTCGCTAAATAAGGCAATAACGACTTAAGGAACCATTCGAGGAGGAATTCCAGCGGTATAAAGGCTTTAATCAACCTCTTCCATCTACGCCACTCTTGCATATGAATCGAGATATGTGTGGCTTATCCTGTCGAAATGTTGACAAGAGTTCTGTACCAACGTCGTAACGCACTGGTAGCTGGAAGTGGTTAATAGAATTCATCGCTAGGTCATCGAACAAAGTGAATGCCCCCCTAGGTAGCTCTATATACCATTTCGTGGAAGGCCCTATAAGGGTGCGTTGAAACAGCCTTAAACAGATCGAATCTTGGTGTAAGGAATTTGAAGAGCACCATAGGTGAAAGGTAGTAACATGTTTGCTCGGATCCTCTCCCAGTTTTTCCTTGAATTTGGGTATGTTTGAGGGAAGCATAGTAGGGACAGCCAGCCAAGCCGGGTCATTAGCTACAGGATTGTTCGTCAATCTCGACAAGTCAGGAAGACTTAGCGTTGCGAGGAAAGGGAGCCTAGGATGAGTAGGTTGATGGACCGCTCCCTGATAGTTTCGATTCACATAGGTCTGATTACCATAACCACCATGGCCTTGGCCATAGTGCCCTCCTCCTGTTTGACCCATATAGGGTGGCATGGAAGCACCATAGTGTGGTGTACCTTGACTATTCAGAGCTATAAAGCTGTAATTTGGAGAGTAAGTGGGTTGTTGATACCCGCACCCATAAGGTGAAGAACCCTGTCCATACTACGTCCCATAATAAGGTCCATAAGTCATCGCATGAGATGCCCCATGAGACACTCCGTAAGTAGGGACATACGCTCCGGAAGTAGGAATATACATTCCAAAAGTAGGAATATACGCAACATAAGTAGTAACATGACCTCTAGAAGTATGAACATGACCTCCCGAAACATCTGGCGGTACTTGAACTTGAGACACGACTGGTCAAGTAACAGCAGTACGGACCTGACTCGTAGCAACATTACGGCCCGAAGGACCACGTGAATGAGGTGGAGGGTGAACATTCGAAGAACTAGGGACAGAGGACGAAGGGACCTGTGTAATTATGTACGTGTTGTTCCCTATAGTCACTCGTCTCGAATCTAGTATCCTAATAGGATCACTATCCCTAGGCCTAGGACGATTATGTGATGTAGCTTCCATTGCCGAGATGGAAGGTGCAATGTGACTTGTGCTCCCGAACATCTCCGCATGGTAAGGAATGAGAGTGCCCCCAGGCATAGTGTTAGGCTCAAACTCCGACTCAACACAAAATTCCAAATCATGTGTGGGAAAACCAGACATACCATAACTACCATAACTAGTTCTTGCGGGTTCAAAATGAGTCTCATCGTCTTTCGACATTCCATACCGGCGATCCGTCAATGGGGGATCAACACTAGAGTAAGTAGGTCTATCATGAAAAGTACCTATCTCAGAAATTACAGGACCTAACTCAATCAAATCAGGAGAAGGATCATAGTTAGGAGTAAACTCCCCATCTTCCACTTGAATGGAAGAAGGTGGTTCAGGAATACCTTCAACATGGTCTCCCATCGTGTGTGAATCAATGTGCGAAGTAGTCTACCTGGACTGTCTATCACTCTATCTCAAAGGAGGAGAAAATGTAGAAGGCGGAAGTCCTGCTAAACGATGAGAACAGCGAGGCGTCGCACCCGAATCCACAATGACTCAAAAAATATAAAAGACTCTCTATCTACGCAAACCCTAGGCAAGCTAACGTGCACAGAGCATACACCAATAAATCTAAAGCCAAACACAAGCAATCAAGGGTGGGATAAATGAGCTCCCAAATGAAGAAAGTATGTCTCTCCATGGAGAGGCTTGAGACTCCCATACACAAAAATCAGAGGTACGTAACCAATTATTGTGGCCCTTAGCTTCAATGCGTAAAGTGACTGTGCTATCCCACCCCATCCTGGTCAAGACACCCACAGAATAACCCCTGTAGAGTACCCCCTCAATATGCTAGGTAAGGCCACTAAGGTCACCTCAATATAATCAATGCTCAGGTTGATAGTCGCAGGCGGGATTGACCATATGGGGAGGGTAGAAAAGCCCGAAACTCTCGAAAGAGCCCCCAGATACGAATACAATCCTGGAAATATCTCCGGTGCTACTCAGTTATGACTAGGGCTCATCCCAATTAATAACTGCTCACACTACCCCGTGCTTAACTCCCTTTTGAGAGGAGGATCCTGAGAAACACTGGTTATACCAAGGAATTTCACACACTCACCTAGACAGACACATACATGTTGTTGTTTAGTGGTCTTGGAGAATTTACTCACAATGAACTATTCCAAGACCCTAAAACCTGATCTTGTTGGTGAACCCTATCAAATAAAATAGTGTAGTTCATTTTAATCAAGCGTTGATTTTAATTGGCTTTATTACTCAAAAGAGGTATATGGCCATGCAACTAATGGCGTTATGACACAACATGAAGCAAAATGCACACCTAACAATCAATGCAAATGAATTGTGCCCATGAAAAACAGGGTATGATACTACATGAAATGCCCAATTTTCTTCGAATGATAGATGCAAACTTTCCTATATGAAATCCTAACTAATACTCCAAAGCAAATCTAGTGCAAGTACTATGCAAAATGCAAGATGCAATGCATATTGATAATCAAATATTTTTGGATTTTTTGAAATAAAAATGAGATACAAAGCAAAAGAATGGTTCTACAACCCCCAGACTCTACAAGCACACTCAAGCAGCACTCGAGCAAAGTACTAAGGTAAAAGAAATCTAATGCACTAATCCCAAAACAAAAAATCGAAAATGCAATGACAAGAACATTCTTCAAAAAAAGAAATTTTACCCTAAAAAAAAACGTCTCTGATCAGAAACAGAGGTGTATACAGACTCTAGCAGTATCAAAGGAGACTCAGTAATCATCCAACTTCACCCAGCAATAATCAATCTTCCTCTAGAAGGAAAAACTAAGGGAATACACGATTGTTCGCAGTAAACCCGTGTGTGTACGCGGAAATAGCAATGAAACCCGCGTATATACGCGACTGTTCGCAGTAAACTCGCGTGTGTATGAAGAAATAGCAGTGAAACCCGTGTATATACGCGACTGTGAGTCAAAAACTCACGTACAGGAAGAAAGGTGCATAAAAATAAAGGCAAACAGACAAGCTAAAACAAACTTCACACCAATCATACACTACCAGGAAAACATGCCCCCAGACCCGACACAGAAACAAGAGTAAAAAGAGCAATTCAAAGTCATTGAATGACGATAGAAAACCCCCAAAGGAAAACTACTAGGAACTCCCTAGCGGAGCTGCCAATTCTGTTAAGGAGAGAAATTCTTATGGCTTGGGGTACCACAACAGACAGCTTGACTCAAAAAATCAATCATTTCCAATATGCAACAGAAATCAAATATCTAACACTAAAGGATCAGACCTCGTACCTTATTTCAGACGGTTGAAGTAGATCCTCGTTGAGCTTTCCAACTTCAGCTTGAATTGATGAATCACTTCCTCAACAACAAGTAAACAATACAAGCATACTATATATATTGGTGTTAGATCTATTCTAACATATATAATCAACAATGTATAAGCATTTGAAATCATCCATGGATAAAATATTCATTCAAACATACATTATTGGACAGGAAAAAATATTTCTATTAATATAAAATCAGAGATTACAATGAATACAACCTCTATCATCACATCTTCGAATCAGAGAAACTAAATCCCCCACTTAGGCCTCCACCACCTCAATCCTCCATCTCTCGATAGCAAGCTCACAAGCAAAAGGAAAGCTTGGGAAGAACACAAAAGTGCTCAAAGGGACAAAGAGATGCAGACTTGGGCACAAGTTCTGGAAACAATGTACTATAGTTTCTTTGCTCTCAATTCTCTTATGCCTTCAATGTATCCAAATAGTTCCTTATATAGCTTTTCAAAGGGGTAATGAAAGGTCAAATCCGAGCGATCTCAAGGCATATGGAAGGCCAAGAGACAAGTGAGTCGGATCCATGTCAAAGAAAACTCCAAAAGGATTTGGATTTTGTACACATCTCGATGTACGCGGTTTTAGGGGTTAGACCCGCGTATATACGCGATAAGGGGTTTAAAATTCGCATATAGCAATTTTCTAATGTTTATAGGGATGGTCTAGGGAACATCAAAGGACAAAAAATGGTCCAAGAGGTCTAAGGAGTCTGCAGAGGGACATGGGAAGGCCATACAAGTGTGATTCACCTGGTGTGGTAAAATCATCTATAACACCTTTCCATTGTGTTTTCTCTCATATCTAAAACTTAGGGTATTACAGCTCGGAATTCATACTTGCTATGCTCTGTCTGTTGTTTCAGGTATTCACCAAAGTTTCTTCTAAAGTTGATACAGAATTCATTTCTTACAATGCTCTGTGTTAATGGTCTGTTCATGTTCCTCCTGCCCACCAAACAATTATAAATCGACTGTGATCGAGTGGCTACCTTGCCCCTGTGTTGAATCACTTGCATTTAGGTTCTGATCATTTTGTTATATATCTTGACTCCACTGCCCAATGGTGTTGTGTTTAGTTTCAACCAATCTTACAAACAGTTTATAGTTTCTTTTGCATATTTATATATCTGTCATTTATTGAAATTTGGTGAGAGATCCCTCTCGAAAGAGTAGAAGGCCAGTTATCTCTTCAAAGGCGGTTTTGTTGTTACCTAGGAGCGATCCCTTCCGCAACCTTTGGCTCATTTCCGGTGCTAATAGGATGCTATCTTCCCACTGAGGTAGCAAAGAACCCCCCGTAGATCAAGTGCCGAAACCATTGAAAATCTCATATTATCTAACTGTCTGAAATAAAAACAAACTTTAAAAGGATGGTTACCTCTTCTGATCTTAGGGCGTTCTCCGCGGGCTTCAAATCTTTCGATTCACCACTTGTACTGATTGAAAAGTGAAACATATTTACACTATGCTACATGGATCCTAGTCCCCTCATTCCAAGTAATGCTTCAGGAACCTCCCATTCACTGTGCCTCCTTCATACTGCGACCCATCTAGATACTGTAAAATGAAGGCGTTGTCTCCTCTGTGTGCAGCAATAAGGTAAGGACCTACCCATAAATGGTCGAACTTCCCATGCTTCCCTTTATCTTCATAAGGGGGCATCCCATTTTAGCACTAATTCATCAACTTGGAAAACATCTTCCTTTATTTTTCTGTAGAAGGTATTCTTCATCTTCTCCTAGTGTATTTGGACCTTATCATAAGCCTTGTCCCTTACTTAATTAAGCTCAATGATCTGGTCGATCCTTCTTTGAATGGGATTTGGCTCGTCTAACAGATCTCGCAATAATTTCATGACTGGGACGCCCGAAGAGGCAGGTAAAATTACTTTGGCTCCATGTAGTAACTGGAATGGCGACATACCAATGGCCCTTTTGGTTCTGTCGGCCCACAAGGCATATTTCAGTTTCGTGTGCCAAGATTTCTTGTTATCTTCTAATAACTTCTTAATAATCCTAAGAAGGCTCTTGTTAGAAAATTCAGCCAATCCATTCCCCTCTGGGTAATAAGTCGTGGAGTGATTCAGGCTTATATGGTATTTATGGCAAAAATTGATCATTTTTTTGGATTTAAATGCAGGGGCATTGTCAGTCACGATTCACTTCAGGCAGTCGAACCTCGCCAGGATATTGTTTTCTATGAAATCCATTATCACTTCTTCTGTATCCCTCCAGGAGGGTATGGCCTCCATCCACTTTGTGAAGTAATCAGTGGCAGTTAGAATCCACTTGTGCTATCTAGAGGAGTTTGGCTTTATTTCACCGATGAATTCTAACCCCCATTGCGATATAGGGTCGAGGGGGAGAGACACCACCTTACTTTTTCCTTTAAAGATTTGACATGAGTAACACCTTGTTGTTTCCTTATAAACATCTGAGAAAAATGAAGGCCAATAAAATCCTGCCCTTGGGATTTTGTTTGCGGTGAATTTCTAGGAATGATGTCCTCCACAGTCTCCCTCATGAAACTCCTTTGCCACGTATCGAGCTTCGTCCTCCAGAATACAATTCAGCAATATTCCCCCGGGGTCTTTCTAGTAGAGGTACTGTTCTATGATGCAAAATTTTGCAGCTTTCAGTTTTAAGGATCTAGCTTGGGTTTTGCTTAGACCAGCGAGGGGTTGTAAATTATGCAATACAAAAACAATGTCAACATACCAAGGGGATGCTGAGAAAGTGGGATTCAGCCACACCTTGGCTTCTTCTGGACCAAACTGACAAGCAAGAAAATTCAGCTGTAGAGAGTCACAATAGGAGTCCGTCATCATTTTAGCTAATCCCTTCCCTTTGACCAACTTCGTGGGCTTGATTTCTATGTCATATTCCAGGAGCACCGCAACCCACTTGGCTCTCTTTCCTTCTGGGTCAGGCTATGTAAGTATGCTCTTCACCACCTTGCATGGTATGAAGGCGATGATGTGGGAATGGAGAAGATAGATTCTGAAATCCTTCAAGACTTTAACCAAGGCGTATGCTTGTTTTTCCATTATGTTATATCTCAGTTCTCCGTCTCTCAATATCTTACTGAAGAATTGTATAGGTTGTTCTTCACCCCAATCATTCTTTTGTAGCAACACTACCACTACAGTGTGTTCCAAAGCATAAGAGAATACCAAAAAATATTTTTCAAAGTCTAGGTTGATCAACACAGGAGCTTCTGAAAAGGCTTGTTTTATACCTTTGAAATCTTTCTTCGCTTCGACTGTCCACTTAATTTCATGATCCTTTCTTAGCATGTCGGTAATGTCCATTAGTATTTTGGCGAAGATAGGGATGAATCTTCTCAGGAAGTTGAATTGACCGAGGAAGGATTGGATTTCTTTCTTTCTCCTTGGTTCCTCAACCTTCAAGATGCCTTTTTCCCTGTTTGGATCGATCATGATCCCTTCCTTTGAGATAATGTGTCCAAGCAATTTTCCTTCTTCCATAGTGAAGTTCGATTTTTTGGGGTTCAAGGAAATGCCATACCTTCTGCATTTAATGAAAACTCTTTCCAAGTGTTTGATGTGATCTTTAGCCCACCTAGAGTACACAGTAATGTCGTCCATGTATATCACCACAAATTTTTCTTTCTCATCTGCAAAAGCGATATCCGTGGCACGTTGGAAAGTTGCTCCAGCATTCATTAACCCAAATGGCATCTTTGCGTACATGAAGGTACCCTAACGTGTGGTGAAAGTGGTTTTTTCTTGGTCTTCAGGTAACACCTTCACCTAGTTGTACCCAGAAAACCCATCCATCATGGATGTTCTTTCTGAGCCTACCACCCTCTGTAGGATCTGGGCCATTTTGGGAAAAGGGTAATTATCTTTCAAGGAGACCTTGTTCAAATTCCTGAAATCCATGCATAGCTATATCTCCCCATTCTTTTTCCGAACAGGAACCAAATTGGCCACCCATTTGGAAAACCTCAGAGTCACTATTATCTTCGCATCGAACAACCTTTTCACTTCCTTTTCAATGATGGGCACTAACTTCAAATTTATCCTCTGGAGCTTTTGCCTAAAAGGTTTTTCTCCGGGTTTGATCTAAATGGTGTGCTGGATGATGGAAGTGTCATACTCTTTGAGATCTCCATAGCTCCATGCAAACACATCCGTGTACTTCTTCATCAGTTTCACATACCCATCTTTTTCTTCAGCGGGTAACTTCTTAGACAACTGTATAATATTTGGGTCTTCTTTAGTGTTGATATTTATATCTTCGATGGCATCCATGGTGGGCTCGACTTTAGGCTCTTTGGCTACATCATTTTGGTCAAAAAGAGACTCTAAGGGTATCAGGCCCCTGGGGATATGATTGTTTTTCAACTGGACTATATCCTTGCCCCCTAAGGAGTATTTTAGTTTCCCCATACCAATGGCTTCCTCTCATTCCCCTTTAATGTCTAGGAGGTTTTCAGGGTCGAAAGTACCTTCATCAATGTGAGTATTCACATACTCACCAGACATCTCCAAAACTCTTTTGATCTGCATATCATCTTCGACGACCTGCCAATGTTTGGTGTTATCTGCCATGGAAGGTCTTTTTACAATCTCCACATTATATTTCTTCTTTCATGCCACTGGAGCTAAAAATTTTCTTGCTGCAGTCCCCAGAGAGTCTGCCACCGTGTTCTCATCTCTGGGAATCACTTGGATTGTGTGTTCGGTGAAGAAATTCCCAAACATATCCCACACCTCATTCCGGTAGGCTCTCATTCTCAGATGCTTAGTCTGATAGATATCATTCACTTGATTTACTACAAGCTCTGAGTCCCCCAAAATTTGGACCATTTTTGCCTAAATATTTCAATGCATGTAAGCCTAGCAACAAGGCTTCGTACTCCGCTACATTATTAGAGCATCCAAAAATCAATTTGTAAGAGTGATCTTTGGTATCTTTAATGGGGGAGATAATATACACACCTGCGCCAGCACCCACTTTAGACATTGAGTCGTCGAAATACATTTTCCATAGTCCTTCATCTTCCTGATTTCCTTCTTCAGCCTCTAGCTCATTGGCCTCTTTTCCATCTTTGTGTGGAACACTGATTTTGGAGTTGTATGGAGATACATCATTGAAGAAAATAGAGGACCCTAAGTCCGTGTCGACAGCATAGACGTGATGGATGTTGGGCTGATCCTGAATGCTCACTACGTAAGGAAACCCCTTCTCACTGTATAGCCTCTTTCTTTCGTTCCGAACAAGAATGGTAGCATAGGTCATGTCCATTTGCAGGCTACCCTTTAGCTTCGAAGTCCAGGATCACGACAACAGAATATCAAACTTGGGGGGAATGTCAGCCATGACGACATCCATGACCACAAACTTAGAGGGGAGCTTATTTAAAGAAATCACCATGTCTTTGATCAATCTTAGACATTTCACCCTTTTAGAATCAAAGGAATACAGATCTTTGTAGGGCCTACTAATCTCCAACCCCAGGCTTTCCACCACTCCTTTCGGCATCAGATTGTGCGAGGCTCCTGAATCCAGCATGGCATTGTGTAACACCATATCATGCACATTCAAGCTCATGTAAAAGGGGGGCACCTCCTCATCCTCGTTGTCCACGGTGTCAATCTTAGACCCTAGAACAATAGTAGGGTTGTCTTCGGTCAGCTCTAATATATCAGGGTGAGATTCCCCTTGATTCACAATCATATGCATGATTGTGTCTCTGTATTCCTGATTCCTCAACAATTCATTAAAAGGAATCGAGATCTACAGTTTAGCTAGCTCGTTTTGGAGGTCAAACGTGGGGAATGCCTTGCTCGGCTCGACAGGTGCCACTGGTTCCAATCTTTTCACAATATTGCTTTCTTTTCCCACATTTAAAGGCGCCATCGACAATTTATGTTTGTCATTTTCTTTACCGGGACCAGTATGACCACTAGAAGGCTGGTCTGGGTTTAACCCTCCTTTAGGTACATCGGTGTCACCAGTAGAGTCGTCACCTTTCTTCTATATGGCCACATCCCTATTTCTTAACTTGATCTTCCTGATGTCATCTATAGAATGCATATGCCCTTTATGAGATTGCTCTAATTCCTCGGTCAATGTCTTTCCATCTACCTGAGCGAACATATCATGTTCCTCTTCTGTCAAGTAAATCTCAAAGTCCAGGTCGCCGAAATGATGGATGTGACCTTCGGCGGACTCAACTTCATCTTCTGTAGCCACATAGTTTTCAAGGAAAGGAGGTCTGATTGGTTTCTCTTTAGGGTTTCTCGGGTTCCTCACATCCCTTGGTCTATTTGGTTGGAGTGGGGGAGGGACTTGCTGCCTAAAATTGGGATTCCTTATTTGAGGCTCTTTCTATTCTCGGTTCATCGGCCTGGCCTCTACCATCAACCTATCCATCAACTTTTCCATGGTTTTGAGCATCAACTCAAATTTTATATAACTGGATGAAGAGGCGAAAGTAGAGGGGTGTGCTTCTTCTCTACCCTTCCTCCTGTCGATATCTGCCCTTGGTTTAATTTTCCCACATGCCATCATATTGGCCTCTACTTCTAGGGCATCAGTGAACATGGCCGAAAGGGTGTCGGACTTTCTTTCCCTTAATAGCAAAGCAAAATTGTTGTCAAAGGTGTCTGCATAATGAAGCTTAGCTGCCCCAAGTGAAGGTTTGATATCGGCAGGTATCGAGTTGTATACCCGCATGAATTGGCTAGAAAATTCATGGACGGATTCAAAACCTCCCTTCTTGAGATCATTATATTGAGACAAAACCTGCAATTGGCTTTGCTTGTCATCCCATCTTTCCAGAAATATGGTCTGAAAGCCAGCGAAGTTGCAGATAGACCTGGGTGGAAAATATTTATACCATTTCTTGGCTTCCACAGACAAAGTCTGAGCGAACAACCGCATCTTGACCTCTTCATTGTCTACCTCCTCCAGGTCAATAAAGTCGTCAAACTTATCCACATGGTACCTCGCTGAGACATTTCCCTCCCCGTCGTAGAGTGCAATCCTTTGGGCATAATTCATGGGGAGGTCATGCAGGACCAGGGGTAGGGCTAATGGGGTGAATCTAGCAGTAGCCATCGAGGTGGGTCGGTTAGGAACGAACAGGGGATTGAGCACTTGGGTGTTTTGAAAGACAGAGGCTATCTCTTCAGCTTTGGGTGGGGTTTCTAGGTTTAGCCACAAAGAATAAACCAGATAGGATTGCAGCGTATTTGAGTCTACCCCAGCCTTTCTTAGGTCGGACTTAGACTTAGATTTGGTTAGCAGTCTTTCAGCCCTAACCCCCCACTCGGGTTCAGCTAAGCCGTACAAGGCCTAAGGTGATGAAGTATCAAACAACGGAGAACCCAATTTCTATTTATTCCTATTTCTAAGTATCTTTTCTAGATTATCCACATTGAGCAAAGTTTCAGTATCAGAGTTACCTCTCATGTGGATCTTTTTGGGAGCCAGGATATCTAGTGCAATACTGGTCGAGGCAGGCTTGGATCCGTTAGGACAAACGTACCACCTTTTAGCAACTTCAGAAATTTCTGTCTGTCCCCATAAATCGCATCTTTGCAATCACCGGTCTCCTTAGTGGAATCGCCTCCCAGAATATTTTGGTGGAGTCGCCAGGGAAAATGATACAACCTTCTTCACACGTAAGAATATCTGTTTGCCCACAAAAACCCTTTATCCTTTGAATCTTTGTCATTCTTCCCAGGGATGATGTTCAATCTCATCACCGGCAACGACGCCAGTTTGTTAGCACGGGAATTGAGCCCAAGGTTGCGGAAAGGCTCACTCCCAGGTAACAGCAAAACTGCTTTTGAAGAGAGAACTGGCCTTCTGCTCTTCCGAGAGGGATCTCTCACCAATTGTTAACAATGCCATACATATATACAAATGAAACTATAAAATGTTTGTAGAATTGGTTGAAACAAAACACAGCACCACTGGGCGATGGAGTCGATATATACAACAAAATAATCAGAACTTAAATGCAAACGATTTCAACACAGGGGCAAGGTAGCCACTCGATCACAGTCGATTTATAATTGTCTGGTGGAAAGAAGGAACATGAACAGACCATCAACACAGAGCATTGTAAGAAATGAATTATGTATTAACTTTAGAAGAAACTTTGGTGAATACCTGAAACAACAGACGGAGCATAGCAAGTATGAATTTCGAGCTATTATACCCTAAGTCTCAGATATGAAAAAAAACACAATGGAAAGGAAAACTGAAATAACATTCACATAAGAAAATAAATAATAGACTGTAAGTGCGAACAACACATGAATCCTTGTATGAAAAATGTCAATCTTGGCTCTACAATTATATTAAACTTCTCTTGAAAAACACACACAACAAAATTACAATGGTTTCAACCCTTTCTCCTTCTTTAAAAGGTATATTTATAGTATTCTGGATTTCCTAAACCGACATTCAAGAATCAAAATTTGTTACAACAGAAGGACATCTTCTAACAGCCTCTTAGGTGGCATATTGGATGCAGCTTTTATGAAACGGCCAGACAATGAAATGTGGAAAGTGGGACGAAAAAGGCACAAGAGTATCCCATACTCCCATCTGGTGGATGATGACTGTACAGACCCCTTTGAGAGAAGAGACCGTTAGGGTGGGCGTGCAACACCTGGAAAATCTCTCGTGCACTGTTGTCGTTACTTCTACTGGTGTGTTTTGAGCTTGGCTGACCCATATTGGCGGATGATCCTCCATGCATCGGGACGAGGTAGGGGGGCAGCAACCATGTCATAAGCTTGTGCCTTGAGCTCCATCGCTTCAGGGTATGAGGCCCTGGGGACCTTGGAGCACGTGGCTTTAAATTCAAACCATAACTCGAAATCATTGGCCAACTTGTCAAAAATGACCTTCCCCGACAATGCTTGTTGCATATCCCCAAATTTGTTGTGATCCAATCGGCAGTTTACTAGGCACTCCTTATAATCCTTCTAAGACAGTAAAGGACCCATCTCTTCCCAGAAAAAGGGGAGCCCCCTACTCATCAATGGTCTGAACAGCTTGACGACCTATCGGATTTTGTGCTCAGTGACCTCTATTTTGGCATGCACTGTCTCCATCATCCTGTGTTTAGGTATCGCCTTTCTGGCTTCAGAGACAACAACAACCCTGTTTTGAAGATCGTAACTGCGAGAGGCCTCATCTGACAAGGAGCTCAGGAAGGTTATGGCACTTTCAGCGGTCTCCAAAGGTTTTTTGTTCACTTCAGCTCCTACTATCTGGACTAGTTTCCTAGCTTCCCTCATAGCAAATTGCAGGTCTTCAATAACATTGAGATAGGGTCGAAATTTGTCATCTTCTATGATGATCTGGTCCCATATCAGATTCTTAATGCCTTGCAAGGCAAGTTTTCCAATCACTTGTTGGCTCAACTTATCAATTTGCTGAGTCAGTTCTCAGCACTTCTCTTCAGCCCTTTCTCTACCTTGTTTCTCTTTGACTCTTTCCTTTTCTAATTCTTCGACCCACTGCTTCAGTTTCACGAGCTCGGTATCTTTTAGGCCTATCTGGGACATTGCTTTGGAGAGGGAGCTGGTGTCTACTTCTTCAGTCTTACCTGTGGACTGAATTTCCTTATCTGTGTTTCTGCTCTGAAGCTCGCTTTCCTTCGTTGCTAGTCTAGCTTTTAACTCCACTTCGCTATTCCTCAAGAGTTGAATATATTCTTCCCATTTCCTCCCATTTTCTTCAAGCTTCAGTATCTTAGCCTTGCAATCAGTAAGCTCGGAATTCAATGCATCTTTCTCCTTTTCGAAGTCAGCCAATTCATCTACTTAAGTGAGCTAGGAGCCGGGGATTCTTAACTTCTTTTTCAAAGTCTATATCTCTTTATCTCGGTCATCGAGCATTTTTTGGACCAAATTCCCTTTCTCCACAGATCCGTCCATTTGTATAGCTTCCTTCTGTAAGTTGTTGAGTTTGGATTTAAGTGCTTTAATCTCCACTCTCGACTTTCTTAAAAGATTAGAAGTTTTCACTTTACTCTCCTCTAACTTGGACAATTGTATGGTGCCTTTAAGCAGTCCGGTATCCAGTATGTCTCTAGTCTCTTTGTTCAGGTGTATGATGTCGGAAGTGGGAACCTTTGAGAGGCTTACATTGACCTCTGACAACTTGCTCCCCACTGCCAAGGCTAAGCTAAGGGTATCAGTGGCATGATCCCTTACAGTTTTTAGTGCCTCATTGGGATGAGGCAACCGAGAGGCTTTGCGTTATAGTTCTGTTGTCTCCTCAAATGTTTTATCAACCCTTTATCGATAAGACCTCAGGAAATCCTCTCTAAACGCATGTTTGTAGGAGTCTGTCCGTCGAATACATACCCTTGTATTTGCAATTTGGCCGTCTTGGGCTCCTCCTACTGCTATAACTTTACTAAATTATTCTTCTTTGCCTGTCCCTTTTTAGCCAGCACCAATTTCTATCCGGGCTCTACTTTCTACTTCTTGGGCATGCTGGTAGTGTCCACTTCTTCAGTGTCCATGGGCTCTGAACTCCCTCTTTTTATTGAACTCACCGAATAGCTGACCATTGATGAGTACCCCCCTGCAATCGCAACTATAGTAGCCAACTCTTTTTGGGGAGAAACTGCTCTCGGTAGCTGTGAGCCATTGTCCTTCTCGGTGCTGGTATCCATTGGGGCAGGATTAGCGAAATCCTCCCAATTCACTTTTTCTCTGAGTCCAAGCACCTCCGTGTGCTCAAAGGGTCGGCATTTGAGAGTTGTTCTTCTCTTGGAGATAACCTGGTGAGGATCATAAGTTATTGCTTGGTCTTAGGGAAATTCCATGCCTCTGAGCGAGTTGGAGACCAAGGGCAATGCATCCCTTTTTCTGACTGTGTATGGTCCTAATTTCCAAGGAGAAATCAAATTCGAACACTTCTTGAAGTTAAAGAAGTGTTCCTCTTCGACCATAATTTTTTGCTGGATTAATTCCAAGAAGAAAATCCTAGGGGTTAAGAAAGCTGGAAGGATGTATGGAGGATGTACAAAGCCATACAGTCTTATGGTTGTCCCAAAATCTGAGAGGAACCTATCCCCTATCTTCTTTCTTTTCGACAATTGCAGCATCTGCCTCATTTCAGGCAACACCCTAGGCAGCCTCTCCTGAAAGAAGACTTCATATATTTCGGCCATCAATGGGTTCATCAATTTACAATAATCAGTGGCCATTTCAATGGTGATTGCCAATTCTGGTACTTGAAAGTCTTCCTCATTATAGGCTATGAACATCCTCAACAAAAAATACTGGAACCTAAATGTTCTGGCATCGTGGAAGTTCGCTAACTGAGAACGGATGTTCCCGGCTAAGAACTCATCAAACTTAAGGCGACAAGACTAACCTGACAGTCCAGGAAATTCGGGTTCATCTGGGAAAGTATCTAAGACGAATAAAAGACTCAACAACGACTCTGGGATGTATGTGTCGGTATCTAGACCTAGGAACTGACTGGCCAGGGATATACACCATTGAGTTTCTTCGTTGAACTGGCTGAGGTCAATAGGGTAAGATAGGTCAATGGGTTCACCACCAAGCTTAGAACAGGTTTTCAGGAAGGCTTCTTTACTTTCATCAGTGGACTCTCTAAAACATTGAATAATGTCTTCTTCTCGATAGTCTAGGGACATATAGGTGAACTCATCAGGGATATCCAAGGTTTTGCGAATGACAGGGGCTTGAACCGAGCAGAGGATTTTAGACTTAGACTTATTCATAATAACTCCTTCGGTGACAGAGAAATTCTCTGTGCACCACTCGACAAATTTAGGGCACTGGGGGGTTTGGTTGACAGAGAAAAAATGAAAGAAAGACTTAAAAGCACCGCAGGTATCTATACCCCGGTTCTTACGATCTTCTAGTTTTCCCCTGGCGGTTTCGATAGTTTCTCCCATCAGGATGGTATGAAAAACCTCAGAGTTTGTATCTAACAGGTGTTCTTCCATTCTCCGATCGGATGCCTCTGGTTCTATGTCATCTCTCACCCCCACTACCTCCATTGAGACAATTTTCGAATAATACTGAGGGAGTATCAAGGACCTACCTTGTTCTGTAGCATGGTCTCCTGGCCGGTCCGGGCCGGAGATTTGGATGTGACTTGGATATTTGACAGCTTCGAGGTTTCAGAAAAAAAAAAATCTTCACAGCTTCGTGTGGGCATTTTTATAGATTTTTACATAATATAACCTTCATGCATCTCCCTGGTGGCTCGCACCATAGATTTACCCTTCGCGATCTCAAACCGTAGATCTGTGGGGTTCCCATTTCCACACATGTTCTTACTTGGTGCGTATGTAGCTTGGTCGTTGATTGGGATCAACTTCCTTCATGACCATCGACTTGCAGACCCCACCTCTATTCGTGTAGTGAGGTTTTGTTTCCTCCCGTGCTACTCCAGATTGGGAAATGAATTATAGACGCCGATCTGCCTTAGCCCACACAAGCACCGTTGATCAAAACAGCCTGTACCTCTTTTCGCAATCCGTATTTGCATCTTCTTCCTTGTAATTTTGGGATGCGAAACAGCTCTCAGCCACAGATATTCTTGGGCTCCAATCTTGATTGTTGGATGCGTCCGAGCTTTAAACTATTTCGCAAGGCTAAAAAGTGGCTTTCGGTCGAGCAGGTTCGCCGTGCGAAATGATTTGATGCCATTGATCTGCCTTCTGGTCGTCTCCAGCCGTCGATCGAGACTCCTCTTTAATGCGTCCAACATTTCCTCTTAGCTCTTCTTCCCTAATCCACAGACTATCCCACTGCTGAGCATTACCCTGCGCATGTCATCAGCACCTTCCGCTGCCCTCTCAACACTTCTTGATGGGGCCGAAAAACGCGAGAAACACTCATACCCAAATTTTAATTAAGTGTTAACACAAGCAAATAAGTTAACCTCGAGATTTACTTAACAATTATAATTAAGCAAATTTCAATTAATTGTATTCTTACATCAACATTTGTTACTACCCTTATGTCTTATCATATGAAATTCTAATAACTCATCATTCCTACGATACATGCTTTGCCTTTTATTATATTTATAGCAATAGTGTAACCATGTATGATGTATAATATAAGAAAATAATATCCTTACCCATGAGTTATGAAAGGATTTATAACAAATATGGATAGATATGAAATTATAAAGATTATTCCTATAATAATATATCATCTCTTTATTCACACATGATTACAATTAGGATAAAAAAATATCCTTCTTAGTCGTCCTTTGAATTGCTAGAGCATAGGAATATAAAGATTTAGTTACATGACTAAGTACATATTGAACCATTCGTTATAGTTATGGATCCATGACGTTAAATATAAAACAACAAAGATAAATATGAATATTCTAACCATTTCTTTAACATCAATACTCTCATAAGAAATACAAATGAAGAACATCTATACATTAACATATTTTACATTGCATTGAAATCTTATATAAAAAATGGTAAAACTTGACAATTGAAATATACTTATCTAAATTAAGAGGGGTTGCGTGATTGAAGACTTCACTTCGACTTTCCTCCCAACCTTCTGGCTCTCTATCTAGCGTATGTCTTCACGCCAAGAGGTCACTCCCGAGATGGGCATGAATCCACAAGAGAAAAGGGTCAACTAAATATTTATAAATATTAATCTACTTGACCTTAAGGGTAATCATATAACCATGGCTAGCAAATAAATCATCTTCAATAGTTATACTCAACTCACAAATTAAAGATTCTATTTTATAAAGAATAATCTTGAATATATAAATTTTAACCCGACTAATAGTCAACTTAGTTATGTAATCAAGATTATATATTTCTTTCATCTTTTCCATAATCACATATAAATATCTGCTCTTAAGAATAAATGTTTAACTTGAAGAACGTATTATAGTGTTTTAGACTAATCAACTATTAGCTAGAATCCCATTTTCCTTAATCACATATAAATATCTACTCTTAAGAATAAATGTTTAACTTTAAGAACATATTATAGTGTTTTAGACTAATCAACTATTAGCTGGAATCCCATTTTCCTTAACTCAACCTTAGGATTCTCCATAATTAAATGGTAAGGTTTAACTTTCATAGTAAATCCCACTTTTAACCATCTTTTATCTATTGAAACGTTTGCAATACTAGATCACGTTTTATTCCCTACAAGTAGGGAATATCGTAATCTACTATGTTTTGAAAACAGTGCAGCATATAACACAAATTTTTATGAGATAGTTTTTTATTTTATATAGGGTTTTTTCCTAAGTTTTAAACCCCGGCCTCTTATTGTCGAAAAAAACTTTTTCTTCCCTGCCTTCAAACATGTTCTAACAACATTCTTCAACCTGGTGCACCTGACAGTTGTTGTAGTTTCTGGAAATGCATCTACCTCTACCATGTTATTGGTGACATCGATATGGTGCTCCTTTTCCCCATATTATTAATGGATTAGGTGTGTCATAAGATAGATGGAGCTTCATCCTATTCCACTTATATATTTAAGGGTTACCAGCTGTAACTCTCTCCTCGCGATTTAATTGTGTAATCAAAATATAATGAATTTATATATATGGCATTGATGCAGAGGAAAACACTAATAGTGCGCTTGCACGAGAAGTGCTTATCATATGGATAAGTTTGATCTTAATCAGCACTCAAATTTACACATCAAGACTAACATCATTCCTAACAGTGGAACAACTTTCAACAAAAATTCAATTCCTAACAATGCAACAACTTTAAACAAAAATTCAAGGATGATATCCTAACAATAAGCAATTTACCAATAGGATATCAAACAGGACCATTTGTTAGAAACTATCTTATAGAGACATTCAATATAGCCAAATCCAGACTAGTTCCTTTGTATTCGATCAAGTGCTATGCTAAAGCATTATCTATGGGACCAAACAAAGGAGGTGTAGCAGCAGCTGTGGATGAGCTTCCACACATTCAATTGTTTATATCTAAGCAGTGTGGATTTAAAATTGTGGTTGGACAATTTTCCAGAAGGGGATGGGGATTTGTAAGTGGCCTTCCTCTAACCTTACTTTTGTCATTTTGTTCTTCTTCAACATTAAAATCATGACATGATCTATGTTTTCAACAAGTTTTTCCAAAGAACTCCCCGCTCGCACCCGACATAATCACAACTATTCTGACCCTCATTGAGAATAGCGAACTTCAGAGAATTAACAATAAGTACTAGAAAGATGATACATGTGATAAACAAAGAAGTCAAGATAAGTCCAATAAGTTGGCCTGCACAGATTTTGGGGCCTTTTTTTATTGACTGGAATGGCATGTTTTATAGCCTTGATTGTATTTTTCTGTCGCATGATTTATCTGTTCAGTTGTAATGCTGACAGCTATATTGAGGATTGTAATCATAGTTCTTGTACTTTCATCTCAAGAATGGGAATGATTCTGAAATCATATGGTAGTTTTATTGTGAGGGATGATGATCACCAAAAAGATGAGAGGCCCCAGAAAATGTCGTCATAGAAAAAAATGGGTGTACATGCATCAACTTCATCTTTCAAGGATCAATCTCTGCTTCAAAGGCTTGTTGGACTTCCAATTCATTGCTTTACAATAAGAAATGTGAATCTGTAAAGGGAAATTGGAAATTTTACGTGATACAAAAGGTAATCTGGTTTTGTCAATATTTAGAAGAGAAATCCTAACACTCTTTGTCAATGGAAGGTTTCTCTTCTAAACAGACTCACAGTTGTAAACTTGAGAAAAAAAATAGAAGATTCAAAACAAGAAAATAATTCACATTTGATTAAGCCTGCATATCTTTCTAATTTTGGGAAATTGGTCAAGAATGCTACAAGTAATTATGATCGTAAATTCTTGCGACCCAACTTTATAGCATCGAAGGAAGGTCCAATGATTAGAAAAAAAGTTATTGCAATAGGTGGAGTGACATTGGTACAAGCTATAAAAAGGCTTGCTCAAGTATTGGAAAATATGTTGGGTCCTTCAAGATTTAAAGAACAGAACAAAATGAGTTTTAAGGTGTATGATACTGAGCAGGTATGGAGAATAGGTCATTTGTTTTCTTCTTAAAGAAATTGGAAAATTTTGAACTAATTTTAACTGAAGTGTCCAAAGGACTACCACTTTGGTGGTCAGTAATCTTCATTGCTTTAAAGCTAGTTGTAATGAACGTGTGATTAAAATCCCAAATATAGAAAGAGAATATCATTTTTTTCCTGATATATGAGTGCATCCCCAGAGATTTAGATGGTGAATTATGCTTAAAAAAAGTGGATCTGTCAGCTATCTTCCCATTCATTTCTCCATTACCAAATGTTGTCACTGCAGTAACATTCTTCTAGTATTCTGTCTCTTCCTTTGAGTTCTTCAAACATGATTCCAAGGTTAGTTTGGCTATTCATACAACCTCTAGATACTCATATGATTGATTAACACTTTTCTTACTCTTCTCAAGGTTTGAATTCATGACATGTAACTTTTGAAAGGATTCATTTTCCTTGAGATTAGCATCCTACCTGAGCAAGGGCCTCTATTATCGATTTTCTGGGGTTCAAGGAAATGCCATACCTTCTGCATTTAATGAAAACTCTTTCCAAGTGTTTGATGTGATCTTTATCCCACCTAGAGTACACAGTAATGTCGTCCATGTATATCACCACAAATTTTTCTTTCTCTTCTGCAAAAGCGATATCCATGGCACGTTGGAAAGTTGCTCCAGCATTCATTAACCCAAATGGCATCTTTGCATACATGAAGGTACCCTAACGTGTGGTGAAAGTGGTTTTTTCTTGGTCTTCAGGTAACACCTTCACCTGGTTGTACCCAGAAAACCCATCCATCATGGATGTTCTTTCTGAGCCTACCACCCTCTGTAGGATCTAGTCCATTTTGGGAAAAGGGTAATTATCTTTCAAGGAGACCTTGTTCAAATTCCTAAAATCCATGCATAGTCGTATCTCCCCATTATTTTTCCGAATAGGAACCAAATTGGCCACCCATTTGGAAAACCTCAGAGTCACTATTATCTTCGCATCGAACAACCTTTTCACTTCCTTTTCAATGATGGGAACTAACTTCAAATTGATCCTCTAGAGCTTTTGCCTACAAGGTTTTTCTCCGGGTTTGATCTAAATGGTGTGCAAGATGATGGAAGTGTCATACTCTTTGAGATATTCATAGCTCCATGAAAACACATCCGTGTACTTGTTCATCAGTTTCACATACCCATATTTTTCTTCAGTGGGTAACTTCTTAGACAACTGTATAATCTTTGGGTCTTCTTTAGTGCTGATATTTATATCTTTGATGGCATCCATGGCGGGCTCGACTTTAGGCTCTTTGGCTACATCATTTTGGTCAAAAAGAGACTCTAAAGGTATCAGGCCCCTAGGGATATGATTGTTTTTCAACTGGACTATATCCTTGCCCCCTAAGGAGTCTTTTAGTTTCCCCATACCAATGGCTTCCTCTCATTCCCCTTTAATGTCTAGGAGGTTTTCAGCGTCGGAAGTACCTTCATCAATGTGAGTATTCACATACTCACCAGACATCTCCAAAAATCTTTTGATCTGCATATAATCTTCGAAGACCTGCCAATGTTTGGTGTTATCTAGCATGGAAGGTCTTTTTACAATCTCCACCTTATATTTCTTCTTTCGTGCCACTGGAGCTTCAAATTTTCTTGCTGCAGTCCCCAGAGAGTCTGCCACCGTGTTCTCGTCTTTGGGAATCACTTGGACTGTGTGTTCGGTGAAGAAATTCCCGAACATATCCCACACCTCGTTCCGGTAGGATCTCATTCTCATATGCTTAGTCTGATAGATATCATTCACTTGATTTACTACAAGCTTTGAGTCCCCAAAAATTTGGACCCTTTTTGCCTAAATCTTTCAACGCATGTAAGCCCAGCAACAAGGCTTCGTACTCCGCTACATTATTAGAGCATTCAAAAATGAATTTGTAAGAGTGATCTTTGGTATCTTTAATGGGGGAGATAATATACACACTTGCGCCAGCACCCACTTTAGACATTGAGTTGTCGAAATACATTTTCCATAGTCCTTCATCTTCCTAATTTCCTTCTTCATCCTCCAGCTCATTGGCCTCTTTTCCATCTTTGTGTGGAACACCGATTTTGGAGTTGTATGGAGATACATCATTGAAGAAAATAGAGGACCCTAAGTCCGTGTTGATAGCATAGACGTGATGGATGTTGGGTTGAGCCTGAATGCTCACTACGTAAGGCAACCTCTTCTCACTGTATAGCCTCTTTATTTCATTCCGAACAAGAATGGTATCATAGGTCATGTCCATTTGCAGGCTTCCCTTCAGCTTCGAAGTCCAAAATCTCGACAACAGAATATCAAACTTGGGGGGAATGTCAGCCATGACGACATCCATGACCACAACCTTAGAGGGGAGCTTATTTAAACAAACCACCATGTCTTTGATCAATCCTAGACATTTCACCCTTTTAGAATCAAAGGAATACAGATCTTTGTAGGGCCTACTAATCTCCAACCCCAGGCTTTCCACCACTCCTTTCGGCATCAGATTGTGCGAGGCTCCTGAATCCAGCATGGCATTGTGTAACAACATATCATGCATGTTCAAGCTCATGTAAAAGGGGGGCACCTCCTCGTCCTCGTTGTCCATGGTGTCAATCTTAAACCCTAGAACAATAGTAGGATTGTCTTCAGTCAGCTCTAAGATATCAGGGTGAGATTCCCCTTGATTCACAATCATATGCGTGATTGTGTCTCTGTATTCCTGATTCCTCAACAATTCATTAAAAAGAATCAAGATCTTCAGTTTAGCTAGCTCGTTTTGGAGGTCAAACGTGGGGAATGCCTTGCTCGGCTCGACAGGTGCCACTGGTTCCAATCTTTTCACATTACTGCTTTCTTTTCCCACATTTATAGGCCCCATCGGAAATTTCTGTTTGTCATTTTCTTTACCGAGACTGGTATGACCACTAGAAGGCTAGTCTGGGTTTAACCCTCCTTTAGGTACATTGGTGTCACCAGTAGAGTCGTCACCTTTCTTATGTATGGCCACATCCCTATTTCTCAGCTTGATCTTCCTGACGTCGCCTATAGCATGCATATGCCCTTTATGAGATTGCTTTAATTCCTTGGTCAATGTCTTTCCATCTACCTGAGCGAACATATCATGTTCCTCTTCTGTCAAGTAAATATCAGAGTCCAGGTCGTCGAAATGATGGATGTGATCTTCGGCGGACTTAGCTTCATCTTCTGCAACCACATAGTTTTCAAGGAAATGAGGTATGATTGGCTGCTCTTCAGGGTTTCTCGGGTTCCTCACATCCCTTGGTCTATTTGGTTGGAGTGGGGGAGGGACTTGCTGCCTAAAATTGGGATTCCTTATTTGAGGCTCGTTCTATTCTCGGTTCACCGGCCTGGCCTCTACCATCAACCTGTCCATCAACTTTTCCATGGTTTTGAGCATCAACTCAAATTTTATATCATTGGATGAAGAGGCGAAAGTAGAGGGGTGTGCTTCTTCTCTACCCTTCCTCCTGTCGATATCTACCCTTGGTTTAATTTTCCCACATGCCATCATATTGGCCTCTACTTCTAGGCCATCAGTGAACATGGCCGAAAGGGTGTTGGACTTTCTTTCCCTTAATAGCAAAGCAAAATTGTTGTCAAGGCATCTGCATAATGAAGCTTAGCTGCCCCGGGTGAAGTTTTGATATCAGCAGGTATCGAGTTGTAGACCCGCATGAATCAGCTAGAAAATTCATGGACGGATTCAAAACCTCCCTTCTTGAGATTATTATATTGAGACAAAACCTGCAATTGGCTTTGCTTGTCATCCTATCTTTCCAGAAATATGGTCTGAAAGCCAGTGAAGTTGCGGATAGACCTCGGTGGAAAATCTTTATACCATTTCTTAGCTTCCAAAAACAAATTCTAAGTGAATAACCGCATCTTGACCTCTTCATCGTCTACCTCCTCCAGGTCAATAAAGTTGTCAAACTTATCCACATGGTACCTCGCTGACACATTTCCCTCCCTGTCGTAGAGTGCAATCCTTTGGGCATAATTCATGGGGAGGTCATGTAGGACCAGGGGTAGGGCTAATGGGGCGAATCTAGCAGCAGCCATCGAGGTGGTTCGGTTAGGAACGAACATGGGATTGAGCACTTGGGTGTTTTGAAAGACAGAGGCTATCTCTTCAGCTTTGGGTGGGGTTTCTAGGTTCAGCCACAAAGAATTAACCAGATAGGATTGCTGCGTATTAGGGTCTACCCTAGCCTTTCTTAGGTCGGACTCAGACTTAGATTTGGTTAGCAGTCTTTTATCCCTAACCCCCCACTCGGGTTCAGCTAAGCCGTACAAGGCCTGAGGTGATGAAATATCAAACAATAGAGAACCCGATTTCTATTTATTCCTATTTCTAAGTATCTTTTCTAGATTATCCACATTGAGCAAAGTTTCAATATCAGAGTTACATCTCGTGTGGATCTTTTTGGGAGCCAGGATATCTAGTGCAATACTGGTTGAGGCAGGATTGGAGCCGTTAGGACAAACGTACCACCTTTTAGCAACTTCAGAAATTTCTGTCTGTCCCCATAAATCGCATCTTTGCAATCACCGGTCTCCTTAGTGGAATCGCCTCCCAGAATCTTTTGGTGGAGTCGCCAGGGCAAATGATACAACCTTCTTCACACGTAAGAATCTTTGTTTGCCCACAAAAACCCTTTATCCTTTAAATCTTTGTCATTCTTCCCAGGGATGATATTCAATCTCGTCACCGACAACGACGCCAGTTTGTTAGCACCGGAATTGAGCCCAAGGTTGCGGAAAGGCTCGCTCCCAAGTAACAGCAAAACCACTTTTGAAGAGAGAACCGGCCTTCTACTCTTCCGAGAGGGATCTCTCACCAATTGTTAACAATGCCATACATATATACAAATGAAACTATAAAATGTTTGTAGAATTGGTTGAAACAAAACATAGCACCATTGGGCGATGGAGTCGATATATACAACAAAATAATCAGAACTTAAATGCAAATGATTTCAACACAGGGGCAAGGTAGCCACTCGATCACAGTCGATTTAAAATTGTCTGGTGGAAAGAAGGAACATGAACAGACCATCAACACAGAGCATTGTAAGAAATGAATTCTGTATTAACTTTAGAAGAAACTTTGGTGAATACCTGAAACAACAGACGGAGCATAGCAAGTATGAATTTCGAGCTGTTATACCCTAAGTCTCAGATATGAAAAAAAAACACAATGGAAAGAAAAATTGGAATAACATTCACATAAGAAAATAAATAACAGACCGTAAGTGTGAACGACACATGAATCCTTGTATGAAAAATGCCAATCTTGGATCTACAATTATATTAAACTTCTCTTGAAAAACACACACAAGAAAATTACAATGGTTTCAACCCTTTCTCCTTCTTTAAAAGGTATATGTATAGTATTCTGGATTTCCTAAACCGACATTCAAGAATCAAAATTTGTTACAACAGAAGGACATCTTCTAACAGACTCTTAGGTGGCATATTGGATGCAGCTTGTATGAAAGGGCCAGACAATGAAATGTGGAAAGTGGGACGAAAAAGGAACAAGAGTATCCCATACTCCCATCTGGCGGATGATGACTGTACACACCCCTTTGAGAGAAGCAACCGTTAGGGTGGGCGTGCAACCCTGGAAAATCTCTCGTGCACTGTTGTCATTACTTCTACTGGTGTGTTTTGAGCTTGGTTGACCCATATTGGTGGATGATCCTCCATGCATCGAGACGAGGTAGGGGCGCAGCAACCATGTCATAAGCTTGTGTCTTGAGCTCCATCACTTTAGGGTATGAGGCCCTGGGGACCTTGGAGCATGTGGCTTTAAAGTCAAACCATAACTTGAAATCATTGGCCAACTTGTCAAAAATGACCTTCCCCGACAACGCTTGTTGCATATCCCCAAATTTGTTGTGATCCAATCGGCAGTTTACTAGGCACTCCTTATAATCCTTCTAAGACAGTAAAGGACTCATCTCTTCCCAGAAAAAGGGGAGCCCCCTACTCATCAATGGTCTGAACAGCTTGACGACCTATCGGATTTTGTGCTTAGTGACCTCTATTTTGGCCTACACTGTCTCCATCATCCTGTGTTTAGCTATCGCCTTTCTGGCTTCAGAGACAACAACAACCCTGTTTTGAAGACCGTAACTGCTAGAAGCCTCATCTGACAAGGAGCTCAGGAAGGTTATGGCACTTTCAGCGGTCTCCAAAGTTTTTTTGTTCACTTCAGCCCCTACTATCTGGACTAGTTTCCTAGCTTCCCTCATAGCAAATTCCAGGTCTTCAATAACATTGAGATAGGGTCGGAACTTGTCATCTTCTATGATGATCTGGTCCCATATCAGATGCTTAATGCCTTGCAAGACAAGTTTTCTGATCACTTGTTGGCTCAACTTATCAATTTGTTGAGTCAGTTCTCAGCACTTCTCTTCGGCCCTTTCTCTACCTTGTTTCTCTTTGACTCTTTCCTTTTCCAATTCCTCGACCCACTGCTTCAGTTTCACGAGCTCGGTATCTTTTAGGCCTATCTAGGACATTGCTTTGGAGAGGGAGCTGGTGTCTACTTCTTCAGTCGTACCTATGGACTGAATTGCCTAATCTGTGTTGCTGCTCTGAAGCTCGCTTTCCTTCGTTGCTAGTCTAGCTTTTAACTCAACTTCGCTATTCCTCAGGAGTTGAATATCTTCTTCCCATTGCCTCCCATTTTCTTCAAGCTTCAGTATCTTAGCCTTGCAATCAGTAAGCTTGGAATTCAATGCCTCTTTCTCCTTTTTGAAGTCAGCCAATTCATCTACTTAAGTGAGCTAGGAGCCGGGGATTCTTAACTTCTTTTTCAAAGTCTATATCTCTTTATCTCATTCATCGAGCATTTTTTGGACCAAATTCCCTTTCTCCACAAATCCGTCCATTTGTATAGCTTCCTTCTGTAAGTTGTTGAGTTGGGATTTAAGTGCTTTAATCTCCACTCTCGACTTTCTTAAAATATTAGAAGTTTTCGCTTTACTCTCCTCTGACTTGGACAATTGTATGGTGGCTTTAAGCAGTCTGGTATCCAGTATGTCTCTAGTCTTTTTTTTCAAGTGTATGATGTCGGAAGTGGGAACCTTTGAGAGGCTTACATTGACCTCTGACACCTTGCTCCCCACTGCCAAGGCTAAGCTAAGGGTATCAGTGGCATGATTCCTTACAGTTTTTAGTGCCTCATTGGGATGAGGCAACCGCGAGGCTTCACGGTATAGTTCTGTTGTCTCCTCAAAGGTTTTATCAACCCTTTCTTGATAAGACCTCATCCATTCCTCTCTAAATGCATGTTTGTAGGAGTCTGTCCGTCGAATACATACCCTTGTATTTGCAATTTGGTCGTCTCGGGCTCCTCCTGTTGCTATAACTTTACTAAATTCTTCTTATTTTCCTGTCCCTTTTTAGCCAGCACCAATTTCTATCCGGGCTCTACTTTCTACTTCTTGGGCTTGCTGGAAGTGTCCACTTCTTCAGTGTCCATGGGCTCTGAACTCCCCCTTTTTATCGAACTCACCGAATAGTTTACCATTGATGAGTATCCCCCTGCAATCGCAACTATAGTAGCCAACTCTTTTTGGGGAGAAACTGCTCTTGGTAGCTATGAGCTAGTGTCCTGCTCGGCACTGGTATCCATTGGGGCGGGATTAGCGAAATCCTCCCAATTCACTTTTTCTCTGATTCCAAGCACCTCCGTGTGCTCAAAGGGTCGGCATTTGAGAGTTGTTCTTCTCTTGGACATAACCTGGTGAGGATCATAATTTATTGCTTGGTCTTAGGGAAATTCCATGCCTCTGAGTGAGTTGGAGACCAAGGGAAATGCATCCCCTTTTTTTACTGTGTATGGTCCTAATTTCCAAGGAGAAATCAAATTCGAACACTTCTTGAAGTTAAAGAAGTGTTCCTCTTCGACCATAAGTTTTTGTCGGATTAATTCCAAGAAGAAAATCCTAGGGGTTAAGAAAGCTGGCAGGATGTATGGAGGATGTACGAAGCCATACAGTCTTATGGTTGTCCCAAAATCTGAGAGGAACCTTTCCCCAATCTTCTTTCTTTTCGAAAATTGCAGCATCTGCCTCATTTCAGGCAACACCCTAGGCAGCCTCTCTTGAAAGAAGACTTCGTATATTTCGGCCATCAATTGGTTCATCAATTTACAGTAATCAGTGGCCATTTCAATGGTGATTGCCAATTCTGGTACCTGCAAGTCTTCCTCATTATAGGCTATGAACATCCTCAGCAAAAAAGACTGGAACCTAAATGTTCTGGCATCGTGGAAGTTCACTAACTGAGAACGGATGTTCCCGGCTAAGAACTCATCAAACTTAAGGCGACAAGACTGACCTAACTGTCCAGGCAATTCGGGTTCATCTGGAAAAGTATATAAGACGAATAAAAGACTCAACAATGACTCTGGGATGTATGCGTCGGTATCTAGACCTAGGAACTGACTGGCCAGGGATATACACCATTGAGTTTCTTCGTTGAACTAGCTGAGGTCAATAGGGTAAGATAGGTCAATGGGTTCACCATCAAGCTTAGAACAGGTTTTCAGGAAGGCTTCTTTACTTTCATCAGTGGACTCTCTAAAACATTGAATAATGTCTTCTTCTCGATAGTCTAGGGACATATGGGTGAACTCATCAGGGATATCCAGGGTTTTGCGAATGACAAAGGCTTGAACCGAGCAGAGGATTTTAGACTTAGACTTATTCATAATAACTCCTTCGGTGACAGAGAAATTCTCTGTGCACCACTCAACAAATTCAGGGCACTGGGGGGTTTGGTTGACAGAGAAAAAATGAAAGAAAGACTTAAAAACACCGCAGGTATCTATACCCCGGTTCTTACGATCTTCCAGTTTGCCCCTGGCGGTTTCGATAGTTTCTCCCATCAGGATGGTATCAAAAACCTCAGAGTTTGTATCTAACAGGTGTTCTTCCTTTCTCCAACCAGATGCCTCTGGTTCTATGTCATCTCTCACCCCCACTACCTCCATTGAGACAATTTTCGAATAATACTGAGGGAGTATCAAGGGCCTACCTTGTTCTATAGCATGGTCTCCTGGCCGGTCCGAGCCAGAGATTTGGATGTGACTTGGATATTTGACAGCTTCGAGGTTTCAGAAAAAAAATAAATCTTCGCAGCTTCGTGTGGGCCTTTTTATAGATTTTTACATAATATAACCTTCGTGCATCTCCCTGGCGGCTCGCACCATAGATTTACCCTTCGCGATCTCAAACCGTAGATCTGTGGGGTTCCCATTGCCACACGTGTTCTTACTTGGTGCGTATGTAGCTTGGTCGTTGATTAGGATCAACTTCCTTCATGACCGTCGACCTGAGCGGACCCCACCTCTATTCGTGTAGTGAGGTTTTGTTTCCTCCCGTGCTACTCTAGATTGCGAAATGAATTATAGCCGTCGATCTGCCTTAGCCCACACAAGCACCGTTGATCAAAACAGCCTGTACTGCTTTTTGCAATCCGTACTTGCATCTTCTTCCTTGTAAGTTTGGGATGCGAAACGGCTCTCAGCCGCAAATCTTCTTGGGCTCCAATCTTGATCGTTGGATGCGTCCGAGCTTTAAACTATTTCGCAAGGCTAAAAAGCGGCTTTCAGTCGAGCAGGTTCGCCGTGCGAAATGATTTGATGCCATTGATCTGCCTTCTGGTCATCTTCAGCCGTCAATCAAGACTCCTCTTTAATGCGTCCAACATTTCCTCTTAGCTCTGCTTCCCCAATCCACGGACTATCCCATTGTTGAGCATTACCCTACGCATGCCATCAGCTCCTTCCGCTGCCCTCTCAACACTTCTTGACGGGGCCGAAAAACGCGAGGAACACTCATGCCCAAATTTTAATTACGTGTTAACACAAGCAAATAAGTTAACCTCGAGATTTACTTAACAATTATAATTAAGCAAATTTCAATTAATTGTATTCTTACATCAACATTTGTTACTACCCTTATGTCTTATCATATGAAATTCTAATAACTCATCATTCCTACGATACATGCTTTGCCTTTTATTATATTTATAGCAATAGTGTAACCATGTATGATGTATAATATAAGAAAATAATATCCTTACCCATGAGTTATGAAAGGATTTATAACAAATATGGATAGATATGAAATTATAAAGATTATTCCTATAATAATATATCATCTCTTTATTCACACATGATTACAATTAGGATAAAAAAATATCCTTCTTAGTCGTCCTTCGAATTGCTAGAGCATAGGAATATAAAGATTTAGTTACATGACTAAGTACATATTGAACCATTCGTTATAGTTATGGATCCATGAAGTTAAATATAAAACAACAAAGATAAATATGAATATTCTAACCATTTCTTTAACATCAATACTCTCATAAGAAATACAAATGAAGAACATCTATACATTAACATATTTTACATTGCACTGAAATCTTATATAAAACTTGGTAAAACTTGACAATTGAAATATACTTATCTAAATTAAGAGGGGTTGTGTGATTGAAGGCTTCACTTCGACTTTCCTCCCAACCTTCTGGCTCTCTATCTAGCGTATGTCTTCCCGCCAAGAGGTCACCCCCGAGATGGGCATGAATCCACAAGAGAAAAGGGTCAACTAAATATTTATAAATATTAATCTACTTGACCTTAAGGGTAATCATATAACCATGTCTAGCAAATAAATCATCTTCAATAGTTATACTCAACTCACAAATTAAAGATTCTATTTTATAAAGAATAATCTTGAATATATAAATTTTAACCCGACTAATAGTTAACTTAGTTATGTAATCAAGATTATATATTTCTTTCATCTTTTCCATAATCACATATAAATATCTGCTCTTAAGAATTAATGTTTAACTTTAAGAACATATTATAGTGTTTTAGACTAATCAATCAACTATTAGCTAGAATCCCATTTTCCTTAATCACATATAAATATCTACTCTTAAGAATAAATGTTTAACTTTAAGAACATATTATAGTGTTTTAGACTAATCAACTATTAGCTAGAATCCCATTTTCCTTAACTCAACCTTAGTATTCTCCATAATTAAATGGTAAGGTTTAACTTTCATAGTAAATCCCACTTTCAACCATCTTTTATCTATTGAAACATTTGCAATACTAGATCACGTTTTATTCCCTACAAGTAGGGAATATCGTAATCTACTATGTTTTGAAAACAGTGCAGCATATAACACAAATTTTTATGGGATAGTTTTTTATTTTATATAGGGTTTTTTCCTAAGTTTTAAACCCCGGCCTCTTATTGTCGAAAAAAACTTTTTCTTCGCTGCCTTCAAACATGTTCTAACAACATTCATCAACCTGGTGCACCTGACAGTTGTTTTAGTTTCTGGAAATGCATCTACCTCTACCATGTTATTGGTGACATCGATATGGTGCTCCTTTTCCCCATATTATTAATGAATTAGGTGTGTCATAAGATAGATGGAGCTTCATCCTATTCCACTTATATATTTAAGGGTTACCAGCTGTAACTCTCTCCTCGCGATTTAATTGTGTAATCAAAATATAACTAATTTATATATATGGCATTGATGCAGAGGAAAACACTAATAGTACGCTTGCACGAGAAGTGCTTATCATATGGATAAGTTTGATCTTAATCAGCACTCAAAGTTACACATCAAGACTAACATCATTCCTAACAGTGCAACAACTTTGAACAAAAATTCAATTCCTAACAATGCAACAACTTTAAACAAAAATTCAAGGAATTGATATCCTAACAATAAGCAATTTACCAATAGGATATCAAACAGGACCATTTGTTAGAAACTATCTTATAGAAACATTCAATATAGCCAAATCCAGACTAGTTCCTTTGGATTCGATCGAGTGCTATGCTAAAGCATTATCTATGGGACCAAACAAAGGAGGTGTAGCAGCAGCTGTGGATGAGCTTCCACACATTCAATTGTTTATATCTAAACAATGTGGATTTAAAATTGTGGTTGGACAATTTTCCAGAAGGGGATGGGGATTTGTAAGTGGCCTTCCTCTAACCTTACTTTTGTCATTTTGTTCTTCTTCAACATTAAAATCATGACATGATCTATGTTTTCAACAAGTTTTTCCAAAGAACTCCCCGCTCGCACACGATATGACCACAACTATTCTGACCCTCATTGAGAATGGAGAACTTCAGAGAATTAACAATAAGTGCTAGAAAGATGATACATGTGATAAACAAAGAAGTCAAGATAAGTCCAATAAGTTGGCCTGCACAGATTTGGGGGCCTTTTTTTATTGACTGGAATGGCATGTTTTATAGCCTTGATTGTAATTTTCTGTCGCGTGATTTATCTGTTCACTTGTAATGCTGACAGCTATATTGAGGATTGTAATCATAGTTCTTGTTCTTTCATCTCAAGAATGGGAATGATTCAGAAATCATATGGTAGTTTTATTGTGAGGGATGATGATCACCAAAAAGATGAGAGGCCCCAGAAAATGCCACCATAGAAGAAAATGGGTGTACATGCATCAACTTCATCTTTCAAGGATCAATCTCTGCTTCAAAGGCTTGTTGGACTTCCAATTCATTGCTTTACAATAAGAAATGTGAATCTGTAAAGGGAAATTGGAAATTTTACGTGATACAAAAGGTAATTTGGTTTTGTCAATAGGTAATCTGGTTTTGTCAATATTTAGAAGAGAAATCCTAACACTCTTTGTCAATCGAAGGTTTCTCTTCTAAACAGACTCATAGTTGTAAACTTGAGAAAAAAAATAGAAGATTCAAAACAAGAAAATAATTCACATTTGATTAAGCCTGCATATCTTTCTAATTTTGGGAAATTGGTCAAGAATGCTACAAGTAATTATGATCGTAAATTCTTGCGGCCCAACTTTATAGCATCGAAGGAAGGTCCAATGATTAGAAAAAAAAGTTATTGCAATAGGTGGAGTGACATTGGTACAAGCTCTAAAAAGGCTTGCTCAAGTATTGGAAAATATGTTGGGTCCTTCAAGATTTAAAGAACAGAACAAAATGAGTTTTAAGGTGTATGATACTAAGCAGGTATGGAGAATAGGTCATTTGTTTTCTTCTTAAAGAAACTGGAAAATTTTGAACTAATTTTAACTGAAGTGTCCAAAGGACTACCACTTTGGTGGTCAATAGTCTTCATTGATTTAAAGTTAGTTGTAATGAACGTGTGATTAAAATCCCAAATATAGAAAGAGAATATCATTTTTTCCTGATATATGAATGCATCCCCAGAGATTCAGATGGTGAATGATGCTTAAAAGAAGTGGATCTGTCAGCTATCTTCCCATTCATTTCTCCATTACCAAATGTTGTCACTGCAGTAACATTCTTCTAGTATTCTGTCTCTTCCTTTGAGTTCTTCAAACATGATTCCAAGGTTAGTTTGGCTATTCATACAACCTCTAGATACTCATATGATTGATTAACACTTTTCTTACTCTTCTCAAGGTTTGAATTCATGACATGTAACTTCTGAAAGGATTCATTTTCCTTGAGATTAGCATCCTCTACCTGAGCAAGGGCCTCTATTATCCTTTTACTTGAATGTTCTTTTGTTTCTTGGGATTTCCTCTGCAACAAATCATACTCTTGTTTTGTAATTGACACATAAATTACATCAGATTTCTAAGATCAAGCAGTGAGCAGTAACTCCTTTAACTATTCAATTTTTTGAAGAGTAGTGTAGCGTCTTTGCCTACGGTAAGGCTCTCGGCTGCACTAAACCACCGACTGGTATAATTGTAGCTTAAATATTTTCATGTGCAATGTATTTGAAAGGAAATAATTATGGATTCCAAATAATTGATCACAAAGATACCTTTTAAAATTTTGTTTGAAATCGAACATATTGTTGATTGAGAAACATCTCCAGGGTATTCGAATGATATGTAGAATAGTGTGTTAGTATATTTAAATTATGTATTAAAAATTATCTCGGAATGATATAATCAGGTTTGGATAAGATGCATTGACATAACTGTGGATCCCTATTAAAGTGTATCTAGCACTTGAGCCTTATGTTAACCAAGATCAAATGGTCTTCACTAATCACTTCCTTCACAAGTTAAATCACATCTAAGGGATTTGAAATTCACAATTATTGGAGCGTGATTTCCACTTTATAGAGTGGTTAACCTCACAATGAACCTAGTGTATCATGAAATCCTAAAACTAGAAACCGTTTCCCTCCAACTCGAATAGATCTGCAGGATTGAGAACACTTGGATTGTGGTGTAGGGTCATCCTTATGACACTCTGCATGCTTTATTAATACCAACCGTTTGAGAGTTAACTCATGGGTTTAATCGGCTTAGCCTATAAACGATTGGATGGTAGATAACCCTATTTCAAACACCAAGCCTATTGTTCAAGTTGTGCCCACTCTCTTAAAATCAAGTTTAGCTTATTGATTTCTCATGTTTCCATCTCCACTCTCCATGGCCTGCTTAGACCCATTGATATTTACTGGTGGAAATACCTCATTTACAATATTAAGCTAACCTCATAATGATCCCTGATCGGAGGATTGTTTTGCATTAGCATCAAATTAGACGAGATCCCTAATGATCTAGTTGTGTAGTTTAGCAAGCCAACCGATGTTACAGTAGTCTATCCTTAGTGTCATATCGTACAGAGCCACATGTAGCTTAACTGATTTTTTATATATTTGTGAAATGAATTAGGTGTGTCATAAGATAGATGGAGATTCATCCTATGCCACTTGTATATTGAAGGGTTACCAGCTGTAACTCTCTCCTCGAGATTTAATTGTATTTAGTGTTTGTACTCTGTTACGACTTCTGGTGTAGATGGATCGAGACACTTTGCCTACTTTCTATTTTTCATTTCTTTCCAGAAGGAATGAATTGGGAAGAAGGGGGAGGACTCTCTCCTCCTCTAAGTCATGTATCAATTTCACAAGATATATGATTTGGTCATTGGTTCTTTAGTTCACTCTGTAAGTACATAATTAGAATTCTATTTATTTGTAATTTGTATAGACAAATGTTCTCTTCTACGAATACTCGCTATGGATTTATTATTATTGCACGTGATGAATGATTTATTATTATTGAAGGTATGAACAGTTTGTGGATGCTAAGCATTGGGACTAACCTTTTTTTTTTAAGAAACGTTACATCCTAAGCATATCACTAGTTAGATTGGTATGAACCTTAAAATAATTACTCAGTTTCACTGTAATCTTCGTATCTTTGTACTTTGTTATGTCTCTAGCCATTTAGAATGATTAGAAAGCACTAATCTCTCCATATTTTACTGTGACATGCCCCTTTCATAGCTATGCTTTAGTGACGACCCTCCTTTTGAGGAAGGGATTTCATAATTTTATACTTATTCTTTTCTAGGGCTTAAACCTTTATCAAATCATTTTTTAATTGCTTGGATTTTATGAAGAATGGATTTCACTCCAAGTATCTCATGTTAATATGTAATATCATAATGGGTTTTTCAATAACATGAAAGCTCTTCTCTAATTTTATGGTAATGGATTACTATATATAATTTTGGACATTCTCGTATTTCTTCTTAACCCATAACTTGTTTTGGGTCTGAGTAATTTATATAAATGAATTTGTCCTCTATAGTCAATGACTTGCCTTCGGGTTCCTCTCCCATTATATACATAGCACTTCAAGATTCCTTTGATATGTACGTTTTAATATGATTCCTTTGATATGTACGTTTTAATATGACACACTAAGAAAATACTATGCACACCTTTAATTTATTACAACTATAGATCCTAGTCTCAAATCGACCTTCAAGGTCATTTGCATTTTTTCCATGAAAAAATAAAAAACAATCTAAAACTACAGAAATCTAGTGGAAACCACCATCTATATGAATATGTAGATACATGGGTTCTATAAAAAAAACATCAAAATGTAGATGTTTTGATTTTGAGAGAAGAAAATGGAATGAGAACTCAGTTGTTTTCATTTCAACGAGTATCCACAATTAATAGAATAATCATTATGTCCATCATTCAACGTTGTCTGCCCAACATCTAGATTTGGGTTCATCACCTCAAATTTGGATTTTCTAATAATTACAATTCTATTTGTTTTTTTTTAATAATTAAAATTCTTTTGTTTGGTTTTCTTCTAATAAGTAAAATTTTGTTTGTAGCTATTGCAGTATGCATCACATCATAAGTTAACATATCATATTATTATTCGATACCACTCAATGCCACTGACTCTAAAACTGGAACATCGAAAAGGTGAGGACTTATGGTTTGAACGCGATGAAGATGAATGAATAGCAGAGAATGATGAAACCAACCTATATAAGGATCTCAGAGTTGGAAGAGGCGGAGTGACCTACTATCTCTTCAAATTTGTGAGTGCATAAAGGCACCCCATGAAAGGGAGGAAGTTTCCTAGTGAATGCAAAACAAGATTGTTGATTTACCGAAACTCTCGCCATCATTTTCTTTGCATTCTCGTTAAATGATATCCAGTTTTTTGGCCCACCATTGTATTCCTTATTCCCAAATTGCAGTTGAAATGAAGTGTGGTGCACTATTTATTAAACCCTTTGGATTATGTTAAAACCATGGCGAGATTATCCAGCATGTACGTTCATGCTAGATAAGCCAGCTGGCTGGCGTGGTCCCCGCATGTGGCTCCCATTCTCCACCGGCAGGAATCAGAAAAACAGGCCTATGATCGGATGTTCGTCGCGTCATGTGGAGCCCTCTCTGTGTCTCCGTTAAATTTCGTCATGGCAGGCTCGGCAGACGGGGTATCATGTCTCCGTTAAACTCCATCACAACATGCTTGGGAGATGGGATATCAGACGGGGAATCAGGTCCGGATGACGCAGCATATTGACAAGACAATTTCCTATCACACCGCCGCCGAACAGTCTAGTCCAGATCTACTAGATAGCTCTCGCCCTTTTCCATTGGCAGGTTTGCATCGATTACATCGTATTTAGCAGTGGTTCTTTCAAATTCAAAATTTAAAATTCACATTTACTTCCAAGAGCACACTAGTTATGGGCCAACTATTGGAATTTGGAACAGTTCTGGGTAGTTCTCCTGGCTGCGAGACACCATTGCTACTTCATAGCTGCATCAGGATCTTGGGCTAGGATCTTGCTCTACCTTCTTAGCTGCATCAGGATCTTGCTCACTCCACAAGGTGATTATGAGATTTTCTTAGGCCTTCTTTCATCAGAGTGTTTGTTCTGCATCCTTTGATTTGGTTGGATTCAAATGACAATTTTTTTCTCAGGTAAGTTTAGTACTAGAACATGGAATTTATTAAACCATTGTTGTGGTCGCTCAGTATTTCTACAATATTTTGACAGCCAAATCCAAAGGGAAGTGGAGATGGTTTTCGCTAGAATCAAACTTAAAAGGAGAGATCCTAGTGAAAATAAATCTCCCCTCCAAGTTCGTCCATCCATTATGCGTGTCAAGCTATGTGGGCTACTATATTGAAATCTAGATAGACGACTTTCAGCACCTTTCGTACACTCCTCTGGTAAACAATACCCAATATAAAAACCAGTATTTCAACGGTGTAACTGCTATCCAGATTGACGGAAAGAGTCTCGCCATCGACTCTGCCAAATTGAAGTTTGACAACGAAGACAATGGAGGTACCAAGCTTAGTTACATGACGGTTGTCACACCAATTTACACTACGATCCGTGATTCTTTCATAAAGCACCGAAGGAGAGGAACATCACACGCATGGCCTCTGTAAAGCCTTTTTGTGCTTGATTCGATGCCAAAACTGTGTTGTCCACAAGAATTGGACCCTGCCCACGATCGGTCTAGTTTTCCAGAACAGTAATACGACGTGGAGCATTTTTGGAGCGAATTCCATGGTTGAGGTGAGCAATGGAGCAGTACTGTGTCTTGGAATCTTAGACGTCGGTACCGATCCCACTACTTCCATTATGCTCGGAACCCATTAGATGCTAGATAACCTTATCTAGTTCGATCTCACAGCTTTTTCCTCCACCTTGCTTGACCAGCAAACGACTTGTTCAAACTTCAACTTCACCTCCACCGCTTAATAATGCTACCATGGATATCTTACAATGAAAATAAATGAACTTCTTATTGTTGTGATGAGGGGTCTCATGGTTGTTTATGTGAATACATATTTTATGTATTCTAATGGATTCAGTAATATTGAAGGATCATCGTCTCCTGTTTTCGTTTATTTAGTTAATAAAAAAATACCCTCCCGATTTTGAATGTTTAAACTACTTCATTCGAGTTCGCAAGTTGATTCCGTCTTAGGCAATGCCGTCAATTTTGGATCTAGATCATGTAGATTTTTTTTGTTTGTGAAATTGTGAGTACAAAATGTATATATCGCACGACTTGGGTACAGTAAGAGACTTTGTAGTTGTTGATATTTGAAATTTTGATGAATTTAATTACAACCAATTTCAACACAAAATACATTGCAAAATTCTAGTAAAAACAAATCATAAAATCATTAAGCAAATCATAAAATAATAATTAAAACATTGAGAATGGTTACCATTCGGATGTTTTAAAAACGTAGGAAATATATAATAGTTTTTATATTTTCACAAATGCCATATTTCATATTTATTGTGAAATGTTATATCTCCACTCTGTACGGATATTAATTATAGGAACCAATGGATGAAATAATTTCAATCATTGTTCAATCGGTCAATCCATGGCTAAGATTGTCTCATTGTCTATATAGATTGCTTTCTAAACCTGTCACCGTGCTACTTCAACCATTGTCTCTTCGATTCTAACAGTGTCTTGATTTCAAAGTTGATTGGAGGTCTAATATCTCCTCAAATCCTTTCCGGTGCACAATTTCATTTGTAAAACAACTTCAACCTCAGCAGCATACACAGGCACAGGTGACTGTTTTCTTATTTACTTTACATATAAGATATAAGAATGCAGCAAATCATTTCCATGAGACATGTTTGACACATTTACTTTATACAAATAATACAAGAATATAATTAATATAATACAATTTTAACACTATATTTTAAGGTCTATATACATAAAATACAAAAATATAATTAATATAATACAATTTTAACACTCTATTTTAAGGTTTATAGTACTTAAATATACACAAACCAAAATATTAATTATAAATAATACAATTCAAATTTTTTTAAAGTTTATAGTACTAAGATTTTAATTAACTAAAAAAAATACACAAACCAAAATATTAATTAAAAATAATTAAATTCATTTTTTTTAATTAATCAACCAAAAACTAGGTAAAACTAAGTTACTTTGTAAGCCTTCCTAAGGTGTAGTTCTACTAAAGATTTTATTTCTCAAATCATTTGTAATTAAAAGACCCCAAATCTACATGTGAAGTGTGCAATTAGTGCTCAATGCATTATCTCCTAAATATATATATTTTTGTTCCTATCATAATACCATATTTATATATTTTTGTTTGTATCATAGTAGATCATATTGAACTTTCCTAAAAGTTTAAAGATTATATATATATATATATATATATATATATATATATATATTAGTTATAAATATTTATAATTAGTTTTAGATTTTTTTTTTTTTTAACAGAAACGGAAAAGAGAATTATATTAACAGGCTGTGCACAGCCATTCATTACAGCAAAAGGAGAAAAGTAATTGCCGGCAGTTCAAGATTTCTGCATAACTGGCATGTCTGAAGAGTTTCCCATAAAACATAGCATGTGGTCTTTTCATGATTACAAAATATCTGGGTAGTATATACCCTCACAAACTGGCTACAGAGCAAGATGCAAAAAAACATAATCCATACAAAAAAGAAATGATAAACCAGAGACAAAGTTAAATGCCTTTCATTTCCTGAGGCTGCAGAACCGATTCTTCTTCCTCCATGGGATGATCAATTGCTTCGTTGACTCCCTTTACCCTGCTTTCCTGGTTCATTGAGATAAACTTCTCAAGGTCTTCTTCTATACGTTCAACCCGTCCCAACAGCTCGCGCATGTTGCTCTCTATATCATCAGTTCTGGCACCCAGGTTACTAATATCCTGCGATGTGCGACTCACAGACTCCCCAATTCCTTTAATTTCCTTGGCCATTTCCTTATTGTCCATCACCCCTATGGCTGTCATCTCGTGCAGCCTTCGAATATTTTTCTTTATGTCCATAAGCCCTGCATTATTCCCGTAGTGAGCCATCCCTCGATTGTCAATCGAAATAGCAATTCTAGAGAACTGAATGTGCAGAAGATAATCTGAACTGTCCTGGTTCTCTCCCCAGCTCCCTGAAGAAACCTTCCGAAGGTCGAATATTTCTTGTTGCGGAGCAGAGACAGTCAGACTGTCTGAACAATACAACGTTCCCAAGGCGTCTTTCTGCCAGCCAGAACAATGGCAGCCAAGAACCCTGTCCAGATTGTCTTCTCGATGATGAGAAGTGTCAAGTTGGCTACCGGTACCCCAGAAGGTTGTAGGATAACAGCAATTACAGCAGAGGAAGGAAGACGGCGCGATACGCTCTTTAACAAAAGCCCGAATTAGGGGGAACACATGCCAGGGAATTCCCAGCAGTCTTCCACCCCCCACTCCGGCTACCACATTCAGCAGAAAATTCACAAAACCAGGAGAGTCGTGACCCAAATCCAAAATGTTACAATGAGACAAGTCTGAGCTATGGAGCGGCATAATGAATAGGATGGAGAGCCAACGATCGTGCGGGAGGAGAGGGTAATAAATTGAAGGCCTGTGAGTCTTTAATTCACCTGGAGCCAAGGGGGAGGGATCAGTCCACGCGGCCTGCGAAGGAGGGCATGCAGGACTTAACATTAAAAGCGAGAAGCCGCCAGGGAGAGAGATGAAATGATGGCCAGTTGGAGCGGGGTTGATGAGGAAAGAGAGGCGAGGGGCGGAGGGAAAGGGGAGAAGAAAGGGGGGAAAGAAGGGGAGGATGCTAGGTGTGAGGGGGGGGGGAAAGGTTAACGGGAGAAAGGAAAAAAGATCAAAAAAACACCAATGTTGTTTTCCAAAGTTTAAAGACTTCTCTTTAGAGTTTTGCTTGAAAGGACGAGAAGAAGTACGAAAGCTTCTTGTCATGGAATGAATTTCAGAGAGGGAGGACCATCATTCTGACTGTAGAGGCCTTGTGAGAGCCTGGCACCTATGTTAGCCATGGTATCAGCTTCCTTATTGTTGTGACGAAGAATGTGATAAATCTCAGAGAAATGAGGCAAGAGATGCTTAGCTTTTTTATATAATCGACGACATTTAATGTCTCCTGAAGGATATCCATTGATCATCTTATAGATGACGTGCCTGGAGTCTCCAAATATCAGGACCTTATGGAGCTTTTTGTCTCGAATGAGTTGGAGACCCTGGAGAAGTGCCATCCATTCGGCTTCATTGTTGGTTCTAGAGCCTAATCCCCAAGCGAATCTTTGCTCCACTTGTCCCCCGGGATCCAACAAGATCCCACCCGCGCCTGCCACCCCTATAATTAGTTTTAGATTTTAAAAGTTTAAAGTTTTAAAATTTAAAATATATATTTTGTTTTATGCTTTAGTTATAAATATTAGTCGAGGTAATTTTTTTGGAATATCTTATTAGAAATTGGTTTTATTGTTTTATAACTTAATTTTGGTATTTGAATTATTTAATATCCTTATAATTGAATTTATAAATACATTATTAGATAAAGTATAGCCCCTCTTGGGCACTATATATAAAAGTTTCAATGTTTTATTTGATTTTTTGTGATGAGAGGTATAAAATATATACTGTATTTTATGGGCCTCTTGCTAGTCAAATTTCATTACTTATGTAAATGTTGAATGGTTTATGTGTATTTTTATTTTTTTTATTTTGAATAATAATTTTTTAAATATAGAAGCAACCTACTCTAGAATTATGTTACTATGGTTCCTATTATGCATTATGCATCACACGTGTGGATTCCTAAGTGTGGGTTGTCTACCTTTGGTTTATTTTTAGCTCTCAACGTGTATAGTAAACTTTGGTTCAATTTGAATTGTTAATAATAAAATTGTTTCTTTTCACTAATTTTTTTAATCAATAATTGAATACCAAGAAAAAATTCTTTGATAGTTACATTGAGACATGACATAAAAGACATGAATGAGCACAAGAGATGGAACTAGGGACTTCCCTTAAAGACAAGGCTCAAATATATTAGAGTTGGTTGAGATGTGTTAGGTTAGATGTCTTGCAATAATTTAAAACTAACTAATTAATGCTTATGACTTAATAACTAACTAATTAATGCTTATGACTTATTGTGGTAAGATAAGTAAAGAGTTTTTAAAAAATATTTATAAAATAAAAGACAAAGATGGACCCTCAACTATTCTTCATGGTAGGGTTCTTCTTAAGTAAATATCTTCATGGTAGGGTTCTTGTTAAGAAAATCTAATGCGTTCAAGGCCACTCTTACTAAATAGTTTGGTAGACTTACCAAATTCTTGGGAAAAGGAAAAAATCATTAGTTGAATAATCTGGTAATTGAGAACTTATGAACTAATTCCATTGGTTAGGAACAACATATTGAATTGATTGATGTGTGAAATGAAATATTCACTTTGAAAGTAAAAGAGTTCAATGTGAGAGATTCCATGAAAGTATGGATCAACAAAGCTTTTGAGAAGGATACCAATACCTCATAAAATTAGGTATAGATGGTAGTTGGGGTTCATGGGGCACATGAACCAACCTTGCTAAATGGTAGTTGGGGTTCATGGGGCATATGAACAACCTTGCTATACTTAATTTATTGTAATTAAACTAAAAAGAACAGGGGCATGTGTACAAAGTTGGTGAATTTTTTAGCTACGATAAAAATTTTACAAAACTTGCTCATGTTATGGAAAATGATAACATGCTCACATTTGCAAGAACAAGGTCCAACAACTCTGAACCTAGCTATGTACTTGACAAGTACGTTAGGTAACAATTTCACATGCATCATTTTAAACTCCTGAGTAACAAAGTGTGCATGTAATTTGTAACTCATGAGTTACAAAACACGCACGTGATTTGTAACTCATGAGTTGGAAATCACGCATGTGATATTGTTTTTAAAAAATGTTTTTGGTCCCACCACAACCTTATTTTTGTTGAACTCTGCTAAAAAATACCATCCTACATGTTTTTGTTAGCCGGACATTGATTGCAAGTGCTTTTTATCATTAGCTTATTATTCATAGAGCACCCAAAACAAGTTATCAACATTGACTATTGTGACAATGTGAAACATGCATACTAGAATAATAATTTCACACTATAAGGAAAAGTCCCTCTAGCAGAGGTCGAACATGTCCGTTTATAGCGGAGGTTACTAGTGGAGGTTACTAAATGGATATACCTCAAATGCTACAACCTTGATTGAGCTAAAATCTTAGTTTTATAAGCATTCAAAGAGTTAGTCAAATCATTCCTCATAATAAGTGGAAACATTCTATTCTCTGTCATCTTTACTATGGATATCAACTTTTTACATGGATACTTATCATAGATAGTACATACTATGTTCTCTAAAAATACTCTGTATTTTTTCTCTAACACTTGTCCAACGCTCAATAAGTTACACATTAAACCAAGTACATAATAAACATCATGAATTTTTATTCCTACACCATTCTTGGCATACATAGAAACAACACCCTTTCCATTCACTCTTACCTTATGGTCATTACCAAGCTTTACCTTAAACCGAATGATGGTGTCAATATTAGAAAACAATTCTTTATTTATATCCATATGGTTGCTACATCCGATGTACAAAAACAAGACATCACGTGAACTTTTTTGTGTGACATTACGATTCATAAACACATGATTTTTATCTTCCTCGGGATCCTATGTCATGTGTGTAGACTGCTTGCTTCTTCCAACATTTGTTAGCAAAATCCCTAAATTTCTTGCAATGGTAACATTGGACTTTAGATATATCATACCTTTGATTTTTTTGCTGCCATGATCTACTGCTACTTCCCCTTACACTAGGAGTATTCTATTGAGACTTCTCCTAAACTTTTAAATCTTTATGTTGTCACAACGATCAACAATTCAACCTCCTCTTCCTCTACTACTAAATTTTTCTCTGCTTATGCCTCCAGGAACACACAACTGAGATTTAAATGCATTTTATAATCGAGTATCATCATACTCGTTCATCCTTGATTCATGTGCAATCATTGAACCAATAATCTCATAAATGTGCATTTGACTAATGTCTTCAAACTCTTCTATAGGAACAACCCCAACTTCAAATTTATTTGGAAAACATTTCAACAATTTATCAATCATTCGTTGGCCTAAAAGGTTTTCACCATATTGTCCCAACTAATTCACAATGTTCATCACTTAAATCATGAAATTATCAACAGTCTCATTGTCTTTCATCTTCGAATTCTCAAATTCCCTCTCATGTTCCGCAACTTGACATTCTTCACCTTAGTCACACCTTGATAGAAGGTTTCAATAGTGTCCCAATCTTGCTTTGAAGAATCAATACTATATATCTTCATAAATATATATTCACTTAGGCCTTGCTAAAAAAGGCCAAGAGTTATGTTGTCATTTTTCATGTTTTCCTTCAAGAGAACATGCTCATCATTTGACAAAGCCAATTATACAGCTTAATCACTAAGTTTTGGGTAACCAATCATAACAAACTCCCAAAGATCCTGAGCATGCATAATTTTTCTCATCTTTATAAACCACGTATCATAGTTTCTCTCTATCAACATAGGAAATGGTGGCTGCACTACACTGCTCTTAATATCCATCACAAATAAAATTTAAAATCACTATAAATAAAATGGAGAGAAAGGGATCAATCCTACTTTGAGGGGAGTGTTTCTATATAGTCAATAGCTCCATTTTTAACACTTCTATAACAACCGCAATAACATCTAAATGCTATAACAACAAACAATCACCTACACGAATGTCTAACATCAAGCAAATTCAACAAAATTTGATCATCCTTGTATTCATAAAATTATCACAATAATTTGTTCTACCCACGTTCTAGCAATAAGGTTAATCTTAACACCTCCACAATCAAATATAAACTCATAAATTTAACTTGCTACAAAACAAAAACATAACTATTTACATTTTCACACCGAGTTTACAAACTCATAAAAAAATAGACAATCATAAGGTTGTGGAGTAAAAACTATTATTTCTATTGAAATCCTTCTAATCGATTGATTGAACTTCAAATCCAAGGTTACATATATATACATGTTTGTGAGATCATCTCATTAATTATTTTGACCCTTTTCTACTTCAAAAAATTACTCTAATAATAAATACTCTGTCCCTTTGAAGATCATACCCTTTCAAAAATCCATATGACAAAATTGGGCTATGAGTGCCTCTTCAACATTCGATGGCTAAGTCGGTGTGGCAGTGTTGGATTTTCAAAATCTTGGCAGCCAAAATAGGGTGGTGGAGTAAATAATATCCTACACCAATCCCATACCATCATGTTGACAAAAAATGATCGTTACTCTTTATTCTCCATGTTCCCATATCAAGATAGTCCTTGTAAGATTAAAATGCACCTTGGAGTGTATGTATAAAATCTAGCACACACTAGAAATATTTTCCAACTCCATTTACGTTTTCACAAATCTATACAAGAAAAAATGTTTCATTTATAACAAAATCCAACTTCCAAGCTAATTTCATACCAATTAGCAATCACAACTTTGCCTCTTTGCTCATCAATGGGAACAATCCAAATTTTTTGTAGTGGGTCTTCCACCATACCCTCTACCATCATGATGTGCACCATTCAGACATAGATATGGAAGATTTCAGACCACAAATTCCTCCAATTGATCTCCCTTGCTTGTCACTGCTTCCACTAGGATAGAGAGAGGGGAAACCCTATTGTTCTCTACTGGTGCAAATTGTTGGCCATGTTCTCTACCAGTGCAAATTGTTGGCCATTTTCATCCAACAAGAATATATAGATATAAACCTTTATCCATATAAAAAAATCAAATACAATGTATAACAAAATAAAGTAGTCTGTATTATTTACTCATATAAAACAAAGTTGTATATATCCCTACTTTCCCTAAGACAAGGAGGAAAAGACTCAAAACCCTATCTCAACTCTCAATCATAGGACAATATCCCTTAATGCAATCTCAAATTTACAATATCCCTCGATGCAATCTCAAATTTTCTTTGTACACTTCCCATCTCTCAATAAGAAGACAATATCCGTCAATGCAATCTAAATTTGATTTACACATCTCCATGAGAAAACAATATAAATAATTATAAGGTGATTATAACCATAACTTCTTCTTCACCTAATTTCCCACGGATCTCTTAAATATACTAAATGAGTCATTAAGTTACTCATAAATCATCATTTAGGTCATTATAACATTGAATACATAAATAAATAGAATCTCCAACTTCAATACCAACACATAAAGATGGAACATATGACATACAATTTCAAGTGGATAAACTATATATACATAATCAAATAATATTCTATTTAATGTAAACTTAATGTAATGTAAGTTTTAGTGAACAAAAAATAATATTTTTATCACTAAATTAAATTAGTATCAATAAAGAAAATAATTAAAAAAAATTAACATATCTTTTTTAAATAGATTAGAATTTAGGATTGGAATATCCAACTTGGTGGCACCTAAAAAATTCACCAAATTTGTACACATGCGCCTGTTCTTTTGGTTCATGTGCCCCATGAACCACAACTACCATCTATACTTAATTTTATGAGGTCTTGGTATCCTTCTCGAAAGCTTTGTTGATCCATGCTTTCATGGAATCTCTCACATTGAACTCTTTTACTTTCAAAGTGAATATTTCATTTCACACATCAATCAATTCAATAAGTTGTTCCTAACCAATGGAATCAATTCATAAGTTCTCAATTACCAGATTATTCGACTAATGATTTTTACCCTAGAATTTGGTAAGTCTACCAAACTATTCACCAAGAATGGCATTGAATGCATTAGATTTCCTTAACAATAACCCTACCATGAAGATATTTTCTTAAGAAGAACCATGCTATGAAGATATTTCCTTAACAAGAACCCTACTATGAAGAATAGTTGAGTCCATCTCTTTTATTTTATAAATAATTTTTAAAAACACTTTACTTATCTTACCACAATAAGTCATAACAATAAGTCATAAGCATTAATTAGTTAGTTATTAGTTATTGCAAGAAATCTAACTTAACATCTCAACCGACTCTAATATGTGTGAGCCTTGTTTTTAAGGGAAGTCCCTAGTTCCATCTCTTGTGCTCATTCATGTCTTTTATATCATGTCTCAATGTAACTATTAAAGAATTATTTCTTGGTATTCAATTATTAATTAAAAAATTAGTGAAAAGAAACAATTTAATTATTAACAATTCAAATTGAACCAAAGTTTATTATACACGTTGAAAGCTAAAAATAAACCAAAGGTAAACAACCCACACTTTGGACTCCATAAGTGTGATGCTAATGCATAATAGGAACCATAGTAACATAATTCTAGAGTAGGTTGCTTCTAGATTTAAAAAACTTATTATTCAAAGTTTTAAAAAAAATTAAATACACATAAACCATTCAATATTTACATAAGTAATGGAATTTGACTAGCAAAAGGCCCATAAAATACAGTATGTATTTTATACCTTTCATCACAAAAAACAAAAACAAAAAATCAAAGAAAACATTAAAACTTTTATATATAGTGCCTAAGAAGGGTCGTAATTGATCTAATAATGTATTTATAAATTCAATTATTAAAATATGAAATAATTCAAATGCCAAAATTAAGTTATGAAACAATAAAACCAATTTCTAATCAAATATTTCAAAAAAATTACCTAAACTAGTCTAATATTTATAACTGAAATATACAACAAAATATATATTTTAAATTTTAAAACTTTATACTTTTAAAATCTAAAACTAATTCTAAATATTTATAACTAAAATATAAAAATATATATATTATAAATTTTAAAGCTTTAAACTTTTTAGAAATTCAATATGATGTTAATATGGTACTATGATACGAACACAAATATATATATTTAGGAGATAGTGCATTGGGCACTAATTGCACACTTAACATGTAGAATTGGGGTCTTTCAATTACAAAAGGTTTGGCAAATAAAATAATTAGTAGAATTACATCTTGAAAAGTCTTACAAAATAACTTAGTTTTACCTATTTTTTTAGTTGATTAATTAAAAAAAAATTAATTATTTTTAATTAATATTTTGGTTTGTATTTATTTTTGTAGTTAATTAAAATCTTAGTACTATAAACCTTAAAAAATTGAATTTATTATTTATAATTAATATTTTGGTTTGTGTATTTAAGTATTATAAACCTTAAAATAGAGTGTTAAAATTGTATTATATTAATTATATTCTTGTATTTTATGTATAAAGTAAATGTGTTAAACATGTCTCATGGAAATGATTTGCTACATTTGTATATCTTATGTGTAAAGTAAATAAGAAAACACTCACCTGTGCCTGTGTATGTTGCTGGGGTTGAAATTGTTTTACAAACGAAATTGTGCACCGGAAAGGATTTGAGGAGATATTAGACCTCCAATCATCTTTGAAATCAAGACATTGTTAGAATCGAAGAGACAGTGGTTGAAGTAGCACGGTGACAGGTTTCGAAAGCAATCTATATAAACAATGAGGTAATCTTAGCCATGGATTGACCGATTGAATACATTGGTTCCTATAATTAATACCCGTACAAAGTGGAGATATAGCATTTCACAATAAATATGAAATATGCCATTTGTGAAAATATAAAAACTATTATATATTTCCTACCTTTTTAAAACATTTGAATGGTAACCATTATAAATCTTTTAATTATTATTTTATGATTTGCGTAATGATTTTATAATTTGTTTTTACTAGAATTCTGCAATGTATTTTGTGTTGAAATTGGTTGTTAAATTCATCAAAATTCCAAATATCAACAACTACAAAACCTCCTACTGTACCCAAGTCGTGCCATATATACATTTTGTAGTCACAATTTCATAAATAAATAAATAAATCTACATGATCTAGATCCAAAATTGACAGCATTGCCTCAGACGCAACGAACTTGCGAACTCGAATGAAACAGTTTAAACAATCAAACTTGCAAGGGTCTCTTTTTATTAACGAAATAAACAAAAACAGGAGACAATAATCCTTCAATATTATTGAATCCATTCGAATACATAAAATATGTATTCATGAGATAAACAACCATGAGATCCCTCATCACAACAATAAGAAGTTCATTTATTTTCATTGTAAGATATCCATGGCAGCATTATTAAGTGGTGGAGGTGAAGTTGAAGTTTGAACAAGTCGTCTGCCAGCTGAGCAAGGTGGAGGAGAAAGCCAGTCTAGAGGCTGCAAGATCAAACTAGATAAGGTTATCCTGCATCTGATGGGTTCCAATCACAATGGAAGTAGTGGGATCGGTACTGGCGTCTACTATTCCAAGACACAGTACAGCTCCATTGCTCACCTCAACCATGGAATTCGCTGCAAAAATGCTCCACGTTGTGTTACTTTTCTACAAAACCAGACCGATCGTGGGCACTGAGGGTCCAATTCTTGTGGACAACACAGTTTTGGCATCGAAGCAAGCACCAAAAGGCTTTGCAGAGGCCACACGCATGATGTTCCTCGCCTTCGCTGCTTTATGAAAGAATCACGGATCGTAGTGTAAACCGATGTGACAACCGTGGTTTATGGTGCCTCCATTGCCTTCACTGTCAAGCTTCAATCTGGCAGAGTCGATGGCGAGACTCTTTCCGTCGATCTGGATAACAGTTACACCGATGAAATACTAGTTTTTATATTGGGTATTGTTTACCAGAGGAGTGTACGAGAGGCGTTGAGAGGCGTCTATCCAGATTTCAATATAGCAGCCCACATAGCTTGACACACATAATGGATGAACAACTTTGGATGAAAGGTTTATTATCACTAGGATCTCTCCTTTTAAGCTTGATTCTAGCAAAAGCCATCTCCACTTCCCTTTGGATTTGGCTGTCAAAATATTATAGAAGCATTGAGCCACCACAACAATTTCTTAATAACTTCCATGTTCTAGTACTAAACTTACCTGAGAAAAAAATTGTCATTTGAAGGCCTAACAAAATCTCATAATCACCTTGTGGAGTGAGCAAAATCCTGATGTAGCTATGAAGGTAGCAATGGCATCTCGCAGCCAGGCGAACTTCCCAGAATGTTCCAAATTCCAATAGCTATCCCATAACAAGTCTGCTCTTGGAAGTAAATGTGAATTTTGAATTTTGAATTTGAAAGAACCGCTAAATACATTGTAATCGATGCAAAGCTACCAATGGAAAAGGGCAAGAGCTATCTAGTAGATCTAGACTAGACTGTTCGGCGGTAGTGTGATGGGGAGTTGTCCTGTCAATCTGATGGGCGTCCTCCAGACCTGATACCCTGTCTCCAGAGCATGTCGTGATAGAGGTTAACGGAGACACAGAGAGGGCTCCACATGACGCGACGGAAGTCTGATCATTGACCTGTTTTTCCAATTCCGGCCGGTGGAAAATGGAAGCCATATGCGGGGACCATGCCAGCCAGTTTACATGCTGGATAAGCTCGGCCTTCTTAATTGTCCCTCTTTAAGAAGTGGGAGGGATCAAAACTCTTTTGGACTTTGTCATTCCAAAGAATCGATCTGGCTAGTTTCATACTCGCCATAAAAAATTTGCTTCTCGAATTGACTAATTATCTTGAAAACGTCATCATTTCATACTGTCGATAGAGCACAGGTTCCAAGCATGATAATAGTTTTGCTTCTTATGCCAAAAATCCAAAATTTGCTTCTCGAATTGACTAATTATCTTGAAAACGTCATCATTTCATACTGTCGATAGAGCACAGGTTCCAAGCATGATAATAGTTTTGCTTCTTATGCCAAAAATCCATATGGTAAAATTGTCTTTGATCAGTCATAGGGAGAGCTCCAAGCATGATAATAGTTTTCCTTCTTATGCCAAAAGTCCATCCGGTAAAAATGCATTTAATCAGTCATAGGGAGAGCTTTGCCAGAATCCAACGATGGGTAGCGGTCAAGCTGTGAAATTGACCCGCTTGGTCATCAATCAAAGAAGATTAAAAATTAAAATAATGGAGTCCAACCCAATTTATTATACTAAACTTGATATTACATTGAAGTAATATTTCCCCATTACCCAAAGTTTTTCAAAAATCAATTAACTAGAATTTCTAGTATTTAAAATTTGGGGCTTTTATCTTTCTGTCTGAGGGATAATTTAATGAATTTAATGTAGAAAAGAGGGATTCATCATAAGAAACCATATTTACCACCGTGACAATAATATATAATACTCCACACCATAACGAGAATAATTCATGCCCCTACAGACCACATTGACAGTTTGTACTTGTTTGAGGGACATTGGACAAACAATTCCCCAATGCAACAGCATGCATGGTGATCCATCTAAAAGTTGAGAACTTATATTGACAGATGGCTCATATGCAACATCATGCATAGACTCATGGTTATCCATTTACAAGGTGATATAACATGGCTCGTTTGTAGATAGTCAGATATACCTTTTTGAGAAAACATGGAAAAACATATCGGCATTATTTCTGCATAATAATGCAATATGTTATGAATGATCATTACATTCTCAGTACAATGAAATATGCGACTAGATTATTTTAGCATTACCAAGAATTAAATGTTAAATAGGGTTTCTAGATAGAATTTATTATTCTATGTGAATTTTAACTTATAATTACAAACGTTCATTGTCTACATTTGAATACGTTGAACCATTTAAAAGGGAACAATCTGCTCAACAATCTTAGTCAATTTACTGAAATATCGTCGAGGGCTGCAAGGAACTGCACTAATAAAGTTAGTTTAATACATGGGTGTTGTATGTTTAACTGATAGGCTTCACTTTTAGTTTGTTATATTTTAAATGTCTAAGGCTTAAATATTTTAAATGTCTAAGGCTTAAATAGTTCTTTACAATCTATTCAACAATTGAATGTGTGTTTTGAGGAAAAATTGCCACTTCCATGACATAACGTCGTTGACTATATGTATTGAGTATGTAACACACAAATTCAATGTTTAAATATGAAAAACTGACTACTTAACTAGTGCACATTAAGTTTATGTGATTTTTATTTTATCATAGACAAGTGAGACATGCATAAATCTGTAAAACATTGTTATCAACAGATATTGAGAACTAGATTATACCACTTAGCATTCATGTTTTAACTGTTTTGTTGAATGCAATGTATTTACATGAGATGTAGTTTGAAATTCAGTCTAGATAAGGAAAAAGAAAGCACTATACAATCATAAGAAATCAATTTAAAATGTATATATTATCTACAGCTTGATATGTTAACAAAAATCTTGGAATTTCTCTAATCATATGATGATGTACCAAGAGATTAAGCCTCTTTGTTCAACGCATTGAAATAAGTGCATGGTGAATGTTAATGGTTGAAAACATAATCTAGATGGAAACTAGTGGCCACCCACCTATTCCATTGGCTCAAACCATTGTCCATTGTGGCAATTTCCTACTTATTTTTCTACGGTTTTTCAGGTCCCAAACTTTCAGGGTCGTTTTGAGGCCCTAAACGACATTTTTTGGCAATTTGGGTGGCTAAATGCTTTCCTTCGACATGCATTTACTCACAATTTTAAGTTGTAAATCTCATATAGGCCTTTCCAACGAGCTATTGAGCGCCCAAATCGAAGATCGTATGCAAAATTTCTGACCTCGGAAAGTTGACTGTTCACCTTACCACGTTGGGGCCGCAAACTTTATGACGATTCATCTTCTAGGGTTATGTTTTGGACTTGGGGTTCTCACCCTCATCCTTAATATAAATAAGCCCCTTTGGCCTCATTTTGTATTCAGCTTTGCACGGATGAGAGTAGCAGTCACATCTCTTCTCAGAGATAGCTACCACCATTCTAGATATTGTATTACAGTCTGTTCTATTTCCGCCATTTAATAGAATATGTGTTTATTGTATCTCTGTTATCTTTGAAAAATGTCTATGATTATGATTATGTATTTGTTCTTTCATTTCATTCACACATAAATCCAAATCAATGGTATCAGAGCAATCTTATCTTTTATTGTTTCTCGATGCATGTCACTAAAGAGGTTTGGGTATGGAGATTTTGGTCTCGAACTAGTTTCACTTGATCGCTCTCGCCGTCCCAAATGACCTCCCACGGCGGAAGAAAATAGAGACAAGGGAGCACGATATCCTATCAAGTCACTGCTTGAGGAATCCCTCAATCAACAGAGGAACGAGATGATGGATAGTTTCTCCCAAATCCTTTTGTGAATGCCCACAGTGGCAAGTGCATCTTCAACGAGCAACCAATTCGGGGATGCAACTCCCTTCAATGTACAAGTTAACTCTGATATTCCTTTATTTGAAGGCCAGATCGATGCAAATGCCCTAGATAATTGGATGAATGTTCTAGAAGGTTATTTCTCTGTCCACAATTTCTCCGACGGGGAAAAGATCACCTTTTCTCTCCTTAAGGAAATCCCCCGTGTCCAAAATTGGTGGCGTCCTTATTGGGATAAAAACTCATCAGACGAGTCTAGAATGTTTGAGACAAATCCCACCTGGGCCTCTTTCATATATGTCGTCAAGGAAAAATATTACCTTGTGGGAAACTATGATGACCAATACACAAAATGGACCATTCTACGTCAAGAGAGGGACCAGATGATGTCAGAGTATACCAACAAATTTCATACCTTGCCCATAAAGACAAGTATCAAGGACTCCGAGCAATACCTGATACTGAAATTTTGCAGTGGTCTGCATCCGTACATCCAAACTGATATGGACTTCCTCGACATCTATTCACTTGGATCTGATTATCGGTATGTTGTCAAAATCGAGGAGAAATTTTGACAAAAGAACAAGCGAGACTCTGGACCTGCGAATCCACCACAGAAGCAAGGAAAGGGAAACCCTGGCCCACAGAACATAGGACAAGGAACGAACAACCAGTCCCTGCCACAAGCAAAGAAGGGGAATGTAAAGACAAAGAAGGACACCAGGAAGTGGTGCAAATTTCATAAAATCCCTTAGCACAACACTGATGAATGTCGCTAAAAGCAGTCATTGGTGACCAAGATGAAATCTTCAGAATCATATCCCTATTTCGATTCAAAACCCAATGCCACAACCATAGTGTTGGTTGTGGAGCCTGATCTTCCATATTCAAATAATTTATTCAGTCATGTTGGTACCCTAGGTTTATTGTACACTCATTAACCAACTTTAGGGTTTGGGGGCAGCGCCGCCAAGAAATTTTTTTGGGATGTTCAAAAGTTTTGCGGACCCATGGTATTGGGTTAGCCGTAGTATTTTCCCATGGTATTTCCCCTATAAAAGAAAACAAATATCATAGTATTTCTCCTATAATAGTATTTTCCCATGGTATTGTATTGTATTGTAAACAATCCCTGTGATTGTGTGAGAGAGACTGTGAGAGTGTGAAGAGGAAGTGCAACAGAGTTGTTGCAGGTTGTATCCCTTCATATTTTTGGACACTAATAAAAGGACTGCCAATTCTACATGGACATAACCCATCTCTTAGGTGAACCACATTTTATCTGTGTCTCTCTGTAATGTGTTAAATGTCATTTCTGTATCTTGTTTGATGATTTAACTGCATAATTGTTATTTCTTTGCGGTCCTATTTTCTAACACGCAGATCATTGATGCAGACCCCACTCCCACTGTTTCTACAACACAGATTCAACTAGAGGATCTTGAAGAGTCAGAGGCAAAGGAGTGCCTCGTCCACTCATAGATGTGGGTGAAGGGAATGCCTCTACATTTTTTTTCTAGCAATGACTGCCAAAAGAACCTAATCTTAGCAGAAGTCGTCAAGATATTGGAGCTTCTGACAACACCACACCCGCAACCCTACAACATCGATTGTCTAAGCCAAGGATGATATATCCACATTACTCAACAATTCCTCCTACCATATGGCATTAATACGTTCAAAGACGAGGTACTGTGTGATGTGGCCCCACTTGAATTTTGTGATGTTCTTTTAGGACAACCATATATGTGGAAGCATCATGTTATATATAAGTCATGACCTCGCAGTGTCATTGTCACTTTGGGAGGACAACTCTATCAGATCCCCGAGACAGTTGCACCTTCCACAGTCTCACACAGTGGGAAGATAAGATCCCACACCAGGAAATTATTCCTCTTCACAACTGCGTCTGAAGGAGAACATCAGATCACCTCCACATCCTCTCCACAGGGTATCTATGCTCATTAGACATAAGAAGAAAACAAATTCATTGTTTCCCCATCCATCTAATTACCTCTACAATGCAAGGCCACGCATTGAAGGTTCTCCTCCAAAAACAAATCATCCATACAACAATTACAGCCCTCTTAGGATGTCAAAGAAATGAAACCTCTTCACTTCAACAAATGGTGCATCAGGAGATCATCTCAGTACACAGTTCGAGATATGATACAGGATTCAAAGCAATGGAGACCATTGCTTCCTAAGGAGGGAGAATTAATATAGATGGAAAATAGTAGCAGCCCACCTATTCCACTGGCTCAAAACCATTGTCCATTGTGGCAGTTTCCTAGTTATTTTTCAATGTTTTTTCGGGTCCCAAACTTTTGGGGCCGTTTTGAGTCCCTAAATGATGTTTTTTGGAGATTCGGGTGGGGAAATAATTATTTTTGGCATGCATTTGGCCACAATTGAAAGTTTTAAATCTCATATAGACCTTTCCAATGAGCTATCGAGTGCCCAAATTGGAGATCGTATGCAAAAGCTATGACCCCGAGAAGTTGATTGTTCAACTTACCACCTTGGGGCCTCAAACTTCATGACGGTTCATCTTCTAGGGTTATATTTTAGAATTTTTGGATTCTCACCCCTGTCCTTATTATAAATAGGCCCCTTTTTCCCCATTTTTTATTCATATTTGCATGGATGAGCATAGCAGTCACATCTCTTTTCAAAGATAGCTACCACCATTCTAGCTATTGTATTACAATTTGTCTCTATTTATACCATTTAATAGAATATGTGTTTATTGTATCTCTATTATATTTGCAAAATTTCTGTGAATATGATTCTGTATTTTTTTTTCATTTCATTCACACATAAATCTGGATCAGTGGTATCAGAGGAATCTTCTCTTTGATTGTTTCTTGGCGCATGTCCCCGACGAGGTCTGGGTATAGAGAGTTTGGTCTTGAGCTAGTTTCACTTGATCTCTTTCGTCGTCCCAAATGAACTCCCATGGCATAATAAAAGAGAGACAGTGGAGCGGTATATCCTATCAAGTTGTTGCTCGAGGAAGCCCTCGAGCAACAGAGGAATGAGATGATGGATAGTTTCGCACAAATTCTTCTGCGAATGCTGGCAGTGGCAAGTGCATCTTCAATGACCAGCCAGTTCGGGGATGCAACTCCCTTCAAGGTATAAGTTAACTCTGATGTTCTTTATTTGAAGGCCAGATTGATGCATATGCCTTGGATAATTGGTTGAATTTTCTAGAAGGGTATTTCTCTATCCACAATTTCTTCGACAGGGAAAAAATCACCTTTGCTCTCCTTAAGGCAGTCCCCCATGTCCGAAATTGGAGGGGTAGTTATTGGGGGGGGGGGGGAACAACNAACTATGATGATCGCTACACAAAATGAACCATTCTGTGTCAAGAGAGGGACCAGACGATGTTGGAGTATACCAATAGCTTTCATACCTTGCGCACAAAGCTGGGTATCAAGGACTTTGAGAAACACGTGATACTAAAATATCAAAGTGGTCTACTATCGGTATGTTGTCAAAATTGAGGAGAAATTTCGACAAAAGAACAAGAAAGACTTTTTACCTACAAATCCACTACAGAAGAAATGCAAGAGAAACCCTTTCTCGCAAAACACAAGACAAGGAGAGGACAACCAGTCCTTGCGAACGCAAAGAAGGGGAATGGAAGGACAAAGAAGGAAACCAAGAAGTGGTGCAAATTTCATAAAATCCCTCGGCAAAACACTGATGAATGTCTCTCAAATCATTCATTGGTGGCTGAGATCAAATATTCAGAATTAGATCCCAATTCTGATTCAGAACTCAGTGCCACAACGACAGACCATGATAAGAAGATCATTGATGGAGACCCCACTACCATTTTTTCTACCACACAGATTCAACTAGAGAATCCTGAAGATTTAGAGGCATAGGAATGCCTCTTCCACTCGCATATGTGGGTGTAGGGAATTCCTCTAGATTTTTTTGTTGACAATGACAGCTAAAAGAACTTGATCTCAGTAGAATTCATCAAGAGATTGGAGCTTCTGACAACACCCCACCCAAAAACCTACAACATCAGTTGGCTAAGACAAGGATGAGGTATCTGCATTACTCAACAACGCCTCCTTCCATACGGCATCAATATCTTGAAATATGAGGTACTATGTGATGTGGCTCCACTTGAAGTCTATGATGTTCTTTTAGGACTTCCATATATGTGGAAGCATCATTCTATATATGAGTCATCCCCTAGCAGTGTCATTTTCACTTTGGGAGGACAACTCTATCGGATCTCAGATACAGTTGCACCTGCCACAGTCTCATAATGTAGGAAGATAAGTTCCCACACCAGGAAATTATTCCTCTTCACGATTGCATATGAAGGAGAACATCATATCACCTCCACATCCTCCGCACAGGGTAACTATGCACATCAGACACAAGAAGAAAACAAAGTCATTATTTCCCCATCCATCTGAGTACCTCTACGATGCAAGGCCACGCATTCAATGTGCTCCTCCAAAAACAAATCATCTATACAACAATTACAACCCTCTCAAGATGTCAAAAAAAGGAAACCTCTTCACTTCAACAAATGTCGCACCAAGAGATTATCTCAGTACAAAGTTCGAGATATTATACACAACTCGACACAATGGAGGCCATTTCTTCCTAAGGAGGGAATACTGATCCAGATGGAAACCGGTGGCCACCCACCTATTCCACTGGCTCAAAACCATTGTCCATTGTGGCAGTTTCCTAGTTATTTTTCTATGGTTTTTAGGGTCCCAAACATCCGGGGCCATTTTGAGGCCCTAAACGACATTTTTTTTGGAGATTCAAGTGTCCAAATATTTACCAATGGCATGCATTTAGCCACAGTTGAAATTCATAAACATCATATAGACCTTTCCAACAAGCTATCAAGCACCCAAATCAGAGATCGTATGCAAATGTTATAACCTCGGGAAGTTGACTATTCAACTTACCACCTTGGGGCCAAAATTTATTACGGTTCATCTTCTAGGGTTATGTTTTGGAATTTTGGGGTTATTTCCCTCATACTTATTATAAATAGGCCCCTTTGGCCTCATTTTTTATTTAGCTTTGCAAGGATGAGCGTAGCAGTCACATCTCTTCTCAGAGATAGCTACCACCATTCTAGCTATTGTATTATAGCTTGTTCTATTTTCGCCATTTAATATAATATGTGTTTATTATATCTCTATTATCTTTTAAAAATGTCCATGATTATGATTTGTTATTTTTTATTTCAATTCATTCACACATAAATCAGGATCAATGGTATCAGAGAAATATGGTCTTTGAATGTATCTCAGTGCATGTCCACAATGAGGTCCGGGTATATAGAGTTTTATCTCGAACTAGTTTCATTTGATTGCTCTCGTCGTTCCAAATGGCCTCCCATGGAGGAAGAAAAGAGAGACAACGGAGCAGTAGATCCTATAAACTCGTTGCTCGAGGAATCCCTCGAGCAACAGAGGAATGATATTATGGATATTTTTTCCCAAATCCTTCTGTGAATGCTGACAGCGACAAGTGCATCTTCAATGAGCAACCAGTTCAAGCATGCAACTCCCTTCAAGGTACAATTTAACTATGATACTCCTTTATTTGAAGTCCATATCGATGCATATTCCCTAGATAATCGATTGAATGTTCTAGAAGGGTATTTCTCTGTCCACAATTTCTCTGACAGGGAAAAGATCACCTTTTCTTTCCTTAAGGAAGTCCCCCATGTCCAAAATTGGTGGGGTACTTAATGGGAACAAAACTCATCAGACGATTCTTGAATGTTTGAGACAAAACCCACTTGGGCCTCTTCAAGGAACAATATTACCTTGTGGGAAACTATGATGACCAGCACACAAAATGGACCATTCTGCGTCAAGAGAGGGATTAGACGGTGTCGGAGTATACCACCAACTTTCATACCTTGCGCACAAATTTGGGTATTAAGGACATCGAGCGGAACCTGATACTAAAATATTGCAATCGTTTACATTGGTACATCCTAACTTATATGGAATTCCTCGACATCTCTTCACTTGGATCTGCCTATCGGTATGCTGTCAAAATCGAGAAGAAATTTCGACATAAGAATAAGCGATACTCTGGACCTACGAAACCACCATAGAAGAAAGGTAAGGGAAACCTTGGCCCACAGAACACAATACAAGGAAAGTACAACCAATCCCCACCACAACCAAAGAAGGGGAATGGAAAGACAAAGAAGGAAACTGAGAAGTGGTGCGAATTTCATAAAATCCCTTGGCACAACACTGATGACTGTTTCTCAAAGCAGTGATTGGAGGCCGAGATTGAATCTTCATAATTAGATCCCAATTCTGATTCAGAACCCAATGCCACAACCGCAGACCATAGGAAGCAGGTCATTGATGCAGACCCCACTGCCACTATTGCAACTCTACATATTCAACTAGAGGAGCCTGAAGAGTTATAGGCATAGGAGCGCCTCTTCCACTCACAGATGTGTGTAAAGGGAATGCATCTACATTTTTCTTTTGACAACGACAACCAAAAGAACCAAATCTCAGCAAAATTCATCAAGAGATTGGACCTTTCGGCAACACCACACCCACAACGCTAAAACATCGATTGTCTAATCCAAGGACAAGGTATCTGCATTACTCAACAATTCCTCCTACCATATGGCATCAATCCCTTCAAAGACGAGGTACTGTGTGATGTGGCCCCACTTGAAGTATGTGATGTTCTTTTCGGAAAACCATATATGTGGAAGTGTCACACTATATATGAGTCATGACCTCGTAGTGTCATTGTCACTTTGGGAGGAAAACTCTATCGGATCCCAGAGACAGTTGCACATTACACAGTCTCACAGTGTAGGAAGATAAGCTCCCACACCAGGAAATTATTCCTCTTCACAATTGTGTATGAAGGAGAACATCAGATCACCTCCACACCCTCTGCATAGGATATATATGCTCATTAGTCACAAGAAGAAAACAAAGGCATTGTTTCCCCATCCATTCGAGTACCTCTACGATGCAAGGCCACGCATTCAAGGTGATCCTCCAAAATAAAATCATCCATACATAAATTACAACCCTCTCGGGATGTCAAAGAAAGGCAACCTCTTCACTTCAGGAAGTGTCGCACCCAGAGATCATCTAAGTACATAGTTTGAGATATGATACACGATTCGATGAAATGAAGAGAATTTCTTCCTAAGGAGGGAGGATTGATCAAGATGGAAACTGGTTTCCACCCACCTATTCCACTGGCTCAAAACCATTGTCCATTAAGGCAGTTTCCTAGTTATTTTTCTACGGTTTTTCAGGTCCCAAACTTTCGTGGTTGTTTTGAGGCCCTAAACGATGTTTTTTGGTGACTCAGGTGGCCAAATAAATTCTATTTGGATGCATTTTGCCATAATAAAAATTTGTAAACCTCATATATACCTTTCCAATGAGCTATCGAGCGCCTAAATCAGAGATCGTATGCAAAAGTTATGACCCCTGGAAGTTGACTCTTCAACTTACAACCTTGGGGCCGCAAACTTTATGATTGTTCATCTTCTAGGGTTATGTATTGGATTTTTAGGGTTCTTGCCCTTGTCCTTATTATAAATAGGACCCTTTGGCCTCATTTTGTATTCATCTTTGCATGGATGAGTGTAGCAGTCACATCTCTTCTCAAAGATAGCTTACACCATTGTAGCTATTGTATTACAGTCTATTCTATTTCCACCATTTAATGTAATATGTGTTTATTGTATCTCTGTTATCCTTGCAAAATGTCTGTGACTATGATTCTGTATTTTTTCTTTCATTTTTTCACACATAAACCAAGATCAATGGTATGAGAGCAATCTTCTTTTTGATTGTTTGTCGGCGCATGTTCTCGATGAGGTTTGGGTATAGAGAGTTTGGTCTCAAACTAGTTTCACTTAATCACTCTCATCATCCCAAACTGCCTCCCATGACAGAAGAAAAGAGTGACAATGGAGAAGTAGATCTTATCAAGTCTCTACTCAAGGAATCCCTCAAGCAACAAAGAAACGATATGATGGATCGTTTCTCCCAAATCCTTCTGTGAATGTCGGCATCGGTAAGTGCATCTTCAACGAGCATCTGATTCGAGGATGCAACTCCCTTCAAGGTACAAGTTAACCTTGATATTCCTTTATTTGATACCCAGATTGATGTAAATGCCCTAGATAATTGGTTGAATGTTCTAGGAGGGTATTTCTTTGTCCACAATTTTTCCAACAAGGAAAAGATCACATTTTCTCTCCTTAAGGCAGTCCCCCATGTCCAAAATTGGTGGGGTATTTATTGGGAGAAAAACTCATCAGACGAGACTCAATTGTTTGAGACAAATCTCACAAGGGCCTCTTTCATAGATGTCATCAAGGATAAATATTACCCTATGGGAAACTATGATGACTGGTACACAAAATGGACCATTCTGCGTTAAGAGAGGGACTAGATGGTGTTGTAGTATACCAACATCTTTCATACCTTGCGCACAAAGTTGGGTATCAAGGAATCCAAGCGGCATATGATACTGAAATATCGCAATGGTCTGCAATGGTACATTTGAACTGAGATGGACTTCCTTGACATCTCTTCACTTGTATCTGCCTATCGGTATGCTGTCAAAATCGAGGAGAAATTTTGGCAAAAGAACAAGAGAGACTCTAGACCTGTGAATCCACCGCAGAAGCAAGGAAAGGGAAACCCTGGCCCGCATAACAAAGGATAAGGAAAGGAAAACCAGTCCCTTCCACAAGAAAAGAAGGGGAATGGAAAGACAAAGGACACTAGGAAGTTGTGCGAATTTCATAAAATCCCTTGGTACAACACTGATGAATGTCGCTCAAAGCAGTTATTGGTGGCCGATATCAAATATCTGATTCAAAACCCAATACCACAACCACTAACCATGGAAGCAGATCATTGATGCAGACCCCACTACCAGTGTTGCTACCGCCTAGATTCAACTATAAGAGCCTGAAGAGTTAGAGGCAAAGGAGTGCCTCCTCCACTCGCAGATGTGGGTGAAGGGAATGCCTCTACATTTTGTTGTTGACAACAATAGCCAAAAGAACCCGATCTTAGCAAAATTTGTCAAGAGATTGGAGCTTTCGAAAACACCACACTCACAACCCTACAACATCGGTTAGCTAAGACAAGGACAAGGTATCCAAATTACTCAACAATGCCTCCTACCAGATGGAATCAATCCCTTCAAAGATGAGGTACTGTGTGATGTGGCACCACTTGAAGTCTGTGGTGTTCTTTTAGGACAACCATATATGTGGAAGCGTCATGCTATATATGAGTCGTGACCTGGTAGTGTCATTGTCACTTTGGGAGGACAACTCTATCGAACCCCAGAGACAGTTGCACCTGCCACAGTATCGTAGGGTAGGAAGATAAGCTCCCACACTAGGAAATTATTCCTCTTCACAATTGCGTCTGAAGGAGAACATCATATCACCTCCACCCCCTTTGCATAGTGTATCTATGCTCATCACACACAAGAAGAAAACAAATTCATGGTTTTCCCATCCATCCGAGTACCTCTATGATGTAAGGGCACACATTCAAGGTGCTCCTAAAAAAAAAATCATCCATACAACAATTACAGCCCTCTTGGAATTTCAAAGAAAGGAAACCTCTTCCCTTCAGCAAATTGCGAACCAGGAGATCATCTCAGTACACAGTTCGAGATATGATACAGATTCAACGTAATTGATACCATTGCTTCCTAAGGAGGGAGGATTGATCTAGATGGAAACCGATGGCCACCCACCTATTCCATTGGCTCAAAACCATTGTCCATTGTGGCATTTTCCTAGTTATTTTTCTATGGTTCTTCAGGTCCCAAACTTTCGGGGCCATTTTGAGTCCCTAAATGATTTTTTTTGGTGATTGAGGTTCCTGAAAGGTTGTCGTTATCATGCATTTGGCCACATTTGAAATTTTTAAATCTCAGTTAGACCTTTCCAACGAGTTATCGAGTGCCCAAATTGAAGATCGTATGCAAAAAGTTATAACCCCGTGAAGTTGACTCTTCAACTTACCACCTTGGGGCTGCAAACTTTATGACGGTTCATCTTCTAGGGTTATGTTTTGGACTTTTGTGGCTCTTGCCCTCATCCTTATTATAAATAGGTCCCTTTGGCCTCATTTTGTATTCAGCTTTGCAAGGATGAGCGTAGCAATCACATCTCTTCTCATTGTTAGATTTTTATCATTTAACCAACATGATCTAGGATCTTATCTGAGAGAATAACATGCACAACAATAATCACAAGAGACAAGAGACACAAAGAGTTTTCCTCAGGGAAACCATAAAGGATAAAACCCCGCAACTTCCTCAAAGATAGAATGAGCACCAATAGCAAAAGTAAAACCCAAAGACACAAATATGATCTCGGATAATTGTTCTCTCTCTCACTTGTGAGAGCTCCTTCTATCTCACTCATGCACTACAGTTGAGTGAGTGTGTATTTCAAAGAGAGAGTATCACTCTCTATTTATACTAGTTTTCCACATGACAATCACTCTACAGGGCCGAACTCCTAGGAGAGTCTAATATTCCTAATACCCCTCAAATGTGGGGACTATTGCCCTGAATTACAATGGAAGGTTAACCTCAATGACTTTATTATATTAATGACTCTCCCAATTGGAGGAACAAACATCTCTGTCGGGGTAGAATGAAATGCAATATAAAATATACAAGTGAATACATTCTGAAGTTACAAATACATCAACACTCCCTCTTAACTAGGAAGGTATTCTCTTGACATAGTTCATCAACACAAGTCTTCATCATTGGATCATCATCATCATCATTGCTCTCACTATCACGAGAAAACGGTGTGATCTCTAAATTCTACTAGTCATAGGAAGTTCTACAGAGCCAACCCTTTTTCATGCTGGATGTAGGTCTCAACACTTATATTCAACCATGGGAGGCCCAGCCTGCCACCATGTTAGAAAGACCTAGCGCTTACATCTGACCATGGGAGGTTCAGCCTGCCACCATGTTAGAAAGGCCCAACACTTACATCCATCAACATGGTAGGACACACCATCTACCATCTGAGGAAAGGCCCATCACTTACATCCACAGGCATGGTAGGACACACCATCTACCATAGGAGGAAAGGCACAACACTTACATCCACCAGCATGGTAGGACACAACATCTACCATATGAGGAAAGGCCTAGCACTTACATCCACCGGCATCGTAGGACACACCATCTACCATCCAGGGAAAGGATCTGCACTTACATCTAACCATGGGATGCCCCACCTACCACCATTTCATAAAGGCTCTGCACTTACATATGACCATGGGAAGCCCCACCTACCACCATGTCAGAAAGGATCTGCACTTACATATGACCATGGGAGGCCCCACCTACCACCATGTTAGAAGGGCTCTGCACTTACATCTGACCATGGGAGGCCCAGCCTGCCACCATGTCATAAAGGAACTACACTTACATCCAACCATTGGAGGCTCAGCCTGCCACCATGTCAGAAAGGCACAACACTTATATCTCACCATGGGAGGCCCATCCTGCCAACATATCGGAAGGAATCTCAGACTCATTACTCCCCCTTGGAAGGAACCTTGATTTGAAGGACACCAAGCTTCTCTCTGAAGTACTCAAACTTCCCTTTGTCCATTTCTAACATAGAATCACATTAGGGTTGATTACATCCAAGGATAACCTGCGAGCTTCGCCAGGACTGATTAAATCTGAGGACAACTTACAGGACTGATTACATATGAGAAACCTACAATATTCACCAGGATTTTATACTCAGACAACCTTTCTCACCGGCTATGCTAGAACTCATCACTCCCTCTTTTGAGAGATCTCGATCTGGATCACATACTAGAGCTTCACTGCTCCTCTTTGATCCCATACTGAAGCAGCACCCCGAAGTGCTCTTCCTATCAATGGCACTTCCTGCCTAGTCTGAATCCACATAACCCTCTAGGTTAATCTTCTGATTCGCTTCATACTTGATCCCATAATCAACTGTAGCCTTCAGGTACCTCAGAATATGCTTTGCCACAACCAAGTGAACATGTCTCAGATCCGTCAGGAACTGGCGCAATGTGTTCACATCAAAGAAAATATTTGGTCTCGTGTTCATCAGGTACATAAAGTACCAAATCATCTAACGATACATCATGGCATCAACTAAATCTGATGAACCATCACGCAAAATATTTAGGTTCGATGCCATAGGTTTGGACATGGCCTTGCAGTCCACCATCCCGAACCTCTTGAGGATCTCCACTGCATACTTCCCTTGTCCAAGGGAGATTCCATCCGCACTCTGCCATGCCTCCATGCCTAGAAATTAACGCATCATACCCAAGTCCTTCATCTCGAACTTGACAGCAAGTCTCCTTCTTGTAACTTTAATGAGTTCCTCTTTTCCTATCAGGAACAAGTCATCGACATATAACAGGAGCATCACTGGTCTTCCACCTTCAACCTTGAAGCAAAGGTTGGAATCTTCTTTACTATTAGTAAAGAGGAGAGTCATCAGTAAGTTTTCCATCGTGTCATACCATGTCGAACCTTAGGATCTTCTGCAGTCACTCCCTTTGAAGTGGAGCATCATTCTCCCTCTGCTTTTCATACTCTATGTATTGAAACATTATGTATTGGAGTGACAAGTAGCTTCCTCTTCTACTAATATTCTATGTATCCATCTAGGGCCACTGGATACTTCTATCTTGAACCTTTTGAAAATTTCTTCTCACACCCATCTGTGAGCTTTTGTTACACCAAAATATCGTCACCCTCATGTTATGAGATAAGTATTCCCTTGTATGTTCCAATCCCTCAAAGTTTTCCCTAGAGAAATGAAGGTTCAAATTATCCCCTTGCAATTTTTCCTTGTTTTGAGCTGGTAACACTCTTGATACATGAGCAAGGAGCGGTGCCACCACTTCTAGATTTATTGCAAGAAGCATTACCCCCTTAAAACCGCCTATTTGCTTCATTGGAGGAGCGGTGCTTGATTTTTCAAGGCAAAAATAGAAGTTTCGAGAGGATTCTCGAAGCTTACCTACGTGGAGCCTCATCCCCATGGTTTAGGACCAAATGGAGCTCGAGATCCTCCCTTTTTGGATCTTATCTCCACCTCACCCATGAGATCCTCAACCATACATATCCTCCCATGCCTTTAAATACTTTCCCATCCCCCATGGGAGAGAGGGGGAAGAATTGTGTTGCACACCCAAACTCTGTCAAAATCATTCTTGAGTCTATTGAAGGCAAGGTGACGTTAGAGGCAAGGATCTATTGGATGGGACTCTCAACACCAAGGCATCAAGTTTGTAGTCTTTCCAATCATTGTTAATAAAGAATGTTTTCTGTTTCCCATAAATGTTGTATCATGTGTATGTATTGCTTGACTCCTTGGTCACAAGCATAGATATAGTTTCTATATCTTGTATCCTATCACTTTCTATTGTTGTCTTCTATTTTTGCAAGTAAACAGAGGGAAAAGCTTCAAGAATAGTGAAGACATATGTTAATAGAAGAAGAATGGCAGATCATTCAAGTGTTTAAACAGATCTAGGGAGATCCTATCATTCTATGTTTGTGTTTTGTTCTAGATCTGAACCATTTAGACTAGGGAACCAACACCTGTCCGCAGGAGGTGCGTATTTCCGGCCAACAACTCGTCATCCTCTATAGGCTTTAATATTCAACCTTGTATCAAAGGTTAAGATCTTCATCACTCTAGGTGATCTTCAAGCTCCTCATATATGTGTTATCCTATGGGTGCCTTCTGAGCTCATACAAGGCCTTCTTTAATTTTCGCGCATGAGTCTGCCTATCATGTGTCTCAACTCCCAGTGGCTGCAAATGTATCTTCGTAGTCTACGTCTTATTTATGTGAGAAGCGTTGTTCTATGAATCTTGCCTTGTATCCCATGATGTTTCCATTTACTGCATGTTGGATCTTGTCGATCCACTTAGAAGTCACAATAGACTTTCCTTTTGGTCTCGGGACCACAGCCCAGACATCATTCTTCATGATCAACCGGTACTCCTCGATCATAGTCTCCTTCCCTTTCTTCTTGTCTACTTCTTCATAGCTGGAAGGTTCTCAATCAATGATGTTTCTCAACAATGTCGCATAAGTGCATTGTGTCTGAGGCATCTTTCTTTCTTTGAAATTATCATCATATTATTCTTCATCTTTGATTATTTCTCGTGCCCAAGGTGGTCTTCATCTCTCTTTGTGAATCTACCGTTCTCTTTATATTCTTCTAAAGCTCTTTCTTTCGCCATGGTGTCTTTGACTTGAGAATATTCAGGTTCATCTTCATGTATACTAATTGGAGTGAATCTTAAACTATCGTCACTTGTTCTTCGGAAGAAGTCTCATCCTTCTTTGTAGGCGATTGTACGTGATCTTTCCTACAAGTCAAATGGATCAGTTGTATGGTTAGAAACATTTCATAAGGAATATTCAAACGAAAATTTCTTATGCATAAATATATAATCATGCAACTATTTTAGCCAATACAACATCCATCCATATCTCACGAAACTTTCTAGATGCCTTCCATCTCTACCATAACATCATTGAGATTGTGCACTAATCCAATATGTCAGCAAAAAAAATTTAGTATAAATAAGTAGCAATGGAGTGTTGCATAGCACCATGGGCTACTTACCCATCACATGCATATTAGTAGTATACTGTCATTAATGCAACCATTCAATCATGCATAATAACTAAACAATGCCATATAAACAACTAGATATATAGGAAAAGACAATTCAAATACTTATGTTTATTTGTTTCGTGGTTAGACTCCTTCTTGAGCCTTCAGCTTCATCATCTGCTTCATTCATAACACCATCATTTCTTATCCAAATGCTAAGATGGATAAGAGTTTCCTCAAGAATTGAGTCCTTCATATTCCTCATCACTTGAGGGATCTTCTTTGAATCATGAGAGCTTGATCTTCAGTTGATCCCATTTGCTCTTCTCTTATTGTGATTCTAGCTTCTTCTTGTGTGCACCCTTCCCAGAGTCTACTGACGATAATCACATCCTTCTTGTACACATTCCTCGAATGAATGAATCCCATGATCTTGGGGGACCATCAGGGTGGTTATAACAATATCTTATTCTTCTTTGATTGCTTCATCATAGCATCAAACACTTCCTTTTGGTGTCTTTAAGGATGACACATGAGGGATGAGATGATCTTTAATAGAATCTGCAATGATTATCTTGGCTCTAGCCTTGGCCTTATCTCCCTCTAGCTCTTAGAAATTTCTTACTGGAATACTGATCCAAGCCAATTTCTTGAAGCATCATGGAAGTCATATACTTCCATACTTGGAAGTTGTCAGCTTCACCAAGCTTTTCATCAAGCTGGTTTGATTAGTCATTTTGAAATGAGAACCTCAAATGTAAATAACTAAAGATTGGATCTTACCGATTTGAGGTGTCCGTCCTATTTCCGAAGTGGGCTGATCTAGGGTTTGTCAGAGAAACCTTAATTTTCAAAACTTGGAATATTTCATATCTGATTAGATAGAAAGATGCACCTCCTGAAGGCGAGCTGAGCAGCATACTCATTTTCCCAAAACTGATATCAGAACTACAAAATATCTGATGCCCTAGTTTTCTTCAATTTCTTCTATAGAATTGCCTAATATTGTTTCTGCGGTATCTTCAAAAGTACTGCCCCTCTATTTGTGAAACTTCTCACTAAGGTATCCTTGTCTGTTCCCTTTCCAACACCGCAATTTTTAGTAGAATTTGTTTCACCAATTGGGACTTATGATATTTTTCCCAAGGTGACTTATTTCATGACTTTTCAGCATAGCAAACTTGTATAGACTTCCTCGTGTCAACGTTTCACCTTTGAGGTCTGAAACTTTTACCATATAAATTATAGTCCATGCCCTATCTAGAACATCTTTCAAAATTTCATTTGGACCTTTGTATCTCAATATATAGCAATTATCCCAAGCTGTCATGTTTAGGGATAAATCCTGTGAGAGGCTGGAGCCCTGATTTGGAGGAATCATATCTCCCAGAATATAGTGAATATGAGGCTGAAATTTTTACAAAGGGTACATCAGGAAGTTATCTTCGACTTGTAAATTTTTTTTCTCCTGATCCTTCTCCAATCGTGAGATATAGCGAATACACCAAAATTACTAGTTTTATTCTTTTAGGGTTTTCAAATTAGGGTTTAACTTTCCCGGAGTTCTACCCAACCAAAAAATTTGATCGTGGTCTCTAAATTTCAATTTTAAGGAGGAGAGAAATCCTATGCTAGGCTCACTCAAAAATTCCACTTCTGTGAAAATCCCTAATTTCCCTTAGCAATGACAGGTCAAAAACTGAAAATACTCGGAATCAAATTATATTCGACGGAAAGATGTGCCCTTCAATGGAGAGTTATCCTAGCCTCCTTTTGCTGATGATCTATGGAGAGAGACCCAAAAAGTAAGAATCCCTAGATTCTGCAGCTGCATAGTGTCTTCTTCTCAGGTTAGCTCTGATACCATGTTATATTTTTATCATTTAATCAATATGATCTAGGATCTTATCTAAGAGAAAAACACACACAAAAATAATCACAAGAGACAAGAGACACAAAGAGTTTTCCTCGGGGAAACCATAAAGGAGAAAACCCTGCAACTTCCTCAGAGATAGGATGAGCACCAATAGTAAAAGTAAAACCCAAAGACACAATGATGATCTTCGACAGTTGTTCTCTCTCTCACTCATGTGCTACAGTTGAGTGAGTGTGTATTTTAATTAGAGAGTCTCACTCTCTATTTATACTAGTTTTCCACTTGACAATTACTCTATAGGTTCGACCTCACTAGGAGAGTCTAATAACCCTAATACCGCTCAATTGTAGGGACTATTGCCCCGACTTACAATGGAGCGTTAACCTCAATGGCTTTACATGACTTTATTATATTAAGGACTCTCCCAATTGGAGGAACAAACATATATGCTGGGGTACAATGAAATACAATATAAAATATACAAGTGAATACATTTTAAAGTTACAAATACATCAACACCCAGAGATAGATACCACCATTCTAGATATTGTATTACAGTCAGTTCTATTTCCACCATTTAATAGATATTTGTTTACTGTATCTTTGTTATCTTTGCAAAATTTCTATGACTATGATTCTATATTTGTTCTTTCATTTCATTCACGCATAAATCTGGATCAGTGGTATCACAACAATTTGGTCTTTGATTATTTCTCAGCGTATGTCCCCGACGAGGTTCAGGTATAGAGAGTTTGGTCTTGAACTAGTTTCACTTGATCGCTCTCACCATCCCAAACAACCTCCCATGGCAGAAGAAAAGAGAGAAAAAGGAGCAATAGATCCTATCAAGTCGTTGCTTGAGAAACGAGATGATGGATAGTTTCACCCAAATCCTTCTGTGAATGCCGACAGCGGCAAGTGCATCTTCAACAAGAAGCTGTTTCGAGGATGAAACTCCCTTCAAGGTACACATTAACTCTGATATTCCTTTATTTGAAGGCCAGATCAATGCAGATGCCCTAGATAATTGGTTGAATGTTCTATAAGGCTATTTCTTTGTCCACAATTTCCCCGAAATGGAAAAGATCGCCTTTTCTCTCCTTAAGGCAGTCCCCCATGTCCAAAATTGGTGAGGTACTTATTGGGAGAAAAACTCATTAGACGAGTCTGGAATGTTTGAGACAAATCCCACTTGGTCCTCTTTCATAGATGCCATAAAGGAACAATATTACCCTGTGGGAAACTATGATGACTAGTACACAAAATTAACCATTATGCATCAAGAGAGGGACCAGACGGTGTCAGAGAATACCGACAGCTTTCATACCTTGCGCGCAAAGCTAGGTATCAAGGACTTGGAGTGGCACCTGATACTGGAATATTGCAGTGGTATACATCAGTACATCCAAACTGAGATGGTATTCCTCAACATCTCTTCACTTGGATCTGCGTATCGGTATGTTGTCAAAATCGAGGAGAAATTTTGACCAAAGAACAAGTGAGACTCTGGACTTGTGAATCCACCGCAAAAGCAACGAAAGGGAAAGCCTAACCCACAGAACACAAGACATGGAAAGGAAAACTAGTCCCCACCACAAGCAAAGAAGGGAAATGGAAAGACAAATGAGGACAACACTGATGAATGTCCTGATTCCGATTCAGAACCCAATGCGACAGTCACAGACCATGGGAAGCATATAATTGATGTAGACCCCGCTGCCACTATTTCTACCAAACAGATTCAACTAGAGCATCTTGAAGAGTCAAAGGCATAGGAGCACCTCTTCCACTCGTAGATGTGGGTAAAGGAAATGCCTCTACATTTTGTTGTTGACAATGACAACCAAAAGAACCTGATCTCAACAGAAGTTGTCAAGAGATTGGAGCTTGTGCAACACCATACCCACAACCCTACAACATCGGTTGGATAAGCCAAGGACAAAGTATCTGCATTACTCAACAATTCCTCCTACCATATGGCATCAATCCCTTCAAAGATGAGGTACTGTGTGATGTGGCCCCACTTGAATTATGTGATGTTGTTTTAGGAAAGCCATATATGTGGAAGCGTCATGCTATATATGAGTCACGAACTCGCAGTGTCATTATCATTTTGGGAGGACAACTCTATCGGATCCAAAAGATAGTTTCACCTGCCACAGTTTCGCAGGGTAGGAAGATAAGCTCCCACACTAGAAAATTATTCCTCTTCATAATTGTGCCTGAAGGAGAACATCAGATCACCTCCACACCCTCTGCACAGGGTATCTATGCTCATCAGACACGAGAAGAAAACAAAGTCATTGTTTTTCATCCATCCGAGTACCTCTACGATGCAAGAACATGCATTCAAGGTGCTCCTCCAAAAACAAATCATTCGTACAACAATTACAGCCCTCTCGAGATGTCAAAAAAAGACAACCTCTTCACTTCAACAAATGTGGCACCAAGAGATCATCTCAGTACATAGTTCGAGATATGATACAGGATATGTTGCAATGGAGACCATTTATTCTAAAGGAAGGAGGATTGATCTAGATGGAAACTGATGTCCACCCACCTATTCCACTCGCTAAAAACCATTGTCCATTGTGACAGTTTCCTAGTTGATTTTCTACAGCTTTTTGGGTGCCAAACTTCCAGGGCTGTTTTGAGGCCCTAAACGAAGTTTTTTGGTGATTCAGGTGACTAATTTTTTTTTGAAAGGCATGCATTTGGACACAATCGATAGCTGTAAATCTCATATAGACCTTTCCAATGAGCTATCGAGTGCCCAAATCGTTGATCGTATGTAAAAGTTATGACCACGAGAAGTTGATTGTTCAACTTACCACCGTTGGGGCCACAAACTTTATGACGATTCATCTTCTAGGGTTATGTTTTGGACTTTTGGGGCTCTCTCCCTTATACTTATTATAAATAGGCCCCTTTGGCCTCATTTTGTATTTAGATTTGCATGAATGAGCATATCAATCGCATCTCTTCTCAGAGATAGCTACCACCATTCTAGCTATTGTGTGACAGTATGTTCTATTTTTGCCATTTAATAGATATGTGTTTACTATATCTCTGTTATCTTTAAAAAATGTCTGTGATTGTGATTATGTATTTGTTTTTTCATTTTGTTCACACATAAATTCAGATCAATGGTATCAGAGCAATCTTCTCTTTGATTGTTTCTCGACACATGTCCCCGACGAGGTCCAAGTATAGAGAGTTTGGTTTTGAACTAATTTCAATTGATCTCTCTTGTCGTCCCAAATTACCTCCAATGGTGGAAGAAAAGAGACACGACGGAGCATTAGATCCTATCAAGTCGCTACTCGAGGAATCCCTTGAGAGACATAGGAACGAAATGATGGATAGTTTCACCCAAATCCTTCTGCGAATACCGGCATCAGCAAGTGCATCTTCAACGAGCAACCGATTCGGGGATGCAACTCCCTTCAAGGTACAAGTTAACTTTAATATTCCTTTATTTGAAGGACATATCGATGCAGATGCCTTAGATAATTGGTTGAATGTTCTAGAAGCCTTATTTCTCTGTCCACAATTTTCGACATGGAAAATATCACCTTTGCTCTCCTTAAGGCAGTCGCCCATGTCCAAAATCGGTGGGGTTCTTATTGGGAGAAAAAGTCATCAGAAGGGTCTAGAATGTTTGAGACAAATCACACTTGGGCCTCTTTCATAGATGTCGTCAAGGAACGGTATTACCCTGTGGGAAACTATGATGACCAGTACACAAAATGGACCATTCTGCATCAAGAGAGGGCTAGACGGTGTCAGAGTATACCAACGTCTTTCATACCTTGGGCACAAAGCTGGGTATAAAGGACTCTGAGTGTCACCTAATACTGAAATATCGCAGTGGTCTACATCGGTACATCCAAACTAAGATGGACTTCCTCAACATCTCTTCACTTGGATCTTCCTATCGGTATGTTGTCAAAATCGAGGAGAAATTTCAACAAAAGAACAAGCGAGACACTGGACCTGTGAATCCATCGCAGAAGGAAGGCAAGGGAAACCCTGGCCTGCAGAACACAGGACAAGGAAAGGACAAATATTCCCTGCCACAAGCAAAGAAGGGGAATGGAAAGACAAATAAGCACACCGGGAAGTGGTGCGAATTTCATAAAATCCCTTGGAACAACATTGATGAATGTCGCTCAAAGCAGTCATTGATGGCCGAGATCAAATATTCAGAATCAGATCCCGATTCTAATTCGGAACCCAATTCCACAGCCACGGACCATGGGAAGCAGATAATTGATGCAAACCCCACTGCCACTGTTTCTACAGCACAGATTCAACTAGAGTATCCTAAAGAGTCAGAGGTAGAGGAGTGCCTCTTCCACTCGCAGATGTGGGTGAAGGGAATGCCTCAACATTTTGTTGTTGACAACGACAGCCAAAAGAACTTGATCCCAGCAAAAGTCGTCAAGATATTGGAGCTTCGGACAACACCACACCCGCAACCCTACAACATCAGTTGGATAAGCCAAGGAAGAGGTATTCGTATTACTCAACAATTCCTTCTACTATATGGAATCAATCCCTTCAAAGACAAGGTATTGTGTGATTTGGACCCACTTGAAGTCTATGATGTTCTTTTAGGACAACCATATATGTGGAAGGGTCATGCTATATATGAGTCACAACCTTGCAGTGTCATTGTCAATTTGGGACGACAACTCTATAGGATCCCAGAGACAGTTTACCTGCCACAATCTCATAGGGTATGAATATAAGCTTCCACACCAGGAAATTATTCGTCTTCACAATTGTGTCTGAAGGAGAACATTAGATCACCTCCACACCCTCTGAATAGGGTATATATTCTCATAAGACAGAAGAAGAAAACAAATTCATTGTTTCCCCATCCATCCGAGTACCTCTACGATGCAAGGACATGCATACAAAGTGCTCCTCCAAATAAAAAATCATCCATACAGCAATTACAACCCTCTCGGGATGTCAAAAAAAGGCATCCTCTTCACTTCAACAAATGTCGCACCAGGAGATCATCTCAGTACACAGTTTAAGATATGATATAGGATTCGATGCAATGGAGAAAATTGATTCCTAAGGATGGAGGATTGATCCATATGGAAACTGGTAGCCACCCACCTATTCCACTGGCTCAAAACCATTGTCCATTGTGGCAGTTTCCTAGTTATTTTTCTACGACTATTGAGGTCCCAAACTTATGGGGTCGTTTTGAGGCACTAAACGATGTTTTTTGGCAATTCGGGTGGCATAAGGTATGCCATAGGCATGCATTTGGACACATTCTAAAGTTGTAAATATGAAATAGACCTTTCCAATGAGCTATCGAGCACCCAAATCGGAGATCGTATGCAAAAGTTATGACCCCGGGAAGTTGACTGTTCAACTTACCACCTTGGGGCCGCAAACTTTATGACGGTTCATCTTCTAGGGTTATGTTTTGGACTTTTGGGGTTCTTTCCCTTATCGTTATTATAAATAGGACCCTTTGGCCTCATTTTGTATTCAGCTTTGCATGGATGAGTGTAGCAGTCACAACTCTTCTTAGAGATAACTACCACCATTCTAGCTATTGTATTACAGTATGTTCTATTTCCACCAATTAATAGAATATATGTTTACTCTATCTCTTGTATCTTTGCAAAATGTCTGTGATTATGATTCTGTATTTGCTCTTTCATTTTGTTGACACATATATCCGGATCAAAACATCTATTTTCTGATTTCATATTGTATGAGATAGACCACACCAAGCCTTTTGATTCAAAGATATTGAAATAAGTGCATGGTGAATGATAATGGTTGCAAACATCTATTATCTGATTTCAGTTTTTTAAGTGCATCATTTAGGCCCTTTCTATGTCATCCACAAGAAATATATATGAATTCATTTATTTCTTAATTTATTCAAACATTTAATAGTCCATTGATGATCTTTCAAAATGTATAAAACTCTAACGTTTGAATACTTCTTCCTTGTTTGACATTAGTTTTAAACGATACTTGTCCTCTGCCTCATTTGACATTATTTTTATAGCATATTAAAAAACGAGTTGACGGTCATTTATAAGAAATATTTTACATCTTCAAGATCTCAAACCTAAAGGAAAGGAATATGCAGCTCCGTTGCTAAAATCTTGTTTATATAGTATAATATAATGATTTAACCTTTCAATAATAAGATTTGGTTTCTAACCATACAACTTATCGTAAAGTTTACTCTTAAATAGTGAAAATGCTTAGGTACATCAACTTTCATTTTGAAATCTTTAATAAAATTGTTGGCTCCTTTTACACAATATTTGATATGAAAACACAGAGTAAATGGACCGGCTCTCATTTTCAAAGTTTCCCTTTCAACCCATGCAGCAGATGCATAAATAAATACTAAAGTGAATAATTGGGTTTCGAATTTCTCTTGAGGAGAAGCTGTCCTTCTAACTTTCAAGGTAAAGGAATTATAAAAGACTAGTTCCATCCCTCTAAATTTCAAGGTAAAGGAATTATAAAAGATTGGTGGGATGGGTTGGGGTTTTTCTCTTTGTGGAGGAGAAACAAAAAGAGAAACATAAACATTAAAATGGAGTTGGTTTTCTATTATTTAAAGATATCAAGACAAGTAATGGGTTTTGGATTTTCAAGGAAATGCCCTTAATTAGGGTATGGTATCAACATCAATAAGTTTGTTTGTGTAAAGAGAGAGCTCTCTCTAAGCGAGGTCATTCACATTATATAATGATTTATCAAACAAAAGTGAAAATATATAGTTAGCTATTCCAAGAAAGGGAGAGTTCACTCACTTATCAATTCAACATAACTCAAACATATTTATGAAATGAAAAAAATGATAAAAACTTATAAACTAAGAATTTGGTTTTCTTTGAATGGTATCACCTTTCAAGAGAAGTCGAAACAGAGAGAAGATAGTAGTCACTCTTTGATGGGAAACACAAAATAACAAGAATGTACTCTCCATGAGCGATATGCAGTAGCAATAATTGAAAACTGTTGTGTTCTTTGAGTCTATCACTTTGTTTCAAAATACATAAGTAACACTAACCAAGATACCCCACCTCAAGATAACTGAAGAAGACAACATCCCCAAGATAGGCCTCCCTTCTTATCTTCTTAGCAAATTGCAAGAAGAATAGGTTCTCCACCTCGAGAACTACCCTCTCTCTTTTTTTCCCTGAGATCTCTTCATATACATCAATTACATGAAAAGAAAAACCCATTGAAGGGAAACCTCCCCACCAAAATTCGTTGTTTCATCTAATTGACACTAAAGGAGAAAATATTGACTTGGTAAGGTTTACAGAAAAGAGGAATATATGGGCTGGGTAGATGTTGTTTTTGTTGTGCAACATTAGAGGCAATGGAACATATCTTTGGTGAGTGTTACTTTTTATTGATGTGTGGAATGCACTCATGTTGAGACTACATGTTACTTTGGAGGCTAACCAACTTAGAAGGAAGGATCTTCATCCTTTCTTGATGGATGCACCATTTGCAACACTGTGGGAAATTTGGCGAGCCAGGAATTTGGCTATTTTTTAGGAAAATCACTTGGGTGTTGCTCATGTCTACATTAATATTCTGACTAGGTTAAAGGAGTTTTGTTGTGGATATAAGAACTATAATGTTAGAGTGGCTCATCCTCCTGCTAGTGATAGATCAATAGTAGTTGGTTACTTCGATGGGGTTGAACAAAAGGGAGAGTGTGGGGCAATGATGGTGATTAAGCTACATATGAACCATTTCTTTAGACTGAGAATTTCAGTGGTATTTGGAACAAACACAAAGGAGAAACTGCTAGCTTTCTGGGAGCTTCTTTGGTTTGCTCTACACAAGAATATGCATATCCATCAAATTTTGGGGGATCCCAAAGTCATCATAGATTGGTTCAATTAGGTGTGTCACATTCACTCACTGGACTTGTCTCACTAGCTGAGTAGAGTTAGAAGTCTATTGAATTCATTCCCAAGGACCACTTTACATCATATTTATCATGAATACAATAGGTAAGCTGATGCACTATAAAAAAAAGGCCATTGGTGCTAAGCATGGTTTCATACTTTTTGAGGAGCTGCTAAATGGGAACGTGATCAAATCAGGTGAATTGAGAGTTTAATAACTCCAATATTTTATTTTTAGCTATGTTATGGGTATCTGTTTTCCTTATATTGTATTATAGAAAACTAGGTCAATCTTTGAAGACTATGTTTTGAATACTATAAGCTAAACCTTATCGAAAATGGAACAAAATGTATGTAAAAATTAGTGATTATGGGTATAAAAATATTATAATAGCTAAATCTGAAAAAGAACCTCTCTATCTTATTGTAATTATATTACAATTTTAATATAAACAAATCTATAAAAAAAATTTGAAAAAAAAACTATCGAAAAATCAGTTTCTCTATTAGAATGAAGAGAACTATATTCTCCCCCATAACCATGGGAATTCGGTTCTTTCTTAAAGGTAAACCCTAACTACCATAACGTTTGAATGAATCGCTCTAACGTCCTAACGGATGGAATATTTCTTAACAATATAATAAAGTAATAGCTATTTTCTTTTTAATATACAAAGGCATATATTTATAGGAAAACTTTTCCTTAAATTTACATTAAAGCAATTTTTAATTTAAATATGCATAATATATTGCTCTTAAAGAATTTTAAGAGAATATAGCAATAAAATATTTTTCTAACAAATTCAAATGCATTTTTCTTTTTAAATCATATTAATATTATTCGAACTATATAATTATTTATGAGATGATTCCTATTTCTATTACATAGGAATGGATTTTCAACAATATATTGATATATTTATTTTAAATAATTTCTACTTTACTTATTTTTATTTTTATTTTTATTTTTATTATATATATATATATTCTTTAGAATTTGATTTTGTTATTTAATGATAGTTAGTCTTATATTTTTAAAGAATGTTAATTCATTTTACCATCCACTTAAGATTAACCTTAGTTTAGAATCATTTGTTAATAATATTTAGCTTTATGTTAATAGTTAGGACATAGGATTTCACTTAATGTTTGCAAAAAATAGCCACTATCCATAGTCTAGGACTATGGAACTTATACTTTTGTAACGATAACAAGTAAATTACTTTACTTTTCCTCAAGTGCTTACTAAACTAATTTGATTTTCGTTATCGATTCATGGAATTCTTAGCCAATTTCACCTCTCTCTAGTGGATTATGCCTCTACCGTCTAGTCGAGTGAAGACCTTCAGTCTCCTAAGTCTACCAAATAATATTACAACTTAGGAAAATACATAAACATTACTTACAATGATTTTACCAACCTTGAGCTTCTCACCGAAAAGTTGCACATTTACATTTACCTTGTATTTTCCATCAGTAATGAATCAGAGTAGCAAAGGGGATGTTACAATGGATAAGGTAATCATACATAAAATGTTTTCTTTAATATATTTTTGTTCACATGTATCTTGTATTTAGTGTAGTTATTTTGATCAATTTGTTTTGTATTTGGTATGCATGTGATGAATGTCTCCTTATATGCTTTATCAAATTATATAGATACCATGTCTTACAAAGCTATTATGATTATTTATTGAGAGATTCAATGATATTACATGCCCATGTAATACTCGGTTTGTCATTTGGTCCTAACAATTATTTCTTTGTTTGAACCCCTAAGGGATAGGTTTTAGGTGCACATGCAATGCCTTATGGAAGGATGGAATTTCTAAGAATATATGAACTCTTGAACAAAGAAAAAAAACTTGGCCGCTTATTGCTACATCCTAGGACAATGTGTTATTTACAAAGGATAATCAACCTAAGAGCTACTTCTTATTTGTGAAGAAAAACTAATTTTTCTTTGTTTTTTTTTTACTTCAATATAGAACATTTTATTAGGCCTAACATGCCTTTCCCCAATTTACTTGTCGTTTTCTTCCTTTTGGCTTTCCTTTACACCCTTTCGAATAATTGTTGTCGCAAAAAAACTCCTCAACCATTATCAGAGAACAAAAAAACTTTTCCCTAATTTACTTGTCGTTTTCTTCCTTTTGGCTTTCCTTTACACCCCTTCAAATAATTGCTAGTCGCAAAAAAAATCCTCAACCATTATCAAAAGAACAAAAAAACCAGATAAAACATTAGATGGGAGAGAAAAATGACTTTATTCAAAAGAGAGAATAAAAATAAACCGCATTGTACCATCCTATATTATAAAATGAATGAATTAATAATGAAACAAGCATGAGAGACGTAAGATACAACTACATATAGAATGGTAAAAAATTAGAATTTTCTTTTGAATTTAGATTGTCTTAAATGTGAAAAATTAATCCTTGGAGGGGATTTGAATTTTTCCATGGGACTATCTAAAATCTGGGACAATAGGGCTAGGTTGGATCCCCTTTCTGATTTCTTTACTAAATCTTTGGAGAACTATGATTTGGTGGATATCGTACCTTCAGTTATGCTTCCTACTTGGACTAATAGAAGAGTTGGGACTGAAAATATCAGTAAAAGATTGGATAGGTTTCTTTTATCAGCAAACATGCTTGATTTTGATTATTTTTATAGTCAATGGGTGGGAAGTGGGGGTGATTCCAATCATCATCCTATTTTTCTAAAGATTTTGAATAGAGGGATCCAACTGAATAGTCCTTTCAAGTTCAATCCTCATTGGCTTGAGAATGATGAGTTGGTTAAATTATTGCATGAAACCTGGGTGGCCTATTCTGATAACCTACAAGATTCTCATGCTACTCATTTTGCTTCAAATCTTAAGAGAATTAAGGATGTTTTAATTGCTTGGTCTGTTAAGAAAAAGGAGATGGAATTCAAAGACTTAGTGGAAATTGAAATTATGCTTTGTGTTTTTCTTCATAAGTGTCGTTTTGGCTTCTCGACTGATGAGGATAAGGTATTTTTTATTGATTTGGAATCTCGGAAGAGAAAAATCCTATTGGATCGAGAACATAAGGCTAGACAGAAGATTAGGGCAATTTGGCTGCTTGTTGGGGATGATAACACACCTTTTTTCCATAAATTCGCAAATCAAAGAAAGAATTTAAATTCTATATGGAAGATTAAAGATGATAGGGGGAATTTGGTGGAGGGTTTTGAAGACATTGCTGGGGCTACTGTTTGTCATTTTGAGTCACTTTTCCAGGCTGATTCGAATCTTAATCTTACTGAACTTCTAAAAATTTATGGAAATTTTCCTTCTTCTGTTTCTGCTGAGGAAAATGTTGATCTTATAAAACCTGTTACTCTGGAAGAGATCAGTTCTATTCTGGCCCTATGCAAAAACGATAAGAGGGCCTGGCCTGGATCATGATCCCTGTAGAGGTTTATAGGACACTTTTTGATGTGATGGGTTTGGATCTGTTAAGGTTTATTGAGGATTCTAGGAAGAATGGTAAAATTCCTGCAGTTTTTAACTCGACCTTTATAGCTTTGATTCCAAAATCTGATTGTCCTATTACCTTTGATGGCTATAGGCCTATCTCATTATGTAATTTCAGCTATAAGATTATAGGTAAGATTTTATCTACCAGGATTAAGAAGGTTTTGGGTAGATATATATCTTCTGAGCAGTTTGGATTTTTGTCGGGCAGACAAATTCATGATGTAGTGGGTGCCATTCAGGAAGGCATTCACACCATTCATACAAAGGGTTTAAAGTCTGTGGTTCTGAAAATTGATTTGTCTAAAGCATATGATAGAGTCAGTTGGATTTATCTGCAAGTTATATTAACCAAAATGGGTTTTGGTGTACCCTTCATTACTTGGGTTATGAGCAGTCTTACCTCTGTCTCTCTCTCTGTTCTGATAAATGGTGTGGCTTCTAGTTTTTTCCGGGCTGGAAGAGGAGTCGAACAGGGGTGTCCTCTGGCACCTTTGTTATTTCTTGTTGTTGCTGAAGGTTTGAGTAGGGCTCTTTTGTCTACTAAAAACAATGGTTTTTTCAGGGGTATTTCCTTTTGAAATGAAATTTCTTTGACTCATGTACTTTTTGTTGATGATATTGTTATGATCATTGATGGATCAGCGCAGTCTTTATCAATGTTGTATGAAATTTTGATGGAATTTTCTAAAGCCACAGGGATGTTGATCAATGAGGACAAATCATCTTTTTATTACTCTAGGCTTGATGAAGCAAAGTTGATCTCCTTGCAAAATATTTTTTCATATACGGTTCTAAAGATTGACAGCGATATGAAATACCTTGGTTTTTATTTAAAACCTTGCAGATATTTGTTGAAAGACTGGGATTGGCTTATTGCAAAAGCTGAAAAGTGTATAAAGAATTGGAGTTATAGATGGTTGTCTAGGGGTGCTAAGCTTATTTTGATCAAGTCGGTTCTTGAAGCTTTGCCTATTTTCTGGATGCACTTCTGGATCCCTGTGGAGATTATTGAGAAATCAGAAAACTCTGTTTTAAATTTTTATGGTCTGGTGGTGATGGGACTTCATCTGGTTTACTTTGGACTTCTTGGAAGGTTTTGGAAAATCCAAAATCTTTGGGTGGATGGGGTTTGAAAGTACCTGCTCTTTTTGCTAAAGCTTTGGCAGCTAAAAGTGTTTGGAACATAATTCATGGCTCAGGGCTGTGGGTACAGATTGTCACTCAGAAATATATTTGGCCTCTCACTTTGCTGGATTGGATTAGAGAAAAGGATAAAAAGAAATCAGGTATATCCATTCGCTGGAAATCTGTGCTTTGGTCCTTTCATCTTATAGTTGATTTTCTGGTATGGAAGATTGGGAATGGAGCTAATGTTCGTATCGGTATGGATCCTTAGGCAGGTTGCAAATGGAACCATTGCTTACCTTCACATCTGATTGATATTCTGCATGATGCAGGTTATTATTTTTTAAAAGATGTTGGAACTTTGTCTGTGTCTTTCTTTATGCAACAAGGTTGGTTAAGCTCAAATGATCTAGGTCTAGTTGAGATTCTGGATATTAATGCTTGGAATGGATACTTAGCCATTCTTAAATCCAGTCATATCAAACTTAGAAATGAGGTGGATTTACTTGTATGGAATCAAGCTAAAACTGGTAAGTATTCCCCTAAAGGTGGATACATGCATTTGATTCTGGAATAGAATGAAATGGCATGTGCTTGGTGGTGGAATATGTTTTGGCATTTGAAGTGTCCCCTTAAGTCTAAGATTTTCTGCTGGTTTCTTTTTTTAGGGAAAGCCCTTACTTGGGATCTTCTTAATAGCAGGGGTTGAGAAGGTCCGGGTCGTTGTTACTTACGTAAATGTGATGTTGAATCAAATCAACATATAGGGGTTGATTGCCCTTATTCAAAATCTATTTGGAAGGAGATTGAAGATAACTAGCTCAATATTCATAATTTGTGGGTTAGAGACACTATTCTTATCTGTTTGAAGAATTGGGTCTTCAATACTCAGGTTGCAGCTTTTAGTTTGGGTTTACTTTCTTCTTTCCCTTTGGAAACAGTTGTTTTGAAGATTAGAATCATATCGGAGGAAGTTATTGATAGAACAAAACCTTGGGGTTTTTTTTATGGTTCTACTTCGGGGAATCAAAAAGTGTGTGGTGCTAGGGGTATTCTTTTCCTTAAAGATGATCATTATATCACTTTTAAAGCTAGTCTGGGGGTAGGGTCAAATAATTATGTGGAGTTATTTGCTTTGAAATTACTGATAATCTTGGCTTTAAAGAAGCAGATCACGAATATCCAGATTTTTGGTGACTCCATGCTTGTCATAAATTGGATTTCAAGCAAATTCAGAGTTCATAATATGGAACTTTCATAGTTTTTGCAAGAGGTCATCAGACTTGCTGACTTTTTTTATCAAGTTGTTTTTAAACATATTTATAGGGAAAGAAATACTTGTGCTGATAAGTTGGCAAATGAAGGAGGGAAAGTTCAGAGTGGGTATCTGTTTATCTCTGAGTATCAGGGGTTTGGTAGACATGATACCTTTCAGGTTTTTTAGTTCATTTTGTTTGGGTCATGAGGGACTTGGAGATTCTGTTCTCTGATCTATGTTTTGGTGACTTTGGTACTTAATGTTTTTTCTCTATTTTGTACATGCCGGTATTTGCTGGCTTGATGAACTTTGTTAGGATTGATAATAAGTTAATATTAGTAGTCATGATGATGACTGTGTAAGCAGGATTGCAGAGATTTTGGAGAATATGGACAGATTTCCAGTTTTTGGACAACATGATGACTTCGATAGTCTGTTGATGACTGTTTGGTTATGGCTGATATTTGGAGGTTTATTGATCTTCTTTTTGGAGACACGAGATTTGACAAGATGTCAATCTGATGTTTTTTTATGTAATTAAGACATATTTTTGACTTTGTATAATCTTTTTGAGGATGTATTTATTGATTTAATGGACACTTTTCTTTTTTTTGAAAGTGGCTCATCTGCACAATATAATTTGAATAAAATTATGATTTTTTTCTATGGAAAAAAAATATACAACTACATATCTTAAAATAAAATACATAAGGTAAAAAGAAGAGGTAAATAAATAAATATCTTAAAATAAAATACATTAAGGGAAAAAAAAGAGGTAAATAAATAAATAAGTAGCGAAAGCAAAATAAATTTAACAAAGGGAAGTACACAAAATACTCTATAAAGTAAGAAAGGAAAAGGAAGAAGATAAGAGATTGAAAATAAATGGTATATAATATTAAAATTATAAGTAAAATGGGATACTTGAAATAATAAAGTATGAAATAAGAATTGTAAAAAAAGTTGTAAAACTAATGGTAAACTGGGAAAGATAAAGGAAATGCATTAGGTGAAGAGGTAAGGAGATTTAAAGAAAAATAAGAAGGGTAAGGGAATAAGAAATTAAAAATATTTTATGAAGTTGAGGAGGGAATTAATGATGTTTTTTTTAGGGTTAGTTAATATTAATTTTTTAATTTATTAGGTGAAATAATATTAAATATATTTAAAATTTTGATTTGGTTAAAATAAATAAAGTGATTAATAAAGAAAAAATATTTAAAATGTATAATTATGGTAAGTGATGATAATGATGATGGTTATGATTAACGTTCACTGGGACTGGTTTACCGTACCTTAAGAAGGAAAATACGTTTTTTACTTTAAAATGTTGTTCCTGTGCTCAAAAAGCTTGCCAAGAAGACTTCCAAGCTCACCATAGTTTTGGAAAGTTGTGAGGTTATAAAGGTTTGTATTGTAGCAAATAATATGAAACTCAGATCTAATGTGGGTGTAAGAAAGGCACTCTAAGAGAAAGTGATTTTCATCCTCAACGGTCATATGCTCACACACATGACAAACCCTTTCAGCCCATGAAGTTTTAGGAATAAACCAACACCTTGTTTCACTATGGAGTTCATGAGAGTTTGTTCTAATGTTGTCTATATTAATTTTCTTCTATGAGCTAGTTAATACCGAGAGATACTTCTGATCCTCCAAGTTATGATTAATGACCTCCTTATAGTATCTTAATTTTCTCTTAACCGCTAAATTTTCCTCACACCAAAATTTATCTTTAAACTTAGAAGTAATAATATTCGGTGAATAACATAACCAATTTAAGAGATGCCCCAATGATTGCAGTGACGCGCTGTTGCAACTAAGTTTGTTGTAGCCACACCTGTTACAGCTCGCGTGGAATTATGACCCTTGGTTGTACCCCGCGTGTAGATACAGGACTGGTAGGTCACAGCTGGCAATGAACATTCATCTCCTCTTTAGACCACTTGGACTGCTACACTTGTATTCTCTCATAGCTTGAACTATCTTTGTAGAATCACAATGTGTTAGCATAATTCAAGAGGCAAAGTCCTGATTATAGCAATCATGAACATTAATAAGATGGAACATTAATTAATCATACCTATGAAGATTCAGGGCTCAAGTGAGGAAAGAACGTTTGTTTGGTGCGTAGAATGGAGTAAGACAAGACAAACAGGGTATAATGGATGTAGTTAAAAAGGGGCATTTTGGGACCCAACAATGACTAGGTATCAAAACCAACTAGCTATAGGATGGTACCATGGTATGGGAATTCTTCTCAAACCATGAATTCTGGAAAGCATTCTCTTAAGGCTGTTGGGATCAATTTTGACTAATTATTCCATACTTAGTCAATTTCTCGATTTTCACCATTTTTCCATATTTCTCCAAAGTCATGTCATACTGTAACAATGACTTTCAACTTTATGCCACATCATCATTTATGCCATGTCATTCCTTGTCATCATATCTGCCATCATATATTTTGTTTATCCTTTGTCATTCATGAACTACTTTTGACATCAATGACAACTATAATCCATATTGCCAACAGTGCTTATGTAACTCAAGCTCTGAACAAGCTCTGATACCAATGATCCAAGTTGTTCCCAGGTGAAAGTTGGGGACAATAGTTTGATTGAAGAAATCAAGCACTATTATGACAGAAGCATAAAAAGAATAGACAAAGCAGGAAATACACTGTGTAGGCAGAAAGTATGCACACAAACTATATGCAAGAATTTGAACCAATTTTTATTATTACTTATTCTTCATGAAGGTTCATGTATTGATTGATTGACCTATTGATTGATTTATGTATACTATAATAGTGTACATTTTCATATAGAATGTTGAGGCGCTTTGGTGATTACCCGTTACATTCAGTTACAAAAGAAGTTATAACGGTTCGAAATTTCAACCACTGTAGATGATTGGAAGCCAAAGAGACAATCTATCGATGTTTGACAGTCATCGGTGTCGACAAGGCATGTCGAGATGTTGTATGTCGAGTGAAAAACCTGTCGAGATTATCAAAGTTGGTTGTGTTGAGGTTTGAACTTCTCGAAGCTGATGTTGAACTTGTTGAAGTAGTCGAAGTCGGTTGTGTCAAAGTAGTATAAGTGTTATACTTTGTCGACATCCAACAACATGCCAACTTCTGAGTGGATCAAATTTGTTCCATTCTCATTATATTATTTTCACTTCATTCTGAATTTGTGATTCTAAGATTGTTTATAATGCATTGTATTTCATTGATTCTTCTTCATGTTTATTATATCATTTTGTTGTTGTTATTTGCGTTCTCATTGTTGTATCAGTTTGAAGTGTTGGATATAATGTTTCCATTGATGTCAAATTGGATGTGAAACTTATTATTTTCATTGATTCCAAATAGAATGTTAAATGTCAGATAGGTTGGACTTTGTTTGATAACATAGTTTATAAATAATCAAGTATTTATGTCATTGATTATTTGCAAATTAATCTATTTTTTTGGTGTTGTTATGTGTGTGCTATTAGTGAGGATAAAAAGTATGTATAAACACACATCATGGAAAATTTATAGGCTGCAATCTACAACCACACCGAAACCATAAAAAACAAAGAACACCGACTACAATTACAACCCTCAAAATCAGTTCCCAATGATTGTCCCCTACAGTCATCTCTCGCTAATAAAAGTCAGATCGTATGGCTGCCACCCTCCAACCATGATTAATTTACATCTATAATACATTGATCATCCTCAGAATTGCAAATAAGAACAAATGTGTCAACAAAACATTTACAATCAAATGGCATGTGCGCTCATCTTGGCAACAGAAAACTGTCGGACCAAAACAAACATATCTTGGTCATCCGTAAAGTTTTTTCAATGAAACAAAAGGTATTTTTCATTGGAAACAATGTTTTGGGCATTATGGAATAGGTCTTACAACACAAAAATGAGTATATATGGGTGAACCATATCATATGGTTGCACCCCTCTCAATACAATGGAGCCAAAATTACAATTTATGGTTAAGAAGAAGAAGAATAGAAAGAAGATAACGAGCATAGAAACTCAATTCCATCTTATATGAGATTCATCCTTCCTGCATGTAGATCCTAACATTCAATACATGAACACTCAAACAATTGAATCATCCACCATTGTACATATAACAAATAAAATAATGTGATGAAAACATAACATAAGAGAAATGCTTATCTCAAAATATGGACAGCTGGCTACATCAGGACAACTTTACTCCCAATCGTAGACAATGCATCAAAAATCCTTCCTTGCTTGAATAGGTCACCCCGGAGCTCATACCATGGATCCATGGGTAGTCTCACTTAGTCTCACTACTCTCGAAACTACCACTAAGGCATGCAAAATATGCAATATATGCAATAATAGATCCATAGTCCATAAAGATCAAGAATAAGGTCTGTTATACAAGGTTTGCGTGACCATCATTGTTAATGTCACTAAGGTGCAATTTATGAATTAGGATGGGAAAATTCAAGCCAACAATAATTTATAAGGTTCTAGGGATGTCCCCATTCCCACTCACTTATGGAATCCATGGTCTCCCATACTCTTTTAGTTTCTTGTGTTGAGCCAGTTGTTTATTTAATAGCAAAAAATTATTAATGATAACAACAATAACAATGAGTAATATTAATATTAATGCCAAATTACATAATTCACATTATCAAACAAGAATCACAAGTTATTAATCACACTAACATGCAAAGGAACATAAGTCCACAGTTACATAAATATCATAAGGCCATAATGGAAAAGAACATAATTCATATGAATGATCATGAGTTTGGGGCTTAACATATGGGGTCTTACAGAGTGGGAGTGCCCCAAGGGACCAAATGGTCATAAATGAGGGTGCCTCATCTCCTGGTTGACCAAAGTGAGGTATTTGGGTGTCATTAATGGTCCAAAACCCCCAACAACCTTACGAAAACATCACAGACCATGGTTTGGACCGTCTAACATAGGTAGAAATGAGTGAGACTATGGTCCTAGGTGCTATAATGTTCTAACCACCCCCCCCCCCCCTTAAGCCTGACTTAGTGTAACCAAATAAAAAAATGAGGCCTTGGAAACTAAGGCTCAAGTCACCTCTTACAAATTTTATTAGGCATATAACCAAGGAAAGGAGGAAAAACTCATGGGAATAAAAACTCCCCTCTAAAATGGACATGAAGCAAAATTTGAAGTGAATATCAGTCATCACAATGTGTCACCCACCCCAAGGAGTGATCTAAGATAGGTGAAATTTTTCTCAATGAAGCTCTTGGTGAAGATGTCAGCAGTTTTCCCAGCAAATGGGAAATACTGCAATGATATCACATGGTCATGCACTAAACTCCTAATGTAGTGCATGTGAATCTCAATGTACTTGGTCCTGTATCTCTATACTGGATCTATTGATATCTTGATTTCCCTTTGATTTTCACACCAAATGACGGTGAATCAAATGCAAAACCAAGTTTTCCAAGAATGTCTTGCAACCACACATTATGTAGCTACATTCACTACTTCTCTGTACTCGACCTCAGCTGAAGATAATGAAATAGTGTGTTGTTTCTTACTTTAACAACAAATAGGACCATGTGAAAGCATGGATACATAACCTGAAGTGGAATTTATGTCAATGCTATCTCCAACCCAATCAGAATCAGTAAATCCTACTAGTTATAGTGGAGAACTAGCTGCATAGTGTATCCCGGAATGTTTCATTCCTTACACATAATGTAATATCCTTTTGGAATCCTTCCAATGGATATCATGAGTATATTTCATATATCTAGCAACAACACCTACTGCATAATCCAAATCAGGTCAAGAGTGTGTGAGATACAACAATCTCCCAACTAGTTGCCTATACAATGAGTTGTCCACCAATGGAGATGAGCCAAAATCACCTAGTTTGACTCCTGAAAGGAAGGGACACTTAGAAACTTTAAATTCACCCATTGAACATATTTAATAGGTCTGAAGAATAATTTTATTGGATGACCTTGGTACCTGCATCAGATTGCTCAATCTCCAAGCCAAGAAATCGTTTCAACAATCCTAGGTCAATCATAGAAAATGCATTCTGCAATGAAGGATTAACTGAACCTATATCAATAATGAAAATTCTAGTGATCAAAATATCATCAACATAGAGTACAATTATCATATTAGATCCATCTAAATGCTGCAAATACACACTAGGATCAGATTTGCATCTTTCAAAACCTTGTGAGAGAATAAAGTTTTCCATCTTGGCATACCAAGCTTTGGGAGCTTACTTGAGGCCATAAAGAGACTTCTTCAACTTGAAAACAAGTGAAGGATCATGAATGAAACCTTCAGGATTCTGTATATAAATATCCTCATGAAGGTCACCATGAAGAAAAACACTCTTCACATATGTATGGTGCACCTTCCATCGTTTAGATGCAAAAATAGCCAAAACTAGCCTGATTGAGTCCATATTTTCCACCGGTGCAAATGTCTCGGTATAGTACACCCCATGAAATTGAGAGAACCCCTTGGAAACCAATATGGACTTATAATTCACATAATAACCATCAGCAACCATTTTGGTCCTATACATCCACTTTCATTGCTCTAGTTTCCTCTTGGAAGGTAGAGGAACCAACTCCAAAGTTTCATTTTCTTGAAAAGACTTGAAATATTCTTTCATGGATGACTTTGGATCTGATCCAACCATCAGAAAACACCTCCTAGGAATATTTTAATCACAAGTGGAGAATGCATTGTGAAACTAAGATCTAGTCTTCCTAGTATCTAGTGGATCTCCTGCAAGATCACCGGATACTTATATGGTTTTCTCAACCCATTTTGGCCTTGTGGGAGAGTCATGATCTGCATGCATGTCATTATATTCATCTTCCATATTAGAATCAGAAAAATCAGAAATGGAAACATCGCTTACATCATCAAGTGCAGGGTGTGACCAATCCCCCTCTACTAGATCAACCTCTTGCATAGTCTCTTCTTCAAACTAGACACTTCTCGCAATGAATTTTTTATGAGATGAGGGATCAAAGAGCTTGTATCCCTTTGCATATTAAACATATCCAACCATTATGGAATCCTTTATTTGGGGCTACAAGGATATTCTCTTCACGGGAAATATCCTAGCCCATGCTTTTGAGCTAAACACCCTGAGATGAGACACGACAGGCTCGTGTCCTCTCTAAGACTGAAATGGAGTTTTGTCTTCCAAGGTTTTGTGTGGGACTCTGTTCTGAACATATGCATCATGATTTATGGACTCATCCCATAGCTTAGGATACAAAGAATTAGCCTCTAACATGCAAGTGGCCATATCCTTAAATGCTCTATTCTTGTGCTCTACCACACCATTTTGTTGTGGTGTGTAGGGCACTGAATATTGAATTCGAATTCCATTCTCTTCACATGGTTGTTGTAGTTTCTTATTGAAATATTCCTTTACATTATCAATCCTTAAGTACTTTATCTTATTACCACTGAAGTTCTCAATGGAATCTTTGAAAGCTTTGAATATTTTGAACACTTCAGATTTCAACTTTAGGAAAAACACCCAACAATATCTTGAAAAATCATCAATAAATGTTAGGAAATACCTTGAGTTTCCATAGGAGGGTGTGGTAAGAGGTCCTATCATATTTGAATGGATTAATTCAAGGACTTGAACAACCCTTCTTTCCTTCCCCTTGTCATACTTTCGCTCTGCATGCTTCCCAACAATGCATCCTTTGCATGTTCCTTTGGAGAATTTGATGCATGGAATTCCTTCAACCATCTTCTCTTTTCTCAAATATTGAATATATATGTAGTTGAGGTGTCCAAACCTATCATTCCATAGATTATTGATCTCATTCATGTGACAGAATCACATTTGCTAAGGGATAAGGAAGAGAGTGTGAGAACTTGTACATCTTTGAATTGTGATCTGCAACCACTTTTCCAGTGGAAACTTCAAAAATGTCCACATCTTCTTGAGTGAATGTCACTCTCTTGGCCTAACCAGCGTGAGTCATTTGGTATACAAAGAGTATATTTGCTGCAAGATATGGCACAAACAACACATATTTAAGTAGCCATTGTCTAGATTGATCCTACCAATCCCTTTTGTTGGGATCTCTGAGTCATCTCCTATGAGGATGGATGGACCAGTGTATGGATGAAGGGAAGAGAAGTATTGTTCTTTAGAATCCATATTCCTTGAGGCCACAAATGCATAGAATCTCTAGAATTTCTAGCCACCAATGCATGGAATCTCTCCTTGTTTTCATAATTCGAACCTCCATCCATCTTCTTTGCTCCATATGGAAGAGAATTGTTGTTCTTATCAAGGAGTTGCACCATTATGTCAATCGTTTTCTTCACGCATGCTCTCTCAGGGTGACAAACCTTGTGACAATAAGTGCATTTTGATTTATATTGCTTCTTCTCTTTGTCCTTCCTGAGATTCGAACCCACATTAGAATATTTGGGTTTCTCTTTGTCCTTCTTCCTCTCTTGTTGCTTCAAATATTTGGGATTTTTTTTCTCTTTTCTTGGTTTGAATATCCTGTTGCAAGAGATTGATCCTTAGTAGGTTTGATGGTACCCGTTTGAACTAACTTATCTTGCTCTTTAGTCAGAGACTCCATGAAGTCTGCCAAAGATGACATTCTTCAGTTTCGAACTGTTATCTTTCTTAAGTGAAATGCTGAAACAAAAACTAAATATTCAGGCCCTAACTTCAAAAGTATGGAAATAATCAACTGCACTTCCTTCTTCTTGATGCCACATCACTTCAGTTGAAGAACCAGGGATTTGAACTTGGTAAATAAGTCTTGGATAGTCTTGAAATGAGTTGGGCTCAAGGAGATCAGCTCATTCTCAAGTTGATGGCCTCTTAATTCATCGATCTTTCCAAACAATGGATCGAGCTTGAGCCACACTTCATTTGGAGTTTTGAGACTGTCATCATGAAACATGAGGTATATTGAGATACTGAGACATAATATCCCAAACATGTCATCCATTCTGTTAAAAAAATTGGACTTCTCAACAACTGAGTTCAACTAATTTTTTGTCCCCATGGTAACTCTGTAGAGACCTCTGTATCTTAGTTAGATTACCATCTCGTCCTTCCACTCAAATTATTCGAATGGAGTGATCAAGATGAGATGAGACTGTTCCATTTGCTGATGTGTACTGGGTGACAAAGAACTACTGAATAAACTGTAATGCAAATCGTCAATCCTTTAGAGGAAACCCTAGATTGCTAATTCGAAACCTATGAACTCTCTGAATTCAATTAGAAGATTCTTGAGCTCTGATACCATGTTAAATTCTTATTCATAGCAGGATCTATAATCTAAGAAAATCCTCACAATACAAGAATTTGAAAATGCATGAGCAAATCAGTGAAGAGAGGAAAAATTGACACAAACACATGATGCCAATAACTGAAGTTTCTATTATAGTCCAACATGTAAACATGTATGGAACATCATTATATTACAATAGGAGAAAATTTCTAGCCTTTGGAGGCAGTCAAATGGCATACATGTGACAGGCTTACATTAGACCTCAAAACCCCCCTAGGTTGACCAATAGGCTCCCAAATCACCTCAAGTAGTCACAAATGTGTAATTTAAACATTGGGATGGCATGGGTGGTCATAAATGAAGGTGTCCCAAATGTGGTACAGTGCATGGGGGTGTGAAAGTGGATCTAGGTAGCCCAAAAGAGGCAAAAAGAGAAACAAAACAACCAAATACAATGCATGAGCCCCCCTATTCGACCCAGATCCATGGTTTAAGGAGTGGGAGCGTCCCAAGGGACCAAATTGTCATAAATGAGGGCGCCTTACCTCTTGGTTGACCGAATTGAGAGCACTGATTGTCATTAATTGTCCAAAACCCCCCAACAACCTTAGGCAAACATTATAGACTGTGGTTTGGACCATCTAACGTAGGTAAAAATGAATAAGACTATGGTCCTAGCTGGTATAAGGTTTTAACAGATACAAAAGCATAATTTACATGGTTTATCCTTAAATTTAACTGTGTAAAATATAATTTATTAAAGTTGTAGTGACAAACATATTTTTCATAAAAGAGGACTATGCATAATGACCAAGTTATTGAGTTACGAAGGGTTGCATCATAAAATTTGGTAGATTAATGGTGTATATTATGGTTTTGATAATGGTGTCACTAAGCCACAATTGATCATAGTGGAAGACGTTGATGACGGAAACACACATCTATGGAACTATTGGATATGAGGCACAACATAGGTAAATGAGAAAATATTAGCACGTTAGCATGTGTTAAATATTAGTGATATACTTTTTTGTTTCGAGCAAATAACAAATATATTTAATTTAGTATACATGTGTTAATGTTTATTTTGCATTTTCTATTGGATACAAGGTAGATATTCTGCAACATGGAGTGTAGATGTGTGAAGCCTACATATTCAATATAGAGCAAGGACATAGACTACATGGAAAATTTGGAAATAAGTGATCTATAACAAAGTTAGACTCTATTAGAACCAATTAATGGAATGTGCACTAGAGATGATGAACATCAACCTAAATTTCCCACATGAAAGCAAATTTTCCTACATCCAAAAGATAATGAATTATGTTTAAAAGAAGTAAAGGAAGAATAACATCATACATAAGAATGTGGTAACAATGATAATTCTCTAAATGTTATAGGGAAATGAAAATATCTTAAATGAAATTTACTATGATCACATAGTAGTGGATATAATTGACTAATATTTTGAGAACTTCTCACCCAAGATAGAGCAATGTCCCAATGCTTACCACAATTCCCTCCATGCAATTTAAATTAATATGGATAATGGCTTTGAAAATATGGTAGGTGAAATGATACAGTGTTGGACCTAAGTGTAGCAAGCCAAAGACAACATTCAATCATATCAATGATGTTGAAAATGGAAATATGTTGCTTGTTACATTATGAAATGAGAATGTGGGGATCTTATTTGCATGGCAATGGTCACTTCAGGTATCTTCCAATATGTTGACTATCAATTTTTTCTTAATAAGATTGATTGGTGTAAGCATGATTGAGGAATTACATAGAAAAAATATTAGAATAATATTGAGCACTAGCACCTGAGGAAAAAAAACTTTGATTTGTTTCAATTGACACTATAGTTTGACATGGGTGCCAAAGAACAAACATTGCAAGAAGATCAATATAAATAAATGTGATGTAGATGTTGTAGTTTATTTACACAACCCAATATTACTAGAAGGCAGAAATGATTCATGAATACAATTTTTTCACTTAGAAATATTCAATACTTTATATGAAGAAACAATTTTAAAAAAATATTGTATATCAAATATTCTCTTCATATTATTTTTTGAATAGTCTTTATTGTATTTACTACAAATGGTGGAAATTTTGTTTACTCTAATTTGCTGCAAAAAAAACATTAATAATGATTTTTAGTTATCTTGAAAGCAAACAATTAGAAAATGTTGCTAAAACCAAAAAGAAAAAATTTTCCATGTGGAAATTTAAAAACAAATTTATGTTCATGTGATGATACATTATTTTAATTACATGACAACATTTGATGTTTTGTTTTCGTTCTTTGGTTGATTGGTGTTTGGTGGGGACTTTGGTAATCCGATGAAGGGTTCCATTCATGTCTAAGGATCTATAATTAGTCAATATCCCTAAGGATGGGTGACAATTTTTTATTTACAAGGAAATAAATTACAAATTAAAATGTTTTGTTTACATCCACATAACTTCTCACTCCATATTCTTAGATAGATAACCCTAGCACTCCCAACCATAAGATAGGTAGTCATTAAAACAACCATTAAAATTCCATAACACATTTCACTATAATCTCAAAATAATTATAGGTTCATCAATAGACAAAACACTTATCTTGAAATATTTAAATAGAAGACAATCCAAGAAATTGTCTATGTATGAGCAACCTTCCACTCAATTGTAAGGATTCAATGCAATGCAACTTGTAAGCTTGTCCATTAATCCACTAAGACAATGGAACCAAGCTACATGCTTCTAACTTACTCAAACCAACCCATTTTCTCTCCTTAATCAATGGTTTTGCTCATTTTAAAGCACTTAGAGACCTCATCCAACCATCAAACAACCATGGCACTCATTTCCATTTCCCTACTCAACACAAGGAAGATATTCAATTTCTATACTCAACAATTTCTCAAAGATATTCTTCCCTTCCAATGCTCTTTTGTAAATAGAAAGAGTCAAAGTTATTTAATGTCTTCCAAGAATTCTCTTAAAAATAATGTTGGGCTCTCAAGCATCCAATAAACATCAAATACATAATGAGTTAACCATTCGTACTTTCCTATCATACTCACCTACAACGATCCATCTCTCATCCTAAGTCTACAATTTCTCTTTCACATCACTAATTTTCTTTAATTTATATTTGTTCATAATCAGCAAGAAACAAACCAAATGGAAAAGTAAAGTGCATAAGCAAGGGTGATAGAGTGAATAATAAATGAGAAAGGATAGAGAGTGATGTATTGTTAGCATATGTAATTTAGAGATTGTGCTTTCATCAATCAAAATGATTCTTTGCCAAATTTTAAACTTAAAAATGCCAAATTTCTTTTCCCTTATTTTTATTTACCAAAAATATTCAATTTAAAAAAACTATCCACAATTCATGTAGCTAAACTCATATCTATATCATTTATGGAAAGAAACTATCATAAAACTTATTTTTGTCTAAATTTAGAAACTAATTAATTAATAACATGTATTTTTACCTTCAAATTTATATATTATTATAATAAAAGCTAATTTATTCTATATCTCTAAACCAATAAAAATAATAAAAAAACAAAATTATTATTATTATTATTATTATTATATTTATAAACAAGAGCCACTATGTGGCAAGGTCACCGTAGTTGTTAAGAGCTACTGCTACAAGACAAAAATTATAGAAATGTGATTCTTTTGCCACAAAATTGTAGAATAAAAGAAAATTATTTTGCCACAACTTTACTTAACCATCAAATCGATTTCTCAATGTTTTGTCAAAACAATGATAATTGGAAAAGATGTGAATCTTGAGCTAAGCATTCTTCTTCATAATCAAAAACCCAATTTGCTACATCTTAAATATAGATACATTCACATAGACTTAAAGAAGGATGTAACATACATGTAAACACACAAATGACTTCATTGAAATAGGTAAAACAAACCATTGTCGTGATCACTCAACCATATTCTTAAAATAACAACAAATTAAGCTTTTAAGCATTATTATTAATACTTAAGTAGTAACAATATGTTTACTATGTATAATTATTATTGTGTACATTATCATTTTTAAAATTGAATAATACAATCAAATCAATTATTTTTTAGAATACAAATTCTATGTAGACTAGTGAGTTAACAACATATAGTAATTTGGTAAAATATCTTAGTCGTCATGCATTAAACGATCATGCATTGTGTAAAGAGAAAACAAAAATATATAAGTGTTGTTAGCCATTCCACAATCCCACAATTAATGTGATCCTTCACCTCCGATATAAATACCATTGATGCTTCCATCCTGGGCCAACTAATATGTTTGAATACACGCATGAATATCAGCTTGGCCCTCGTGGACTGAACTAACTCTTTGAATGCACTTAAGAATATCAGCTTGTCCTTCTAGACGAACTAATATCTATGTTCAATGCAAGAAAAATGTTACTCTTGACTTCGAGTATTTCAAAGCTCGAGCTTTGCCTATTATCATTTTAGCCCTATAACTTTAAATAGTGTAACTAAACCTATAACTTTAAATAGTATAAACTTTTTCTTAGCTTTATATATATATATAACATCGATTTTTAAAAAATGACGTTTTGTTACCCCTTTTCCTATTTAATAAATGTTTTATATTAAAAAAATTCCCAAAAAATTACACCCCTAACTTTTATTATCCCAATGCCATATTCTTCATTGAATATCCTATAAAAAAAAAGTTAAGCTAAACTCTTTGAAAATTCACATCCTTAAAGGGTAATGGGAGTGAGATTTTTGTTGTGTGTCTTTTAGGTGTTTCCTTTGCCTCGGGGTTCTCTTTTAGTACACATGACCAGATAATTCTCTTTATACTCAAGTTTTGGATGGGTGCTTCCTTGGACATCTACTCATATATATTTATTTGTTTTTTACACAACATTGACTAGAGTCAATTACACACCCCTCACATATTTTCTCCCAAGCAAGTATCATATAGAGAGAGAGCAGTATGATACTAGCTATATATGGGGATTTATTTTATGTGATTTTATTTTAATAAAATGGAAGTGTGCTATATTCTCAAAGGAAAAAACATATTGAGACTTTACTGTGTTCATAAAAAATTATATGCAAAATTATAATGTTATAGTTAATATTTCCATTTACATGGTAAGGTATAAAGAAGGAACTTAACACTCTTTGGAAAAAGAAGAAAAAAGAGAAAGAAGACCGAGCCTCTCATTTTTATACTTACCATTTTGACAAGGCCAGTTCTTAGAGGAGAATTTTCCACCTTTCTTCCTGCTTTTTTATATTGGATCTCAGTTGGATGGGAATATACAATATAAGGAATATCAGAGAGTCAACTCGCTTTCGGGTTTATTATAATTGATAGACCCTTACTTAGGAGGATAACAATCATTCTTCCCCACCACCCAAGCTACATCATATCAATCATAAACATAAAATGACAACAACAAAAATAAATAAAACATCTCTATATATATAAATCATAGAAATATTTAACTTAATGTATAACATAGATTTTTTTTAATCTTAAATTTTACACTTAATAAAATTATAACAGAAATTCTAAATTCTAAAAGATAAAGCTTATATTATTATTATACTTATATATGTTACAAGTTTTTCAATAATTTAATTTTACCCATTAAAAAAATTATAACCTAAATTTTAAATTGAAAAAACTACATTATAATAAATTCTAAAATTTATATAATTATATATGTTAAATTTTTTCAAAAATTTAATTACACTCACAAAAACGACACATAAAAGAGATGAGGATTGAACAGTACTAAGTATAGACTCAACTAATAACAACACAAGAACAAGCAAAACGAATGTATCATATTCACACCATTTCTCCATGTCCGTCGTATGTAACCCAAAAACAATTACTACAATAGAAGAGATTCCTGACGAGCGAAAGAAATCGAAAGTATAAAATGAAAATAATGCATAGATGCACATCGATTGTAATTTCTGCGGTCTGTATCTATATCCACGACGAAAAATATTCTACATGTTATAGAGCATTAAATGCGACGGCGGTCGCAATGTAAGATCCAACGGCGGTGGACAGTACGACCGCCGTCGCATTTAATGCTATATAACATGTAATATATTTTTCGCCGGTATCTACATAGCTTTGTGTTTGAAGTGGTATGATATTATATTTTTTTCCTTGGTTCTATGCATAACAATTAGAAACTGAGGCCACCATAAAACTACGTGATTTTTCACCAAATAACCTTTTGGCGGTGTTTCTTCTATGGTTTCGCTTTTAGAAGCCTAAAAATATTTATGTAAATAACCTTTCTATTTTTTAACTCAAATAAAATCTAAATAATATCAAATAGCTTTTAACATTTTATAAAATCTGAAGCGTTTTGAAGCTCCTGCGTTCATGGGCGAGGTAGCACAATCATGAATTAATAGCACAATAAATTGGATGGAAGCGTTCAGCAAAATACATTGAATGACGCAACAACCCCGCATTAGCGCCACCAACATCCATGACCAGCTTTGACGAAAATCGTTACGGCACCAACCAAATGCAAGCAGTCATCAAATTTGAAGGGTGGGTGGAAGGGAATTTATTTTTGGAGCCTTTCTATAATGAATGGTAATATAAGTAATTGTATTTCAATTGACAAGTTTATCAAAAAAAATGCAAAAAATAAATATTGTTCTTTCATTTTTTTACATTTTTTAATAATTGAGCACCTCTTAATATTTATATGAAAAAATGATATGTTTTCAATAAAACTTATTTTGAACACATTAAGTTGTCATATGTGTATCATTAATTTTACACTTCAGTAACATAACAACTATTCTATTGTATTTTTTTAAATTGGAGCACACTTTATCATACAATAAAACTTCTTAGACTATGTTCTAACCATATTGGGGCATCCAAGTGAAATCCAAGTGAAATCTAAACTTGAAAGATCTAAGAATGATAAGGAATGGGAACCTAAGAGAAAATAATATGCCACTTAGAAAACATTAAAAAAAATTCCTACATACCAAGCAAGTTAGCAAAGCTAGCATAACCGGGGTTAGGGCATTAAATTTTTTAGTTCAACACTTGTCGTAAAAGCATACATGTATGGGATAAGGGGGAAATGGAATCAATCCTAATTCAATTGAATCCTTGCAACTCACTACATGTCCGAGTCTCAACAATCCGCCTTTCAAATTGAACCAAAACACCAAAAAAGTCTATTAATGGCTAGATTTCAGAAAGTTCTAAGTGTGAGTAATTAAGGGCTCAGGGATTTAAAGTTTGTTGTGTTTTGTACCAGTCCACGATTCAATGAATTAATAGTAACAAGTAGTAATTTAAGTTATTTAATGAAAACATCTAATGCGTATACCTCTATGCTGAAACCGTTTTCCATGCCGATGTAGGCCACTACCCTCTTTATTGTCTTACCAAAAGGCATGATAATGAGGAAGAAGACCTAAAATTATGGAATTCACCTTCAAAGAATGCCTTGCAATCACATTGGTAAGGAGTGATAAGAAGATCACAACAATCCAATGTGTCAAATGTTAATTGATAGTGTTAATTAAAGACTTATATGGTAAATTTATTATAAGACTTACTTATACGTGTCTCTTACTCTTTGGGTCTTGACACATTTAATCTTTTATGGTTGTCTCTATGCCTTGACCCAATTCGTATTATAAGGTGAGGAGGTGCATGCATAATAATCCTTAGTTATGACTATGAGATGAGGATTTAAAGGGAAGAGGATGTAAAGACAAGTCATTTTTATATGTATTTTGGTGGCGTTGAGGACAAATGTTGTGAGAAACCACAATATTTGGAAGGACGGAGGGAGATTACATCACGATCATGCCACCCATAAAATTGAAGACTATTCTTAAGCCAACAATTGTTTTTTTAATCTTATTAATAACCATTGTTTCTCCATATCGCGTGCCCAATGACACTTTTCTATAGCAATGCATAAATCGACCTCTGCATAGTTTGTGATCCTAGCTACAGGTCATTATTTGTATTTGCATGACATCAAGTGTTGTTTATAGTTGTCATGATTCCATGATATTCATGCAAGAAATGACTTCTTATAGAGGAGGACTCATCAAACCAACCTTTTGAATTTCATTTTGACGAAAAAAGAGTGGGCATTGGTAGTGAGGATCACATAGGTAGTAGGCACAAAGTTTTGAGCTTGTTTCAGGCCTAGTAGTAGACTAGTTGTTCTTTTTTGTTATAGTTGTAGTTGTTGACACATTGTCACACTTTAGATTGCAACCCCAAGTAACTCGAGAGTCATAGCCACATATCGATGGCTAGTGTCTCGTAGTCATCAATGATTACTCGTCATCTTGCACAACTAAGCAGTGAGTGCATGGCATGAGTGAGTGAGTGATTATAATTTATCATATTTCCAATATTTTGAATGATGAGTTGAACTTTATAGCATAGAAATTTTTACATCTTGAGAAATTTATATGGATGGGTAATTTCAAATGTTTCCCTTCTTTTGAAATGTTGATATAAATTATGACCTTCTTTTGAAATGTTGATATAAATTATGCCCTTCTTAATTGTAAGGGTAAAATTTAGATTTTAATTTTTTTTTGAAGGGCAATTTTAACTTTACACTTCTGGGAAGGGATAGAACCCTTTAAAAGGGTTGGGAAGGGTTCAATTTTGAACGTTGAATGCAAGCTTAATTTATATTTTTTAAAAACAATTTATTTTTTTATTTCAACATTAAGCTTGAACATTAAGGTTTACAAAAATTTCCAAGCTATACGAATAGATTAATCAATCTGACCTATCTAAAATATAAACAAGAGCTATGAGGTGGCGACATCCCCGCTTTGTTGCTAAGATGTATTGGTTGAAGATAAGCAAAAAAAACCAATAAATATATTGAAAATCTAAAATATATCATAAATTTTATTATTTAAAATAGAATATAAGTTAAAAAAACATAAAACATAATATAAGCTTCCCATTAATGGACTATAACAACCAATACTCTAAAACTTATTTAAAACTCTAACACACACCTATGAAATATTGAGATGTTAAGAATATCGATAATAAAAATCGTCTTTTTTATTTGCTCAAACTTTTGAAATTCTCTTTTTATGTACTAGTCTTATTAAGAAATGGATTGAATAAATACCATTAATTGAATCTTAATTCTAATTTTTAGGTATAAGAAAAAGGATAGGTTGCTAAATAATGATATATAGCTATATTTATGTAAAAATATATTAAAAATATAATTATTAAATTAAGAAATAAAATAAAAAAACATTAACTTATTAACCTAATAAGTTTTAAAAAATTATGCATTTTAATGTGAGTAATGGATAAAAAAACATTACATATAGTATATCAGGTTGGATATATTGCATAATGTGAAAAAAAAGAACCTGAATAAAAATATATTACATAATGTGAAAAAAAGAAAACACATAATGTGAAAAAAAGAAAAAGAACATAAATAAAAGTGTTGGTTATTTCATCAAAATACACAGTTCAACAATATTTAATATTTATAGTGGAGATTATGTTTAATGATGTCTTTATGTTTTTTTTTCAATTTCTTTATTAATATTCTATTATATTCATGTTTTAGTATTTTTCAATATATTATGTTGTATTTATTGTAAAAATGAAAATTTAAAAGAATATAAATTTTAAAATATCTATATTTTTATGTAAGAAGGTTATTACAAATAAATTGTAGTTTCTAATAAATAAATAAAAGAAGTAAGTTGATTAGTTGATTAATAAATATATTTAAAAAATTAACTTTGTTATATTTTATATAATTTAACTTTATATAACATATGGCTATATAAAAATGGTTAGATAGAATAATAATAAATCAAATCCCTTTAAACCATAACATTGAATAAATGTGTTAGATTAATCCGTTAAACCACAACTCAACAATCATTGATGTCTTACTTAATTTATCTATGATTTTTTTTTTCAATTTGTTTATTTATATTGATATAATGTTATATCTATGTCTTAGTATATTTGAATATTTTATTTTATATTTATTGTAAAATAAATTTCTAAAAACATATGAATTTCAAAATATACACTTTTATGTTAAAAAGTAATTACAAAGAAGTTAAAAGAAGTGCATTGAACCTGAGACAACATAAAAAGAAGTTAGCATTAGCAATACAAAACCAATCAAATTGAAAAAAAATATTTTTTTATAAAATTTAATTTAATATTAAAATTTACACCTATATAAAAACATTTAGTTTTTAAAAAAATTCACTATGATACTGTGTGCTTCGCACGGACATAATAAACAATGAAATATGATTTCTTGTTTTGAATTTAAATTATAACTAACTTTACTTATATTTCTGAGTATCTAACACTTTAAATATATTATGTAAAACGTTGTACACAATTTATCTAATTATGTTCGTTCTCTTTATAAGTGAATATAATCTATAATTTTTTATATATAAAAAAAAATGCTTTTTTGGTTGCTTTTAGATGCTTGCATGCCTATTGAATGTTAGACCCACATCAATCAAAGGAGCCATCTAAATACCATTGTCCTTTCCTTTTGGGAATTATTACCACTGTCCAGCTCCGAATCTGCCTCTGACCATCAGATCAAATGTGAGTAACTTTTCCTTTTCGAGGGTGCCTCTATCCCATTTTGTTCATGCTTCAGACAAACAATCTAGTCCTCTCCATATTATCATATCTTCGGAACCAATGATCTGATATGAACAATTTTTGGATCCAATCACCTGCTTTCATTTATCCTCAGTTTCCCTTTGGGGTTCGTCCCGTAAAAGTGTCCTAGTTGGATCAGTGATAGATTTATAGGTTTTGTTGTAAACCTAATCGGTTGCTTCCGATCACGTGAATTAATAATTCAAACTGCACTCAGAGGTAGGGCATTTCCTATTGATATAGGAGCTTTTGAACCAGAAAGAATAGTTTTGGGTCCCAGTCCCACTAGAGAGTCCCCAGTTCCAAACTTTACTTGACATACAAACCATAGTTTTGGGTCCCACTATAGAGTCCCCAGTTCGAAACTTTTTTTTTTTTTTCAGAGGAAAAATTACCAGTCTTTGATATTCACAAAGAATCAAAAGACATCTTTAACAGTTACAAAAAGTCTGTTGAGTAAACAGCTCCCAAGTACAGCCACACAATAGTGGGATAACTTCAGCTCTGATAAACTGTCTAAGGAATATATAGAGACAGCACTCAAAAACTGCATATCAAGGCAGCTATACAGTCAATAACCAGCAAAGATCATAAACACTAGCAGCATGCAGAACTAATGTAACAGCCAGCAATCAAATAAAGAAAAGCGTAAACTAAGTCTGATACTCCTCAGACTTATTCATCACTCCTGATATATCAGGTCAGAATTTGTAGTTTTGTATCCTTTAAACATATCGGTCCAGGCAAGCACAAACATACATGCTGAAATATCACAAAACAAGGAACCAAAAAGTAAATACTGATCATATGGCTGAAAGCTGTAAAAGGAGAAATTCAGCCATCAAAAGAGAGCAAAATGCCCCTCATCAATAAGTATCCCATCCATGTATTCCTTGAAGATACCAGAACCCAAATCCAAAGATAATGCCTTCTTCGAAAGTTCATCAGCAAGTATGTTGTGTTCCCGGTAGATATGATTGAAGGCCACAGAAGGTACCAGTTGTATCATAGAGAAAATATCTTCATACCAGTGTTTCAATGTGGGAATATTCAGGGCCGACTGTCTTTTGACCCATGATATAACCACCATTGAATCACCATATATCTTCTTTATGGGCAGTCCCATCCGGATGATAGTTCTAAGCAGTGACCAGAGTGCCATCAATTCAGCTCTAGTGTTGGTTCCAATTCCACAGCCCACCGAGAAACATAAGTAATGGGTTTCACTTATGTAGATCACGAACCCAGCACCCCCCATCATTCTTTGTGTTGCACCATCAAAATATCCTACAGGAAAGTCATGTAGAGGCTGAGGACCAATCTTTCTTATCTTTTTAATGTAAGATGGAACCGGGTAATGGACAGTCAAATCTTCAATTTTGTAAATGAGATAAGTGGCTGATGGTGTGGAATTTTCAAAAATACACAGATTGCGGAGGAGCCACAGTGACCAGAAAATGAAAGTTGGGATATATCGGATAGGATCAGAAATAGCAGTGGAGTCAAACCAATGATTCAGGAAGGATTGGACGGTGTGAGGACAGTTGGTAGAGCCCATACGAATCGAGAAATGTGTGAAGATGTTAGTCACGAAAGGACACCTAATGAATAAATGTCCACAGTCCTCATAGTCATTTTCACAAAATACACACCTACTAGGACCATGAAACCCTCTAGATAGTAAATGGTCCCAAGTAAGAATTCTGTCATTGATCAAGAGCCAAATAAAGCATGTAATCTTCAAAGACCAAAGCTGTAGACAAGCCTGGTAATGTTCAGCCTGTAAATGATGTGAAGCCAAACTTTCATAACCCCTTGCTGCACTGATAGAGCCTACATATTGTCCAGTAGACCACAGAAGTGAATCAGCTTCCACATTTATGCTGATCCTGTTATATACTAAGCCACGAGTATATGTACTCCATAGTATACTCCATTCTTCACATAAGTCTAATTCCTCAGCAGTAAACCAGAGTCCTGTCTCATGATTTAGTGCCTGGGCAAGTGTGTTAATGCCATAATCTTCAAGATAGGTTCTGAGTTCAAAAGGCAACAAGTATGAACTGCCAAGACCTACGATTGGGTCCACCCCAACTCTGACCTCAGTGCCTTGACCCACATGCCAAATTAAGCCTTGTCCTATCCAATTCAAAGTGATAATGAATCCCATCCAGATACGAGAAGTGTTATTGAATCTGAAATGTTTTTTCCTGAACCAGCTTTGGACCGACATATTCTTCATATACTTAGTCCGAATGAGCTGATTCCAAATACCAGTGGTATTCAGTGCATACCAGAAGTTCTTCATTCTCAATGATATACAGAATAGGGGCAAATTTTTGATACCCCATCCCCCCATGGAGATGGGTCGTGCCAGAATTTGCCACTCAACCAGATGAAACTTCTTCGATACAGCAGATGAACCCCACAGAAAATTGAAGATAAGTTGCCTGAGCTTGTCCAAAATGGACGAAGGGATAGGGAAAAGTGAACACCAATAGACTGGGAGGCTGGTAAGAACAGCACGGATAAGGACCAATCTGCCCCCCAAGGACAAGTACCTGTTGGTCCAATGTTTAACACGGGATTCAAATCTTTTGATGAGCCATAGCCAGTCCTTAACAAGATATCCCGTAGGCTTCAAGAAAAAACCCAGGTAAGTGAAACCCAGGTCTAGGTGCTCAAATCGGAAAGGCAAGATGTCAGATACCCCTCTCACGATGCAATCCTTCACATTATAGTGCAAAAAACAGGATTTGTCCATGTTTATGTTCATGCCGGAGGCTTCACAAAAAGAATCAAGTATCACCTTAAATGCGATCCAGTCTTCCACAGTGCCCATTCCAAAAAGTAAAACATCATCCCAGTTCGAAACTTTACTTGACATACAAATGATATTTTTGTTTACAAGGAAAAGTGTAAGCCAACGGAGAGAAATCCAAAAAGGACAAATCTTTCCGCAACCCCAGGGTATATATACCAATACCGTCTGTATACCTCAAAAGATTCTATGCATTTGTGATCTTATAAATCAAATGTGAACATTACTGTATTGTTGTTGTCGCTTGGGCAACATAAAACGAGGTTGACATAAGCAGTACTAAACCAATAGAATTGGAAAAAACACATTTTGTTATAAAATTTATTTTAATATTAGCAATTTCTCGAAGATGCAATAATACGTTGACAGGTAAAAAATACTAGAAAATGGACTTAAAGTTGAGTTATTGTAGACTTTGACGATGTACTTTGAGGAACTTCAAAATTTAGAACTTTAAGATTCTAGATTTATATCAAGTTGTAGCATCAAACAATATACTTAAAAAATACATAAAACTTCAAATATATTAAGAATATGCTCATTTTGACCTGCTTAGTATTGTATAGAAAGTGTGTTCTTGTTAAGTGTTTAAATATATTCAAATGCACAATGTAGTAAACCCAACAAAAATATAAACCATTTTAAAAAATATCACATTAAATGCACAAAGTTCAAACTAACCACTCTATTGGAAATCCACTTGAGAAAGTAAATTGGAACTCAATTAAAAGAATAAATTATAGATTTAACTCGGTGAATAGAGGTGGAAAAATGAATGGTTTATATGGATACGCTTCAACTATGAATAATAATTAACCAAATAATCATTGATTCCTTTGAAGCATTATTCATCATTCTAAACTAAGAACTAGTAATATTTATAATTACAGTAGGAAAAAAATCAAGAAGCTTTAACAATCCCTAGAATTCTCAAGCTTCAGTAATATGCCATTAACCGAAGTCTTTCATTGAACATAAGGGATTCTACTACCTTATCTTCCTTTTCATTTACCTTCTATCACTATCACTTTTAGAACTTCACTTTGAGGATGAGAAGAAATCTCGATCTTCGCCCTTTTCTGTTTCTCGAATGTGGTTGATATATGTCGATTGACATATATCAACCACTTTTAAAAATGTGGTTGTGCTATATGATGACCGAGAAGGAATGGTGAATTATTATTATTATAAAAAAATAAAAATAAAAATATTTATAAATTATTTATAATTTGACCTCAATCCATAGTAAACTTTTAAGCAAGGTTGATTTCAATCAAATAATGACTTCAACCCAATGTCGACTTCACTCCAATGGTTGACTTCACTCCATTAATAACAATAACATTAAATACTTCAATACATAAATGACTTCAATTCAAGGTTTACTTTGAACCATGATTCACTTTAGTCCATAACCACATTTTTAACAGTTGATGATTGACTTTGAACCATGGTTGACTTCAATCTATAGATGAATTTTAAGCAAGGTTGACTTCAATCCATGGATGACTTCAATTCATAGTTGAATTCAATAAATGGTGGACTTGAATTTAAGGATAAAATCCATAGATAACTTGCAAAGAAGTTTGACTTTTAAGTAAGGATCACTTCAATCCATAATCTACTTTTAAGCAAGGTTGACTTCAATCCATGGTTGACATAAATTTAAGGTTTTCTTTAATCCATGGTTGACTCCAATGTAAGGATAACTTTAATCTAAGGTCGACCTCAATGCAAGGTTGAATTTAATCCATATTTGACTTTTGTTCAAGGTTGACTGTAATTCATGGTTGACTTCAATCCAACGACGACTTCAATCCATGGTTGAATTCAATCTCAAGGTGGATTCAATCCAAGGTTGAATTCAATCTATAGTTTAGTTTTAAGTAAGGTTCACTTTGATCCAATGTTGAATTTGATAGAGGGTTGGCTTTAATTCATGTTTGACCTCAATCCAAGGTTGACTTCAATTTATGGTTGGCTACAATCTATGCTTGACTTTAATCCAGATCAACCTCAATGCAAGGTTAACTTTAATCCATAGTTGAATTTTAAGTAAGGTTGATTTTATGATGATGATGATGATGATGATTAACGTCCATTGAGACCAAATTTGGTCTATCGGACCTTAAGAAGGATAATAATTGGTTTACTTTCAAATCTTGTTCATGTGTTCAAAAAGCTTGCCAATAAGCTTTTCAAGCTCGCTATGGTTTTGGCAAGTTAGGAGGTTATAAAGGTTTGTATTGTAGCAAATACTATGAAACTTAGATCTAATGTGGGTGTAAGCAAGGCACTCTAAGAGAAAGTGATTTTCATCCTCCATGCTCATAGACTCACACAGATGGAAAATCCTTTCATCCCATGGAGTTTTAGGAATAGGCCAACACCTTGTTTTGTTATGGATTTAATGAGAGTTCGTTCTAATCTTGGCTATATTAATTTTCTTTTGTGAGATAGTGTTACTACTGATAGATACTTCTGATCTTCCAAGTTAAGATTAATGACCTCCTTATAGTATCTTAATTTTCTCTTAATCGCTAAATTTTCCTCACACCAGGATTTCTCTTTAACTTAGAAGTAATAATATTTTTAACAATATCAATGTTATGCAAAATGTCATTTTCATCAATTCCCCAGTGGTTTAACCAAGCCATGGTATCTTTACACCAACACCGCTTGAGGCATAGTTGGTTTTGACTTGAGTTTAGAGCAATTTTAGGAAGTCTCTCATTTCCCATGTTATTTATCTTATGCTTGTACATCAGGTACCTAGTCATAGCCATGCTTTCGATGGGGGAAAGACCTAGTTTTATGAGGAGAATAATGATAAGGCATTTTGCTTTTAATTTTGAGGTTATAAGTTATAAACCTCTTTTGGATTCGCTCAATCTTCCTCCAAGATTCTCTAGAAATGATGCACCCCCATACTTCACAACCCTATAAGATAACATGGATGACAATAGTTTCAAAGAGGAACTTCTTTTTATCCCACATGACCAAATTGATTTATTTACAGTTATTTTCAAGACCAAAATACTCTTTCTGCCCTCAATTAATCCTTTTCTTAGTGCTATAGTTCCAATTGAGCTTGTGATGAATATCAATTCTGAGATACTTGTAAGAACTCACTTCCTCTAGATTTCTATTATCATAAATCAAATTTGCATAGGTGTCTTTCTTAGATTTTATAATCGTGATTTTTATCTTGTCGATGTTAAGAGTCATACCCATGTTAGAGAAAAAAACTTTAAGAATTCTTAATTGCTTATCAAGATCAGAAGGACGCCTTGCCATAAGAACAATATCATCAGCATAAAGTAGGAAGATGATAACTATCCCAGCTAAGATTGTACTGGTGCAACATGCTTCTTCTAAACACTTTTCTAGCTTATCAATGTAAATGTCAAAAAGGGTAGGGGGGGGCAACCTTTTTTTTTAACAGAAACTTAAAAAGGTTTTATATAAAACAGGCTGTGCACAGCCATTCATTACAGAAAAAAGCGGGAACGAAGAGTTCTTGCAATTCAAAAATGGAGAAAACAAAACTGGTCCATGAAAATGACCAAAGAACTCCACACAGAGTTTTTACATAACATCTAATGCCTGGGGTAGTGTATACCCTAATAAACTACTGACAAAGCAATAGACAAAAAAACATAAGACTTAATAAACCATTAAGGATTGCCTGGGGGCTTCATTGGCTGAACAACCGATTCCTCCTCCATGGGGTGCGTTGCTGCTGCTGAAGTTTCAAAAGCCTTGCTGACTTGATTCATGCTTACCAAGTGTTGGAGGTCTTCTTGGATTCTGTCCACCTTGCCCATCATTTCCTCGAGGTTGCTTTCAGTGTCATCAATCTTGGAGTCATGGTTACTGATCTAGTAAGAGGTGTATCTAACCACTTCCCCCATACTTTTAACCTCCTGACCAATTTCCTTATTGTCCATAATTCCAATGGCCATCATTTCATACAAACGCCTGAGGTTTTTCTTCAAGTCCGCTAACCTAGCATTCTCGTTTGCCTGCACCATTCTGCCTTGTCCAGGAGAAATTGATATGAAGAGCACGAATTGCACCAGCAAGCAATTGAGCCTACTCGCCGACAGAGAGACCACTGAGAACCAATTTAAGGGTGTTGAGTTCCTACAGAAGGGAGTCGCGGTCTTTCTTGTTTCGGCAGGAGAGAGTGCCGACTGCACCTTCTTTTCACCCTGAACAGTTGCAGCCCAATATCGAATTGTTACCTGTTATGAAGGACTGATCGTCAATGGAAAGGCTGAGCCCTGAGCCAATATTCGAGAACCACAGAGAAACACCATAATGGGTAGTGCATAAACAGGCAGAGAAAGCGGCGAGAGCGAGTCTTTCCTTCACGAAAACCCTGGTGAGAGGAAGAGTTTCCCACGGGATTTCTTGCAACAAACCTTCGTCCACCCCTATAATGACATCCAACAGAATTCTTTCTGGAGAGGTCACATAACGAACAGAGCCATTGCCAAGAATAAAATGAGGGTGAGGGAGGCTTCAGGGAGAAGATATAGCGAAGGGAGCGAAAGGACCCGGAGCGTGCAAGGAGCTGGAGCAATAAACCCTAGGAAGGTGAGCATTAAAACCTACAGAGATCAAGGGATGGTAGGTGCAGTGATGGAGCCACGCGGCGAGAGGATGGAGAGAGTTAGGACAACGCGCTAAGGCTGGAGATCCTTAGCAAATGTCCATGAGGTTGATGCCAGCGAAGAGTGGAGGGCATGCGGCGGTGAAGTGGGGAGGGATGGAGTGATAAGGTTGGGCACTTATGTGTAAGTCCTTGGGGTCTTTACAAAAAACATTAGACCGTTCGTGAATATCCTTGGAGTAGAAAACTATAGAATGGGGTAGTGAACTTGCATCCCGAGGATCCATTAAGGAATGGGTTTGAGGTGAGGGAAATGGCCATTTAGGCAATATTGACCTTGGGGTAAGGAGGCCCCCACGTTCACCAAGGCATCAATGACAGTGTTGTTTGTGCGAAGAATGTGGAAGAATTCATAGTGCTTGAATAAGAGAGGAGTGATTTTGTCGTGTAGACGACGACATTTAATAGAGCCGGTGGTATATCCATTGATCATTTTATATATGACGTGTCGAGAATCTCCAAAAATCGCGATCCTGGAGAGGTCTTTGTTGGCTAGAATTTTCAATCCCTGAAGGAGAGCCAACCACTCGGCCTCGTTGTTGGTCCTATAGCCAAGACCCCAAGCGAAGGTTTGTTCAACATGTCCTCTAGGATCCAGAAGGATCCCCCGTACCTGCCACCCCTTGGGGAGAGGGGCAACATTGTTTAATTGCAATATTATTTAAATATGTTGTCCACCCCTCATTATTCTTAAACTTGACAATTTTTATATATAACCTTAATAAGCAAAAGGTTATACATGAAAGTTAGGTTTATGTGTATATGAAATTTAAAAGTTTATATAATAAGTTTAATAAAATTAAAGTTTATCTCTATGATTAATTGTAAAGTAAATTAAAGTTTATGTTTAATTTAGTTAAAGTTAATTAAGAAAATATTTATAAAGCAAAGTTTAAGTATGTATATTTAATTATCAATGAAACTAATTAAAATTTATTTAAATAGTTAAAGTTTAAATTAAAGGTTATTTAAATGGTTAAAGTTTAAAGTAAAGTTTAAATGTTATCTTAAAGTAAAATTAAAAATAGAAATAATTTTTTTAAATTAAAAAAACGGTAGAGAAGTTTTTATATTATAATATTTAAATTGAAGTTTAAGTGTATATATTAAGATTTAAGTTTAAATTAAAGTAAGTATATATGTTAAAGTTTAAGTTTAAATTAAAATAAGTATACATATATAAAATTTTAAAGTTTATACAGTAAGTTTAATAAAAATATAAGTTTATGTTAAATTTTTAATTTAAAAATATTTAAAATAAATATTTTATCATTAATTATTTTTTTTCCTCGAAAAAATTCGTAATTTTATTTCATGATAGAACAAAATTACATAGCACATGTAGGTGGATCAAAAGAGACCCACGAACATTGTCACATCTTCTTCCGTCTCAAAGAGATAATAAACAAAAAAAATATAAAACAGCATCTTCTTCCGTCTCAAAGAGACAAAATCAAAAAATAGTAAACAACATCAATTATCGTGTCTGATAACACCTCTGTAAGCCATAGTAACAAAAATGATTGTTCTCCAAAAAATAAAAAATTAAAAGGCATCAGTTACATTTAAAACTTCATAGAACGTCCCTGAAAGAATGTCAAAAAAAGATTGAGCCGAGGCTCAATCATCTGATCACTCAGCAGCATATAATCAGCTGCATTCATAGTATCTGTAAGCCTCTGAATTGAAAAACCAAAATGTAACCTTGAATAAATCAAAAGGTCTGAGCTGAGGCTCAATCATCTGCAATTTATTGAGTTGAATTAAACTTCATAGAACGTCCCTGAAACTGTCAAAAAAAAGGCTGGGCCGAGGCTTAATTAGCTACTCAATCAGCTGCATATAAACTTTACAAAAAACAGCTGCAGTTACACTTCATGGAACGACCGGTGATAGTAGCTGTAAGCCCCTGTGGGAGCAAAAATCTGGATCCTCCAGGTGCCATAATCGTGCTGAGTAGCTTCTTTGGACAGCCGGTCAGCCACCCTGTTGCGTTCCCGGAATACATGAGTGAATGATATTGTGTTAAAATGATGTTTAAGTAAAAGCACCTC
>LPNX011056682.1:510245-521052 GCA_001517045.1 Pseudotsuga menziesii
AGAGCAAAAAGAATCCTGGACATTGATTGTTGCCCTCATGAGAGTATATCTCATGCCTGTTGGGTGAGGAGTCAAATGAATCCTCATAAGAAATACCTTGTCACCTGGTATCGTGCAAATTTTATAGCGTGTGATTGCCCATGGTCTATTCGCGGCAACATGTGTAAGCATGCTATAAAGGTAGATTGGTTGTATTTCCCATTAGGAGATTCAATCCCAGTACCAGATCATGACACAACGCATGCTTCATTTGATACCCCTCATGAGATAGAGGCACCAAACTTACATGTAGATGGTGATATAACGTTTACAGCTACTGATACTGTTGATCCAGATGTTGAGGGACTTCAATTAGCTAGGGATGAATTGTTTGGCTACCTAGACCTGCTTAGAAACAGTCCTCCTAGTACATTGAGAAAGACCGAGCAATTGGGTCTAGTTAAAAAATTGTTGGATGAGGCCAACACTCTTCATATTATGGACTTTGACTTCACCACTAGCTTGGGTGCTTTTGAGTCATCTTTGAAGAGGAAGAAAAGCTTCCTTAGCCCAAAAAAGAAAGGCAAAAGAATCAAGAAAAGCAGCGGCTTGGAAATTGATTTGAATATCTACCCATCTGAATATGATCCTTTCCAGTTTCAATATCTCAACAAGAGGGGTCGTCCTCGTTCCAACATTGCACCATCAATTGTCTCAGGTCAATTGCATTTATTGAAAATATCTATGTGTTGTTGTTTTTGCTTTCTTCGCCATGTTGTTGATGTATCCATGCATACACATGTGTTGACGTACGGTGCGGATGCTTGCAGAGGGGCAGCAGCCTGCCGTGGTTGCTCCAAGGCAAAGACATAGACCAAGGCAGCAACAGCCGGGTCTAACTACAAGCCCAGGTACACTTCAGGGGACTCCTTATGCAATGGATTTCAGGTGTTCGGGTGACTAGTGTTCTGCGTCACAATACTGCCCTGACGATATTACATCACATGCATAGGTGCTTCTCCCATGGATCTTCTGTCCAGACAGCACGACTGGTTGATTGGGAGCACACCCATTGACAGTTTCCAAGGTTTGGCACGTGCCTTAATTTAGCAGTTGTTGTTTTTGCTTGCTTCGCCATGTTGTTGATGTATCCATGCATACACGTGTGTTGACGTGCGGTACGGATGCTTGCAGAGGGGCAGCAGTCTGCTGTGGTTGCTCCAAGGCAGAGACATAGACCAAGGCAGCAGCAGCCGGGTCTAACTGCAAGCCTAGGTACACTTCATGGGACTCCTCATGCAATGGATTTCAGGTGTTCAGGTGACTAGTGTTCTGCGTCACAATACTGCCCTGATGATATTACATCACATGCACAGGTGCTTCTCCCATGGATCTTTCGTCCGGGCAGCACAACTAGTTGATTGGGAGCACACCCATTGGCAGTTTCCAAGGTTTGGCACGTGCCCTAATTTAGCAGTTGTTGTTTTTGCTTGCTTTGCCATGTTGTTGATGTATCCATGCATACACGTGTGTTGACTTGCAGTACGGATGCTTGCAGAGGGGCTGCAGTCTGCCGTGGTTGCTCCAAGGCAGAGACATAGACCAAGGCAGCAGCAGTCGTGTCTAACTGCAAGCCTAGTTACACTTCGCGGGACTCCTTATGCAATGGATTTCAGGTGTTCAGGTGACTAGTGTTCTGCGTCACAATATTTCCCTGACGATATTACATCACATGCACAGGTGCTTCTCCCATGGATCTTCCATCCGGGCAGCACGACTGGTTGATTGGGAGCACACCCATTGGCAGTTTCCAAGGTTTTGCACGTGCCCTAATTTAGCAGTTGTTGTTTTTGCTTGCTTTGCCATGTTGTTGATGCATCCACGCATACACGTGTGTTGACGTGCGGTACGGATGCTTGCAGAGGGGCAGCACTCTGTCACGATTGCTCCAAGCCAGAGACATAGACCAAGGCAGCAGCAGCCGTGTCTAACTGAAAGCCCAGGTACGCTTCACGGGACTCCTTATGCAATGGATTTCAGGTGTTCACTTGACTAGTGTTCTGCGTCACAATACTACCCTGACGATATTACATCACATGCACAGGTGCTTCTCCCATGGATCTTTCGTCCGGGCAGCACGACTGGTTGATTGGGATCACACCCATTGGCAGTTTCCAAGGTTTGGCACGTGCCCTAATTTAGCAGTTGTTGTTTTTGCTTGCTTTGCCATGTTGTTGATGTATCCATGCATACACGTGTGTTGACGTGTGGTACGGATGCTTGCAGAGGGGCAGCAGTCTTCCGTGGTTGCTCCAAGGCAGAGACATAGACCAAGGCAGCACCAGCCGGGTCTAACTGCAAGCCCAGGTACACTTCACGAGACTCCTTATGCAATGGATTTCAGGTGTTCAGGTGACTAGTGTTCTACGTCACAATACTGCCCTGACGATATTACATCACATGCACAGGTGCTTCTCCCATGGATCTTCCGTCCAGGCAGCACGACTGGTTGATTGAGAGCACACCCATTGGCAGTTTCCAAGGTTTGGCGCTTGCCCTAATTTAGCAGTTGTTGTTTTTGCTTACTTCGCCATGTTGTTGATGTATCCATGCATACACATGTGTTGACGTGCGGTACGGATGCTTGCAGAGGGGCAGCAGTCTGCCGCAGTTGCTCCAAGGCAGCAGCAACCGGTTCTAACTACAAGCCCAGGTACGCTTCACGAGACTCCTTATGCAATGGATTTCAGGTGTTCAGGTGACTAGTGTTCTGCGTCACAATACTGCCCTGACGATATTACATCACATGCACAGGTGCTTCTCCCATGGATCTTTCGTCCGGGCAGCACGACTGGTTGATTGGGAGCACACCCGTTGGCAGTTTCCAAGGTTTGGCATGTGCCCTAATTTAGCACTTGCTGTTTTTGCTTGCTCTGCCATGTTGTTGATGTATCCATGCATACACCTTTGCAGAGGGGCAACAGTCATGGGTGTTGTTAACATATTGATGTTGTCATGTCTATCTATATGCCAGGTGACTCTAGCACAAGAGGAGAAGCATCATCTTCAACTCCACAGAATCCCCTATGGGAAGGCTTTAAATCTATGAGACATAGAGCTTTCCACAGATAGTTCCATAATTTATGCTATGGCTGAAAGTGAATGGAGGGTTAGCTCAAAGATAAAAATGTAGATTCTTGGAAAACTCTGTTTTATTGCGAAATTGTCATTTGCATTATAGTATCCAGAGGAGTATTCTCTTTTGTATATGTCCACAACATACTCTTAAGCATAAGGGCAATAATCTTACATCTGAAGAAAGTGGATATTGTATTGTCTCTATAGTTATTCCTATTGACAATTTATAATTTTGTCCATCTATAATTCCATAGTATATTGATCAAACATTTAATCCATGCCCGGGACTTTCTAAAATATTCCACATATAGCATGCTGGCAGAGTTCTAATGGCATAGTTTAATTATGCATATTTTTATAGACAACCTGCTCACTAATATTTACATCCTTGATTATATTTTAGCTTTTTTTAACTGCTTATGTTTAAATTTTATCAAATACATACCTTTCAGGGTCTTAAGTTGCACTTTCTTGTTGCTGAACTTGTGTTAACTCCATTACATGGGAGATTGAAAGTTTTTGTAGACATCAGGGTGACTTCATGGATGGCTAGTTTATACTTGCTACAACTAGCATTTGATGGTAGTTTATACTTGCTTCTAGATGGCTATGCTTATAGTCTTACTTTTTTCCAAGCCTAATACCGCTCTGGAGATTAGGTTTGTTGAATTACTTTTTTCTAAGCATTCATGTGTTTCTTATCATATCAGATAATTGGAAACAAGGAGGATCTTGCATTATGCAGTGAAATTATTGAATCTTGTGCAGCAGTAGCAAGGAGTTTAAGACAGTAAGTAATGATAAACAGTTATAATCCCTTTATAATCTTATAAACCCTTAGATAACAAAGACAAGTCAATCCTCCTATCTTTCTCCAGTGCTGATTCTGTGTATTGTTGTATTGAAGGACTTATTTTTAAATCTTTTCTGTGAGGTACAAGAAAAAACATGAAAAGCTCTACTCTTTGTGCTGACTGCTAATGCCCTTTATTGTTAAAGTCTTGATACTCTAAAAGCAATTTCTTTTTCTGTGCTATTACCAACATTTCTTAAATGTAAAAGCTATGAACGGTAATTGATAAAACAATCTGTAACAATTTTTATTTGCAAATTTCAACAGGTAGCACAAGAGAGGGCACTTTCAGTGGGGCCTGAGGATGGGGGTTTTGGCATGCCATATGAATTGATGTATGGGCGTGCAGGATTTCTATGGGCTGCATTGTTCATTAACAAACATCTTGGTCATGAAACAATCCCTTGGAGTGTGTTGGTTATTATTTTATTCATTCAGTAACCAGTTTTCAAGAATGAAATCGTAGACCCCTATTTTGACAGGACTCTACCTTGAGGAAGTGTTATAGGTTCACTGTCAGCATTTTTCTTCTTCTTCTATATTCAGTATTAAAAGGCCTTTTGTTTGTATAGGTACTTCCAGGGGAACCTATCTTTCGTCAAGCTACAGTTGAGGCTGGTGAATTGGTATGGAAGAAGGGTCTCCTCAGAAAAGTTGGACTATGCCATGGCATTAGTGGAAAGATCTGCTTGAGTACCTTGACTTTATCAAGATCTGCTTGGCACCTGGAGTTCAATTTGATGAAGCAAATCCAACATATTCCAATGCTCCTCCCGGATTTTGTATAGACAAGAATGTTATGCAAGTAGACCAACACAAAGGCACCAAAGTGACGTGTGAAGGTCTCATTTCCAAAAGGCATGACCAACCACATGTAGAGTCCAAATTTTCACTTGAAAGCTGGCTTCCAGACCAACTTCCTGGGAGGAGGATGAGAGTTTCCTACTGTTATTGTATTAACTTATTACGTATGCTAAATCTGTCTAGAGTCTCTATATCAAGAAACACAAGATTAAAACTATAAATTATTTTTAAAAAAGAGAGTTCATGTACCATAACTGATAATTTGATGAGCTTGAGTCTATGATTGATATTGATAATTTTAAGAACCATTTCAGCATGAACGTGAAGCAGGGCATAACAGTGTTTTTATGACAAAAAATTAAGATACAAATTAATAGGGCATAAAAATTAACAAGGCATAACAGGGCATAAAAATTAAGATACAAATTGAAATCTCAAATTTTAATTTCATAAAACATTTAACAACTCAAATTTCAGTCTATTGTATTAAAATTTAACTAGATTTTCCATTAACAGTGAATAGATGAAAATTTGAAGAACTGGGATTTGATAACTCAATGTAACCAGCATCACCAATGCATTGTTATGAAAGTATATCCTTGTTTGTTTTAGCTTGCAATTTTAGACATCCGTCATCTGAGTAGCACACTCGTGATAGGTGCAAAGTTTTACCTAATGCCCTGAGAAATTGTTTAAGATAGTTTATTATTCTTCCCATTGTTATTTCCACCATACTTGCCAGAGACATTGGCAGAGGTATGGGTATGGGTATGAGTATGCCCATTTTCAAATAAAGGTATGGGGAGTCTGGGTCTTCATAAAGACCTTCAATATGCAGAAGAGATCAAAAGCAGTTTTGCATCAATCAAGAGGCAGAAAGATTGTCTAAACTTGCCTGTAGCAGAGAGCCAGGCTCTCTCTCCATGAGAGTTCTTCAACACAGGGTTGAGGCCCGAGGGTATCCTCCCATTGACTTCTGATGATCGAAGGGTATAGGGCCTAGGCTCTGATGATCCTTAGTAGCAGTGCTCCAGGAAACATTCTGAGCTTTCTTGACATTGTAAATATGGAATAGCAGCTGTCTGTTAGTTCTTGTGATATTTGATGATCAGTATAGGATATTCCTTATCAGTTGATATTGAACTGTCTTAATCCTAGTCGTTTTCATATGCTAACACCCAATGGGTTGTGTGATCAACTTAACTGAGAGATTCAGGCTCTCTCTCTCTCTCTCTGAGAATTCTTCAATATGGGATTCAGGAGAACATCCCATCGTCACCTTTTGGACTTGACTGGGCAGGTGGAAGGGTTTGGGTTCTGATGATCCTTAATAGCAGTGCTTCGGGGAAAATTTTGGGCTTTCTTGACACTGTAAATATAGAATGGAAGCTGTCTTTTAGTTCTTGTCCTCTTTGATGATCAGTTTAGGATCTTCCTTATCAGTTGTATTTGAAAGTTTGAAGAGTCTTGATCCTGGTCGGTTTCATTTGCTAACACCCACTGGGTTGTCTGATTAACTTCATTGTGCTACTTTTATTTTAACTAATGGAAAGGCTTACTACTGATAAAGCAAAAAAAGTATAATGGTTCAGAATCTTTGCTATTATTGTGTCCCTCTTTGCGGTGTATTTCATGGAGATATTCAAGACTAATTTGCTAATGAAACAAAACAAAACAAGGAAAGCATATTTTATAGCTTAGAAAACTAGGATTCATTAAGGGGAATCCCATGTTAAAGAGAGGCTGTAATATTGTGTAATACTATTTCTGTTCCAAAAATCTCTAGGGAAAAGAATTAACTAAAGTCTGCAAAATACTCAAATAAATAATTTGGACAATCTATGAAATTCACAAGAAAAAACTATAGATTTCGCTTCTTTGCTACAAATCAAAAGTGGCGATAAAAGTTACATTCAAAATGGGGCTATGATTAGGCAATTTTAAAAAATATAAAGAAAATTCACATTTGTTTATTCATTGGACCTACAACTAGCTGACGGTGGACTTTTTTTACTGGTTAACCAAAATGATAAATCAGATTGTAGATATTGTATGTAACATAACAGAGTTCAAATTATTAAATTCAATCTGAACAGGCATTGGAAGAACAATTAATTATCCTATTTAATGGAATCCTGGTGGTTGTTTCCCAGCGTGTGAAGTCAAAAAAAAACTTCAACAAGTTGGCAAAGGTTGTAATATCAGAAATGCCATGCTTATGAGTTCTAGGAAAGAGACTAATGTTGAAGAACTAGATTTCCCCTTTTAATTGCACCAAGAGAACTGAGGTGCTATTACAGGCCAGCGTGGCACAAATTTCAACTCTTTGTTGGTGGCTGGTGCAATGTTCATAAAATAAATGGAAAAACAATTGCCTCTGGATGTCAGAAAAAATAGACCTGGCCTATCTTAACCCTGAATCTTTTAAGCACTAAGACATTTGCACTGATTTTATAAATTGATCTTAGTGCTTTATACATCTATGGTTTAGATGGATTTATGTCAATCATGGAAATCATATCAAATATTCACTTATAAAAATCTTATCAAATAAAAACATATCTAATTTCATATTCTCATGTTTTTATATGTTAGATAAATAAATTATCTTAAGTTTTTCTTATAAATTATCTTATATGTTAGATAAATAAACGTGATTTAAAGCTTTCGTAGAAAAAATAGTAAGGTTTTCAGGGGAAAATTTGACTAATATTTATGGTAGAAAAAACAGTAATGTATTTTCAAATAAACGCTTAATATACATTCAGAAGAAAAGTGGAAAGTATCTTCAAACAGACAGACAAACAATTGTGACTTTTATATATATATATATATATGAACTCTAGTAAACTTCCAAAATAAACGATGTCTGGGAATATTGTAAGTTTTTCTAAAAATTGCTGATGTATTTTCGAAGAAATCGAAATAGGAAGATCTTTCAGCTCATTCTTCGGTGTTCGAGTACAAATTGCAAGTTCTTCGAAGAAACTGACATTTATTTCGTAGAAATTTTCACAAAATACTCACTTTGAATTCGCACATGTTTTCCGAAGTTTAAAATATAAATAATTAAACGACTAATTCATTCTATTATTTCCCTGGCTGTTTACATTGTGCAACAATACAAGAAGAAACAAAATTATTCAGGAAACACAAGATTAAAACATCACCAATGCATTGTTATGAAAGTACATCCTTGTTTGTTTTAGCTTGCAGTTTTAGACATCCGTCATCTGAGTAGCACACTGGTGATAGGTGCAAAGTTTTACCAAATGCCCTGAGAAATTGTTTAAGATAGTTTATTATTCTGCCCATGGTTATTTCCACCATACTTGCCAGAGACATTGGCAGAGGTATGGGTATGGGTATGAGTATGCCCATTTTCAAATATAGGTATGGGGAGATGTGAGAGAGGCATGAAATATAGGTAGGTATGCCCATTGTTATTTTGTTATTTTACATTGACTATTTTTGTTATTTTTACCCACAAAACAAGTTTCAACAGAAGACTTTGGAGGTGCTCACGGGAAACAGTGGGCGTGTTCAGGGAGACTTTCTCACGTCTGCAAGTGCCCAAGATGTCCCCACCCTTTTCCCGTTTCTAGGACTAGAGAAGAAGTAGAAAGGAAGCACTTACAGACCATTTTTTGTGACTGTTGTAGCATTTGCTGATTTGGTTTGGAATGTCCTTTCTGCGTTTTAGTTTCTACTTCCTATGCAAACAAGAAAGATTGCTCAAGATATGATATTAAGAAGCCCCAAATCTTTTCTAGTATGTGGAAAGAGTACAAAAATTAAATTGATGTGATGTTTTTGTTAAATCTCATTGTATGAGGTTTTACATTGTGACCTACAAGTCTACATCCAAGATCTTCTTGAAAGCATTAAAACAGTTGCTACTAATTAAAACAGTTGAAAGCATTCCTAAATGGTAGCAAGCCTAAATCTTGCATTTGTGAAGTTGATGTAGATAAAGCATAGATTGAACAGTAAACATGGATGACTACATTTTAGAGGGTGGATGGGGAAGTAGTGCGCCCTCTTCAACGGACAAACTGTAGCAAAAGGTAATAAAACTTTAGAATTTTGATGACTTATTAATACTAAGGAAAGTTTATAGAATAACACTGTACACATCTGGAAAGAATTAATTAAAAAACCAGCAAAAAGATTCAAGAGATACCATATTCAGAAAAACATCTGCAATATCATAACCATTTTGGACACGAAAGTACATTCCTCCATAATTATATAAAATCACTGTACACTTAATAAGAGTTGTGATACATCCATGCCATAATAGGCAGTACAACAAGAATAAGACCTATTCTTTTCCTTCTCTATGCTGGTAATCCCTGTTTCAGACCTATTATTTCCACATTGCTTTAACTGACACAGACCAATCAGGTATGTTTGTTAGTTTTTCACCATGCAGATGAGCTATTATGCAAAATGGATCAGCATTATCCACCAGGGCACTGCTCAAGCAATTGTTTAAGAAGGTTCATTTGTCCTCTGATGGAGGATACTTTGGTAGGCCTTGCAGCATATGCAAAGACACTGTTATTGGCCTGCTATGCATAAAGATGTGGATAATTGCTGTTTACACCTGCAAAATCTCATTACACAACAAGTCTAATGTCAATTGGAAGTTTTGTATGTACAAAATTCTACCTGTGCCAAGATGAAAGACTCAGGCAATTTGCAGGAAGTTTAAAGGCAGCTAATAACTTACAATTTATAGCCTATCTCGTTGTTGGAAAGCTACCTATTAAAAGAAAACAAAAAACAATATTTGTAAATGTGAAAAATTAAACAATATACAAAACAACGTACTTTAATTTGAAAAAATAAATAGAAAGTACAAACAAAATAACACTTCACACCTATCTCTCTTCATAGTGCATGCGCGTGGCCTCTTTGTGTTGGCGATAGACTGTGAATAGAATGAAGGGTGATGGTATTTCGAATTCTTATCCTTTGTTTTACTTGGGGTGAGAAAGGTCCGTTTGTGACCCCTACATTGTGTATTTGCATTCTGGACCTTTCCATGATTTACAACAGTATTGTCCTCTCCAACTCTGTCACCTTCTTCATTTAGCACATTTTGGACATTATCTTTTGGAGTCTTTTGGACATTTTTGGACATTGGCGAGCCTAAACGAACAGAATTGGGTGTCCTGTCAAATATTGGTGAGCCTAAAGGAACAGCAGCGGGTGTCCTGTCAAATATTGGCCTGCCTAAAAGAACACTATCAGGTGTCCTGTCAAAAATTGTGGGGCCTAAAGGAACACTACCAGGTGACCTATCAAATATAGGCCTAGAAAATGAATGAAATGAACACTGAATAACATCCACATCTTCACCAACATCAAGGGTTTGACTAATTCCTTCTCCTTGTTCAATGCATTCATTCATATTTGATGAAGATGGGTCACCAACATATACAATATTTCTCTGCCATTATAAGGAAACAATGTCAATAAAATGGGGTTTCAATAAAGTATTTCCAATGTGTAACAATACAAGGAGCGCTTATACAACTTACAACGGGTGTCTCTTCAACGGACACGATATTGTCCTCAGCGAACAGTGAAGAGTTGCATACATTTCTCTGTTGCAACGAAAGAATGTTTTAAAAAAGTAAGTTTTTTTAAATACCTTGCAACATTGCTATTATATACAACAAAACAAACATTAATTTGAATAGCAATTGGAAAAAATTACAATACAAGGAGCGGCTTATAAAACTTACACGGAGTGTCTCTTCAACGGACATGATATTGTCCTCAAGACTTTGTGAAAAATCAAATGCAACATTTAGATCAATTGGAGTCTTGTCAACATCTTCAGATATATCAGGGGTTTGATTCAAGTCATATCTAAACGATTGACCCCCAGATATATTATTTCCCTGCAGAAAAGTGGAAATATTGTCAATAAGATGGATATTAATTCAAGCATTTTCAATATGTATGAAAACATGGAGGGGTTTACGAAACGTACGCTGACTGTCTCTTCAACAGACATGT
>LPNX011056687.1:0-15950 GCA_001517045.1 Pseudotsuga menziesii
ACCCATCCTTGAAAAGCAGGTATCACTTCTCTCTCTGACTGAACCGAAAAACATGAATGAAGCTATCAAAGATGAACATTGGGTAAATGCTATGAAGGAAGAACTTAGTCAAATCGAAAAGAATCATACCTGGGAACTAATTCCTAGACCTGCAAACAAAAATGTAATAGGAGCTAAGTGGGTTTTCAGGAATAAACTGGATGATACAGGAAAAGTAACCATAAATAAAGCAAGACTAGTCTGCAAAGGTTATGCACAGGTAGAAGGGATTGATTACAGTGAAACATTTGCCCCTGTTGCTAGAATGGAAGCAATAAGGTTGATCTTAGCATATGCCAGCTCCAAACAAATTAAAGTCTACCAAATGGATGTGAAGTCAGCTTTTCTGAATGGTGATCTGGAAGAGGAAGTCTACATGGAGCAGCCAGAAGGATTTCATGTACAGGATGCATCACAGTTTGTTTACAGATTGAGGAAAACGTTATATGGATTAAAGCAAGCACCTAGGGCATGGTACTCCAAACTAGATAACTATTTGATGCAGCAAGGATTCAAGAAAGGTCACACAGATAGTAACCTGTACATTAAAGAAGAGAATAACAACCTTATTATTATAGAAGTTTATGTTGATGACATAATTTTTGGGAGTGACGATGATAGACTGAGCACAAAGTTTGCTGAAAGCATGCAGCAGGAATTTGAAATGTCTATGCTAGGAGAAATGAAGTTCTTTCTTGGATTACTAATCAATCAATGTGACAGAGGTATTTCTATCTCTCAGACTAAATACATTAATTAAATGTTAAAGAAATTCAAAATGGAGGACTGTAAGCCAGTTGGTACACCTATGGTCACTAGATGTAAACTCAGTAAAGATGATAATTCTGGAGATGTAGACCAGACTATGTACAAATCCATGATTGGCAGTCTACTATATGCTACAGCAACTAGGCCAGACATTATGCATGATGTTTGTCAGGTTGGAAGATTTCAGGCTTCACCAAAGAATGGTCACTTGTTGGCTGTAAAGAGGATTTTCAGATACTTAAAAGGAACAGCAAATCATGGTTTATGGTATCCAACATGGAACTCTCTTGACTTATATGCATTTACAGATGCTGACTGGGCTGGATGTATTGAAGACAGGAAAAGTACCAGTGGTGCTGCCTTCTTTCTTGGAGGTTGTTTGGTAAGCTGGTCCAGTAAGAAACAATCATCTGTTTCATTATCTACAGCTGAAGCCGAGTATATAGTAGCAGCAGGATGTTGTACTCATATCCTTTGGATGAAGTAGATGTTGAAGGATATGCACATACAGTATGATGATCCCATTCCCATTTTTTGTGATAATACAAGTGCAATAAGTATTTCAAAGAACCCAATGATGCATTCAAAGACTAAACACATACCTATAAAGTATCATTTTCTGAGAGAGCAGGTATTGTCCAAGGTGATTAAGCTTGAATATGTTGGAACAAAAGATCAGCTTGCTGATATTTTCACTAAGCCCCTTCCCAAATCTCAGTTTGAAACGCTTCGAGCTCAGCTGGGGGTTTGTACACTATGAATATAGTCTCATTCACATTACAGGTTGCCAAGTTCTTTATGGCTCTGATTTCTTGTTGGCATATGGTTACAGCTTCTGCTTTCTTGTTTTCTGAACATATTCGGTACAGATTGGTTTCATTTTTTCAGTTATTAGTTGTCTCACAGTGACAGGGGGAGACATATTCACAGGGGGAGTTCTCTTTCTATCTTTGCCATGGATGTCAAAAGGGGGAGAAAGCTTTCAAATTTTGTCATCATGTCAAAGGGGGATTTTGTTAGACAGTTTTGTTACACAGTCTGAATGTTGCCATATGCCAAACTTTGAATGTTTCACTCACAGGAAAAGCCACAGCAGGATGAGAATAATGTCACAGCTCTAAATGTTGCACAGAATACCCGCATATTGAAAAGGATGATTACACAGTTCACTACAATAGAGGATTGTGTTATACATTCAAATAAATGGAACAGAAGGATGAAAAAGATCAAATGTTACAAATGTTACATATGTTATCAGCATAGAGTTATCATGTTATATATCAACAGCATACACAGTCAAATGTTACACATCGAAACACATGGATACAACATTATATTGAAACTCGGCGTTATTCTATACCATGGAGCTTAACATACGAAGTCTCATTGAAACACAGTGTTACATCTATATAGCGATTCACATATAAAACAGAGCTTTAAAAGAATAGGTTGATCACACTATACAGAATCTGAAACAGAGCAGGCAGAAGGATAATGTCTTTCTCATCCACAACAGCAGAAGCCGGAAAGACTACGGGCTTCGCGGCGACAATGGGAAAACTCTTCATCAGAGGAGAAACGACTAAACGGCGGAAGGATAGTGACTTTCTCATCTGCAACAGCGGAAGGATAGTGTCTTTCTCATCCGCAACAGCGGAAGCCGGAAAGACTACGGGCTCCACGGTGACAATGGGCAAACTCTTCATCGAGGGAGAAACGACTAAATGGCGGAAGGATAGTGACTTTCTCATCCACAACGGCGGAAGACGGAAAGACTACGAGCTCCGCGGAAAACAAACATATCGATGAGCGGAAGAATAAAAGACTACAGAAGAATATTCTTATTCACAGCCGCAACGGCGGAAGACGAAAAGACTACGGGCTCCGCGGCAAACAAAACATATATGGCGGATGGTTAGCTCATTGAGGAGCCACAACGGCGGAGAATGAAAGAACAAAATGTTCCGACGCGAAACCAAACAATCAACCGACTAAGGCAAATGCATCGGAAAAGAATATCGAGACTGAAGTTGATTGTCTTTCCGCAACGGCGGGATATTAAGCCAATAAACCTCCGATTTAAACATTTAAAACCCAGCATGACATGGAATTGCAGACCAGTGTCTAGAATGAAGTGATTTAGAGTAAGGGAGAGTGGAACTCCATTGTGAAAGGTAAAACCCCAGAGCAGAGGAAGTCTCCATATTTAGAGCCGAACCCAGGGTCCTTTGAACTAGAAACAGTGGAACATGAAGAGTCTAGCAAAGTATTGATTCGATGATAAGCTAATGGGATCAGAGAATTAGAGAATGACTATTCGTGGAATGCAGAGAGTCAGACAAACTGGGTATTCGAAGGACTTAAAGTTTTTTTTTTGGTTAGAGACTTTTGAGAATCTATGATATTCGTGGAATGTGAATCATTTTGTACAGATCAGCATTCGAGACCTATTAACTGTTTCTCATTTGCAATTAGATGGTACATGAAGAGTCCGTAACCGTTTTTGTAATGAACGAAGAGAATGGGAATCGACTGAAATATATATATATATATATATATTGTAGCAAGCAGAAAAAGTGTGTGCGATTCAGTAAGGTAATTTCGAATATAAGAGATTGAGCACATTGCAGAAAGGGATTGAAGAGCTGGATACGATGATGAATAAAGATTAATGGTTGCAGAGTATGAAGAGTCCAGATGAGAAAGAATATATGAATGATACAGTGACAGTCTCGGTGAGTACTGTATGTGCTTAGTCTTGATGATAAACATAGAAAAATGTACAGAGATAGAATTATAACATCTGTTATGAATATCTGCAATACTGTCTAATTCAGAATCATAATGTAAATTCTGATTTATAAAGCCTAGTCATAGACAGTGAGGGGTTGTAAGGGTTTGATTCATTCTGTAATTCAAATAAAAAATCAGGGTGGTAGGGTGGAGCAAGGGAGAACAACGGTTCTCTGGGGTGTTGTAACATCCCTCTGGTTGTTGCCAGAAAATAGAAACAAGTTGGTGCTTGTATAATTCGAAGTTGGAGCTTCCAGAGGTAGCTGCCTCGTCTGGGTTGACGCTTAGGCACAATAAAAGAATGTAAAGAGGAGTTGGAGCTTACCTTTCATTCTTAAGAAGAAGATTTTTTATTGTTTCCTCATAAAAACATTGTGTCTCGTGTTCGTTGATGTGATTGAATGTTGATTGTTATTTAATTTGCTACTATATGTTGAATGGTTTAAACATATGTCCATAATAAATCTGAAACATCCTTTAAAAAGATGCACTTTGGTATGTAACTGATTCACCCCCCCCTCTCAGTTACTTTAATCCGTCCAACAAGATGGATTTCATAGTTATCGATTTCACTTAGCCTCATAGGCCTTTCTCCTCTAGCTCTGATACCAACTTAGAATTGGAGAGGAGGACAGGGCAGAGCACATAGGCTTGTTCACACAGAAATGGTAAACACTAATTCAATTATCTAAAGAGAAATTATTACAATATATAGTAAAACAATCTTCAACAAACTAAGCTCTTAAATCCTACACTCATGGATTTCAAACCTATCTCTAGATCTCATGAGAAACACAACCCAATCTCTATAATGCAACCTATCATTTTGGCATTATCTCTAACAAAAAAATGGTAAGTAACTAATTGGTTTTCTTTACAAATTTATTTCTATGATCTAGACATTGAAGATAAGATCTCCTAATTGATGATTTAAAGGGTTGGGAAGGTTAGTGTTGTTACAAAACTTTTTGAGATTGAGATCTAATATGGACATACCAAGGAGATTCTAAGAAAAAAGTGTTTTTCATCCCCCACATTCTTTGTATCACAAATATGACATATTCTTTCATCCTGCGATGTTTTAGGAATTGTCCAATGCCACTTTCAATATGAAGCTTGTGAGAGTTTGTTCTTATTTTAGCATTATTTATTTTCTTCTTTATGCAAGTTATAACAAAAAATATATTTTTGATCTTCTAGATTAAGGTTAATGAGTATCTTAATTTTATCTTATCATTTAATTATTTATTACACCACAATGCCTCCTTAAATTTAGATGTCGTAATATTTTTAATTGTATCAATATTATGTAGTGACCTCCTCCTCTATTAACCAATGATTTAGCAAAGACTTGTCATCTTTATTCCAACCCCTCTAAATTTGTACGCGACTTTAACTTGAGTTTGAAACAATCTTGGGAAGCCTCTTTCCTTTCATGTTGATCATCTTGTGCTCATACATGTGACTTTAACTTGAGTTTGAAGCATTCTCAGGAAGCTCTTGTCTTTCATGTTGATTGTCTTGTCCTCGCACATTTGGTACCTAGTCATATCCATCCTCTTGATGGAGGAAATATCAACCTTTATCAAGAGGGTAGGATAGGGTATACTTCTCTTAATTTCAAGATTATAAATTATACAATGATTATGGATTTGATTGATCTTTCTACACAATTCTCTAGATATGTTGCAACCCCAAATTTTACATCCATATAAGATAACAGGAATGACAAGACTCTCAAAGAGGAGTTTCTTTTTTTTCCTACAACCAAAAGTAGGCTCTTTTATAAATTATTTTCAAGACAAAGATAGGGTTTCCAACCTCCATTAATCATTTTCTCAATGCTATAGTTCCAGTCAAACTATGATAAAGGTCGTCTTCAAGATATTTGTATGAAGTAACTTCCTCTAAGTTTTTGTTGCCATACACAAAATTAGATTAAGTGATCTTTTTGGATTTGATTATTATAAGCTATGTTTTATTCTAATTCATTTTCATACTTGTGCTCAAATATAAATATTTAAAAATTCTTAGTTATTTGTTGAGATAAAAAAAAATAACATCTTTTATTTCACTTAATGAGCTCATCAATTAATTTTGAGAAGAATAGACCCACGAACGAGATCATGAATATAGATATTCTTCACATAGCCATAACTATGAGTTATGATGTAAAATGTATTTTCATACAAAATAAGGGAATGTCGGAATAATTGCATTCTTAAATGTGTTGCTTTTCATACTAAAATATTTTCTTCTTTAGAGGACTCTTATATATATATATAAAATGATAGAAGATAGGGTTATTTACTTATATTTAAAAATATAGAATATTTAACAATCTAATATACTAAAATATTTTCTTCTTTAAAGGACTTATATATATGTGATAAAAATATGGTTATTTATTTATATTTAAAAATATAGAATATTTAACAATTTAATATTGGTATAAATAAATTAGAATACACATTTTCAATAAATAATTTTACAAATGATTATACATAATAATGATATATAATTAAAACAAATAATCAGTTTTAATAAATTTTAATTTAAATTTGCATGATACTTAAAAAGATATATCTTGAAATCATATTATTAAGATCAAGGTTGAGAAGGCAATATATCATATAAATCAAATCACGTTAATCTTTATGTCAAGCTTGCTGAATACATCTTGCAGCACCACTTTGTATTTTTTACTCGTTATCATAAATCACGTTAATCTTTATGTCAAGCTTCTTGAATACATCTTGTAGCATCACTTTGTATTTTTGATTCGTTATCATAAATCACGTTAATCTTTATGTCAAGCTTAATACATTTTGTAGCACCACTTTGTATTTTTTACTCGTTATCATAATTCTTTATTGCATGAAAAATTCTTTATAACACCGGACACAAGTGATTAGCCTTAAATTTGTTTTTGCGTCGAGAGGCTCTTTACAACTTAGTATGGGGTAGATCTTGTAACGTTACATAAAGTTATGTAAGGTTAAGTAACGTTATTTTTATTAATAAAAAATAAAATTTTAATTATAAGCCAAAATAAATGTTGGCTAGAAAAACAACCTAATATGAGGGAGATGTAATCTTCTTACCTAACAAAACAATAAAAAGTAAAAATTTAATTATCTGGAAAAAGAAAATGTGAGTTAAAAAAAAAAAACACAATATGGAGGAGCATGTGCAAGGCCTTCTAAACAACCCATGGTTTTATTGTACATGGTTTAGGAGGGCCTTGCAAATGGTTTTAAGACCATATGCAAGGCCTCCTAAACAACCCATGGTTTTATTGTACATGGTTTAGGAGGGCCTTGCAAATGGTTTTAAGACCATATGCAAGGCCTCCTAAACAACCCATGGTTTTAGGAGGGTCTTGCATATGGTTTTAAAACCATGTATGGGGAGATGTCGTAATGTTCATTTCTAAGAAAATAAAAAACAATAATAAATATTATATGCGGACTATAAATAATATTAAATATTATATGTGGATCTTAAATAAAAAGATGTGTCTTTTGGTTTGAATCAAATCAATGGCTATATATAGGACACACCAAAGCTCATAGCTCATTGAATACAATACCTAAAAAGAGGTTTACACTTCTAGAGATTTGATCCCTCTCGGTACTTGATAGAGTCTAGAATTTGGATCTACGCTAGTGTATATGACAAATAACATATGAAAACTTAATGAAAACCAGATATTAAAAAAAATCACTGAAAACCAAATTAAAAAAAAAAAAACAATAATTATTCTCCTAAATTTTATTATGATGTGGTATTTGTGTTGCTACATTAAGTTTCACTTAGATTTGAGAATACTTTATTATCTATTAAAAAGACTAATCATGAAAAAGGTAAAAGTTGATATGTCCCCTCCCGAGTGTTCTAAGACACCTTTACCAAATTTTTTATTACAAAAGATGTGTATATACATGATAGTGGTAAACAAGCAAAATTTAACTAAGAACATCATTGTACTCAACAAATTTGTTCATTGAATTTAGCACAGGTTATGATTCTGATATGTCTCATCAATGCAATCATCCTAATATATACTACAATTTATTTTTTCCTTTTTTCTTGTTTCAAAACATTTATATGAATAATGTTGTTATCGTCTTCTTGATATTGTTATTTTCTACTCATATGTCTCATCAACACAATCATCATAATGCATACTACAACCTACTTCTTCCTATTTGTCTTGTTTCAAAAAAAAAATCCTTAAATATTTCTATTTTTCTTGTTTCAAAAAAATCCATAAAGATGATGTTGTCATCATTTTCTTGATATTGTTATTTTTTTTAAATATTTCTATGGAAAAGAAATACATGCATTCGTACAAGCTGAGCAAAACCAACTTTTGGAAGAAAAACAAACATTTTGAAAATCATCAAGTTCATATATAAACATAAAATATAATATATTATGAATACAATTTAATTTATTATATATATAATTATCAATGTTAGTATCCATAGTTGTAAATATCATTGTCTAATTAACTTTTGGTGGATTATTGTTAACAATTTCATTAACCAACACAACACCTATATCAATATAAATATGTAAAAAAAATTAAGCATTTTATGTCTAAATTTAAATTTAACATCCATCATCATATTTACACTCATTTTAGCTCGATGGGCTAGCTCAAGTGGTTGAGTGTTGTAAATTGTGAGCAGAAGGTCTCTGGGTCAAATCTCCTGGTGGATATACATTGATATATAAGGGCCTCACTTGATGTCCCCACTAGGTGTTGAGGCCTGAAAATTTGCAGGCAACAACAGCAAGGGATTCTCCCCAGTCAACGTTCCCAACTAGCCCGTGACTGTTTGGTATAGGGAATCCGTCCGGTTTGCGGTCCGGCTACCGTAAGTCAAGTAACAAAAAATAAAGGTTTTACCGGTTGCGGCCCGGTCCACCGTGTGTATTTTTTGAATTAAAGTATGATATGCACGTGCCTAATTAACCATGCAGGGTGATAAAGGACGCAAGGAGTAGTCACAACGTGATGCGCAAGTTCTTACCTCTCGTCTTAGAACTCACAAGCATCTAAATCACATATGCAGCAATAAATTGAAACTATCTATCTATCTATCTATCTATCTATCCCCGGGGAGCCAAATTTTAACTTATTTATGAGTAATGTGTATTGTGCATGTATTATAAAGAGAAATTACAGATAGCTGATATTCCTTCCTACAACACATGAACGATTAAAGATATTTAGACAATCAGATAGCCAATTGTTTATGAACAACATGCATTACTCATGGTGGTAATTTCACAGAATAAACCAGAAATCATTCAAACAAGAACATAGGCTCTAAGAGTTAGAACGATCTCACAGTTAATGGACAAAAATTGGAAAAACGAAATAGTTCATCTTTCACCAATCCATAGCATAGCATTTGAACGTCCCACCAAATTTTCTCTGACAGGCAAACAATAATTCTTTATAGCAAAAAAAAGTAGTTCTTCTTACAATATCTCTTTACATGTCTAACTGGGAAAAAGCCCCTGTCAATTCTAACTTTCAAATATTTGAACTAACAGTTGACCGCTTGGGTTGCCCTCCCAAATGCGTGACCTTTCGGTCTCTCAAAACGTTTCGGATCCCTACTTTTATCTTTTCTGTGTGCAATCATGATCCGTTTAGTAACTGACATCTTTTAGGTTTGTGCCTTTGTCACTTCTAATCTTTGCCTTCGCACCGTGGTCATCTCAACAGTCCCTTGAGTCCACCTGCAATAAATCAATGTGCATCATTCATTGTGATTGCATTCTAAAAAAACAAGAAAGATCATATGCATGACTGTTATGAAGCTTAACAAACGTCGGCACCACTATATCGTCTACCTACGGGTTCAAAAGAAATCACCAACGACAAGAAACAAAGAACTCGTCGGTGGCTCAGAACGCTAACATCGGCAAGGTAGACCTATTCACAGCCGCATAAGCGGGTCCTAATAGGCGATGGGTACTACGAAAACATTTAAGCACATCGGAGTCGGAAGAGTTAAGACCTAAGCTGTGGTGGGAAAAATTTCGATCGAAAATCGGAAGGACAACGACATCGGCAGCCAAGTTCTTTGTGCGGCCGCAACGACGGAAGAAAAAGGGTTATAGACATGCGACTAGAAGACCGACATGCATTGGCGGATGGAGCGCTTACACATCGGGTACTTAGCTGATTTGGGAGCCGCAACGGCGGAAGAGAAACAGACAACAACCTCCGGTCAAATGAAAATGATAAGTCTTTTAAAACTTAAAATTTTTTTGGCAACGATTGAAACTATTTCACCTCCGGAACAGCGTTTTTCAAAGAACACTTGACCCGATTCATCTTCGACTAACAAAAACCAGACTCTAACATCGGCGACCCGCAACAATTTCCAACACAAGCAATTTCTGAAATAGGACGAGAGTTCATCTTAGAAAATCATCCAAAATTAAAGCATGACCAAAAATTCACGGCTCCAATTGATTCAACGCAGCATTAAAATCATAAAGGGGGGTCCAAAATTTAAAAGAATTTGGGGGAAACAATTGCAGCCGCAACAATTGGCGATTACCTGGTGAACCTAGAACTCTGGACGATTCTTTCTTGAGTAGCAGACTGTTTAACAACAAACGAACCTATTGAATTCTTCCAACTATCTGGATTTCTCAAATGGCAAAAGGATGTACCCTTAATCATTGATGACAGTCCAATTCGGGAGAGTGGAAACCAGGATTTTCAAGTCAAGATAACTCTTTTGAGGCCTGGAGATGGGTTTCATTGTTACTTGTGTCTTCAAGTAGCTACCAGCTTGGGCACCACAGGATTGTAGCATATGGTAAACAACCATATTCATTTGTTCCTCATTCCCATGCCACTTTAGCACTTTTGTGCTTTTGGACTTTTGTCCTTTTCAAATGAGTCCTCCTACATGCCTTTCTTTCTGAACTTTAATTCAGGCTCCTCTATCCCAAGTGTCCTTTTGTGTGAGGGTTGTGTTCATGCTTCAGCTCATGGACGGAGAGGAACTTTCAGCGATTTAGTACTTATATGATTCAACATTTATTTTGATACATGATGCTTTCATAGGAGTTTTGACTCTTATCTGCCTTTTGGCATTCATTTCCTCGCATGGGATCATTTGTATTTAATATACTGTTTATTGTACTTCTTTCCATGGGCCTCTGGCTGTCACCCCCTAGGACATTTTAAATGTGACATGGATGGAGCCTCAAAATAGTATTCTAGACCCTTTGACTTTGGTCTATTTCACAGGGGTTAAGCAGGACTTCAATGCGTACATAGCTATTTGGGAAAACTGCTAAACTGGAAGAAGTTCTTTTAGACAATTAGCAATATACAGTCTTATACCCATGAACCTTAATCATACCAAAATTCTGATTTTTTCCATGCAACCGCGGGTTTTCCTCCTTTATTGAAATCGTCATAAAATTAAACTAAAACAAAACTGAACTTCATGACTCAAAGACTCAAAAAGACGACCAAGCCAGATTATTTATATACAAGATAGAAGAAGACAAATGAAACTCAGGAAAAATAAGGCTTGACAACTAAAACATTTACTGGTAAGTTCTCTTCCCACCCTTACATATCTTGTAACTTATAAGTGGAAGGGCCAAGCTTTGCCACAATCTGGAAAGGGCCTACCCATAATTGCTGGAATTTCCCGTGTTTTCCTTTCTCATCATGGGGGTGGTCCCACTTGAGGACCAAATCTCCCACTTCAAAGTCCTTTGTTACTGCCTTGTGCTTGTCGAACCATCTCTTTATTACCTCTTGTTGTTGTTTAAAGCGCTCTCTGGCCCTAGATCTAGCCTCTTCTGCTTTCAGAAGATTACATATCCTCATCTGCAAAACTTCATTCTCCGACCCTCTAGACTCTTGAGTTATTATGGAGGAGGGTAGCATGATATTGGGGAGAAGAATGGCTTCTTTACCATACACAAGGGTATACGGTGACACTCCTAACAAAGACTTGGGGGTGACTCTATCAGCCCAAAGGGCGTTTGGTAGCGCTGAGTGCCAACTCCTCTTGTTTTCTATCACAGTCTTCTTTAAAATTCTAATCAGATTTTTGTTAATAGATTCAGCCAGGCCATTTCCTTGTGGATAGTAATTTGCAGAGTAATGCAGCTTTATTCCTTTCTCATGAGCAAAAGCAGTTAATTTAATCGATGAAAAGTAAGTAGCATTATCAAAGACTAAAGAAACTGGAACTCCAAACCTGGTCATAATGTGGTCCTGCACGAAGTTGATGACCGCGTCTTCATTTATTTTGCGTAGCGGGATGGCTTCGACCCAGCGAATGAAGTAATCGCTTGCGGTCAGAATGTACTTATGTTGTAGGGAAGAGTTCGGCTTTATCTCCCCAATAATATCCAACCCCCATTGTTCGAACGGCTCCGTGATCATCACAGGCTTCAGTAGTGCGGCTGCTTTAGATTTCCTTCCACTACACCTTTGAAAAATATCGCACTTCCGGACATGGGCGTGTGCATCTTTGAAAAGTGTGGGCCAATAGTAACCGGCCCTGAGAATTTTGTGAGCAGTGGTATCTCCTGAAAAATGTCCCCCAGCAGGCCCGTCATGCAAATCTGTCATTACTTTCGTTGCATCTTCTTTCTCTAAGCATCTAAGAAGAACTCCATCGTAGTTTTTTCTGAATAATATTCCTTCAACAATTTGATAGGAGGCTGATTTGAGATGCATCGCTCTTCTTTGCTTAGAATTCCAATGTTCGGGCAACAACCTTGCCTGCAGGTAATGCACGAGGTCTCTATACCAAGATTCGGGGGCTGTGAACAAAGGACATACATCCATCAAATGTAATTCAGCCTCGTCTTCCCAGGCGTGTTCATCTTTGTTCTCATGTTCAATCATTAGTTTGCACAACCCCTTCCCTTTAACTATAGAAGCTGGCTTGAATTCGAGGGCATACTCTTGAAGAGCTGTTACCCAATTGCCCCTTCTTTCTCCTAACTCCTTTTGTACAAAAAGTGACCTCACAGCTGGGTATGGGACGATCACCTTGGTTCGATTTTTTAATATATAGGGCCTGAATTGTTTCACTGCTTTGAATACTGTGTAAGCTTGTTTATCAATAGCTGGGTAATTTAATTCGGCCCCTTGTAGACCAGTGCTCATGAAAGATATTGGTAATTCATCCCCCCCATCTTCCTTTTGGGTAAGCACAGCTGCTAATGAATCATCGGATGCAAAGGTATACAGAATAAAATCTTTGTCGAAATTTGGGATTTTTAGAGAGGGTGTGTGTGCAACAGCAGTTTTAATTTTGCTAAATGCGTTCTTCTCAATCTCAGTCCATTTGAATTGTGCACTTTGCTTCACCATTTGTTGCAGAGGCTTGAAAATCTGAGCGAAGTCAGGCACAAATCTTCGCACGAAGTTTATTGTTCCCATAAATGATTGCATCCCTTTTTTACTATGGGGTAAGGGAATCTGTTCAATTGCTTTGATCCTTTCCGGATCTATAGATATTCCCTTCTTTGAAACTACGTGCCCCAGCAACTTACCCTCTGTGGCAGCGAACACACACTTCTTGGGATTGAGTGAGATGCCATATTTTCGACAGCGTTCAAAAACCTGCCTTAGATGGAACACATGTTCTTCTCTCCTCTTTGAGAATATCGTAAGATCATCGAGGTATATCACAACACTACGGCGAATCAAACCACGGAAAGCTATGTCCATAGCCCTCTGGAACGTGGCTCCAGCATTTATAAGCCCAAAGGGCATTCTTCGATAAGCGAAGGTTCCCCATCTGGTCCTGAATGTTGCCTTTAATTTGTCTTCTTCGGCTACTAATACTTGATTGTAGCCTGAGAAACCGTCCAATAAAGAAAATAGTCCAGAACCTGAGACCATTTGTAGTAGTTGTTCCATGGGGGGAACAGGATAGTTATCTTCATCTGAAGCGCGGTTCAAATTCCTGAAATCCATGCATAGCCTGATTTCTCCATATTTGTTTCTCACTGGTACCAAATTTGAGACCCATTCAGAGTGCCTGACCTTAAAAATGATCCTAGCATCCAATAATTTCTTAACTTCACTCTGAATCAGAGGTTCCAATTTGGGGTGCATTTTCCTTAAAGTTTGCTGATAAGGTTTGACACCAGATTTAATGGGGATGACATGCTGGATGATGCTAGTGTCATATGTCTTCAAATCCTCATATGTCCAGGCGAAAACATCTTTATATTGATTAAAAATAATATGAACTTATCTCTTTCGGCTGGTGAACAGCATTTGCCAAGATTCACATATTTAGGATTTGTCTCAGTCCCTAAATTTATCAATTCGAACTGTAGAGATGAGCTATGAGTCTTCATGTTTGCTGGCCTTCTAAACTTTTCATTTAGATCGAACATTATTTCTAAGGTTCTGACTCCTTTAGGGATGAAATTATCATACTTCAGCTCGGCCTGATGTTCTTCATTGCCTATAATTGCTCCTTTAAATACCTAGTCATTTGTTAAGCATTCTATAATCTGTTGATTGTCATCGAACACTTGTAAGTTGGTAATCATATCAGGGACCGAGGGCCTGAAAAGTAGTTCAATGGAGCACCGATTATTAGTAGGCACAAGTGTTGATTGCTTGGGCAGACCCGGGTTTACTATCATTAATCAACAATACCCCAAACTCACTGGCCCTTTCGGCGACAGACCGCGAAGCGATCTGAAGTCTCACCCGAAGTGAATCTAATGGGTTGGCCAAGACTCAAGTGTCTTGGACCAGGTTCTGCGCATCCTACTTCTTTTCCCCTACTCCTGCACGCCACTAGATCAACTAGCTCTGCGCACCGCTCGTCTCCCTCTACTCACAGCACTGTTTACCCGTGCGATACTTAATCCGGCGCACGTCGCACGATTTCCTCCCGTGTCGCACAACTTCCACTTACTCACAATATTCCCAACCTTACCACATTTCTGCGTACCGCGGAACATCCATCCCCTCCTCAACGCTAAGCCCTCAGCTCGCAGTATCGCGCAACGCAGCTCCTCTGCCGATGCGATATCGCCTCTCTGCGATATCTTACCACTACGACCTTGCGCTCTTAGCGTTGACTGTGCCGATGTATGAAACTCTACTTCTCAGAAATATATTGTGAGTAACTGGTCCTTAGAGACAGACGTAAAGGATTCTTTTAACAGTCTACTCTAATACTTCAACTTATCTTTTATCCTCTTGCATTATCATGAGCTGATCGATACATACATTCATCTACCGCTACTATCATTACATGCATAATAACCAATAACAATCAGCAAATACAATCACATCCATTCAACACATAACACGCGGATTTAACGTGGTTCACCCCCGGGATGGGAGCTACGTCCACCAAACTGTGCTTCTATTATATATATCTTGAGGGAAGTTAGCACAGTCCGTTGCACTACAAATACAGCGCTAGGTCTCTTCTCAATCTCTGATCTTGTCTCTTAATTGCCTTTCTCTCAATATCCCTTCCCTCTCTGCTCTCTCTGTGGATGGTTACATACAGACTCAATTGACTCACAGACAACTAGGTGTCTGGATCGTTACAACGCAGTCTGCCTGACTGATTCCTCAATCTACTAAGCTATCGACTGACCAACTATCTACTGACTGATTATCTAACCAACCCTTTACAATACAAAAATGCAAGCTTTTATAGGCAACCCGAAGGTCGTGCCATTACAACACTGTGGGCCTGTCCCAACAGTAACCCATACCCTTAATAGTGACAGTCGGTCCTCTCTATCCTTGAGGTAGCCGCTTCCCGTCACACCGCAGCTCTCTGCAGTCTTCCATGCTTCCCGGCATTGACCATGGGTACTATGCACCGCTTCTCTTTCTGTCCTTCGTCTTCAATGTTTGAGCCTCGTTGCTCCTTCTTCTTTATGAGGGTCGCTGAGCCCTCCTGTCTTCCGCCGCTGCCTTCAATGCATTGGTTGAGCTTTCTTCTCTCGGCCGCTCAGGTACCGTTGCCTTCTTGACTCTTCTATCCCAACAAGTCATAGTTTCCGGCTCTGCTCTCCAGCTGGAAACGTGCTACGGCGTCGTAGCACCGCCTTCTCTCTTTCTGCCAAAACTTCTCTCTTTCTGCCAAAACTAGCAGCTTCTTCTGTAGCTGCGGGATCCTGCTCCAACAGTCCCCTAACACTCACTTGTGCTCGTCCCGAGCCACTACCAGCAGGTGTCTTTTTTTGTAGCTTTTCCTTCGCCGCCTGCGAAGTTTTCTGCAACTTACCCCGAAGTTCTGCAACTTCGTTCTTCATTACCTCGGCATGCTCTTTCTGGAGTTTCG
>LPNX011056688.1:0-10960 GCA_001517045.1 Pseudotsuga menziesii
AATCAATTGATGATTAATAATGTAATAGTGTTTTTTTTCTTAACTACAAATTCTGGGCTTAATGAAGCTCCAAATTAGATGCAGTTTTACTCTTTCCGGGGCAGATGGTTCTTGTGAAGCATACTATAAGATGCAATAAAACATGAACAAATTAGTTGAGAAGCAAGATGAAGAGTACTCAACCCTCTGATTAAGGCATTTGGTATCGACAGACTGGACAGGTTCCATGATTTCTCAACCATTCGAATAAACAAATCTGGTGGTGCATGTGGCCGCAGCCCATTATACGTGTCTGGTCGAGTATTCGGTATGGCTCCTGGCAAATTGAGCACTGTGAATCATCATCACGGTTAATATGCTCTTCTGAAATGATTATGCAACGTAATCCCTCAAGGGCTGCTCTATCTGGTGCATCTCCTGTAAATATGGTTGGCATTGTTACCCAAAATCGTCGTCGAATCCTGCTTCTTCTTCTGGCTCTTCTTGATCTTTCATTATGTGTTGTTTCTGCATTAATATCATCATTTGATGCAGGTCTCATGATCCTACCCTCTGCCTCTGCACTGCTACTCCTATTCCTCCTGCTTCTTCTTCTTCCCGATCTTTCTATTTCTATTTCTGCATTATCATTACTTATGATCATGTTCCTACCCTCTGCACTGCTGCTGCTGCTATCATCATCATTGCATCTTCTGAATGGGAAGGGATTTGACGCTCTAGTGATCCTACCATCCCTGAGCGATAAGGAGGGGCTTGAGGTATAATCATTAGAGAGAAATGAGAAGGGATTTATACAACTACATCCTGCTCCAGGTTCTTCTTCTCGTCCTCGCCTTTCTTCTTCCATTTTCGAAATTGAAAAAATGAATTGCTTATTTCTCTGCTGTTTCTTTATCTATTTATTTTTAGTTTTGAATCATCTCGAAGATGGAATGAAGACAAAGTGCATGGATTCGCCTTTTAACTGTCACGAAACGCCCGGACAAGAAACAGAAGTGGTGCTCTGATTATCGGAGTTATTGCTCTGCCACAGTTTTAATTCAATTTTAATAACTAATTGATTTTAAAGTTTAAATGTGTTGAAAGATATATATATAATATATCATGTAAATGTGTTAATATTAATTTAAGCCTACATGTTATTATTTATATATTAAAGGACATATTTCAAATTTTTGTAAGGGATAAGAGGTGGTTTACCATTTGCTCCACCTGTCATAATGTCATATCAGCTCGAGTATCATCCAGAATACATTTATTCATAATTCATAAATTCATTGTAGCTCATTTCATAAATACATTTCAATTCTAAATGAGAATTGAAGGATTTCATGTCATTAATTAAATAATTATTAATGATGGGAACCAATATTCATGTCCATTCAAAAACATTTTAATTTACTAAAAATAATAAAAAATTACATGTTTTTCTTTAGAATTTTATTTTTAATATAAAAAATAATTAAAAGAAGCATTCAAAATTATATATAACCTATTAACACACCCACCATCTCTAATAATGGATAATCATCATCTCTTACTAATCTAATACTACTCATAGTGAGATGTTTATCTCATTAATTGAGTCGAGAGGTGCTTTACAGTATCTGGGAGATCTTGTAAAGTTATGTAACATGATGTAAATATTAAATATTATATGTAATCATAAATAATATTAAATATTAATAAAAAAATGTGTGTTTTGGTTTGAATCAAATCAATGGCTATATATAGGACACACCAAAGCTGAAAGCCTCCTTGAGTGCAATAACTAAGAAGAGGTTTGCACATAGAGAGATCCCTCTCCACCCTTGATAGAGCCTAGGATTTGGATCTATGCTGATATTATTTTAATTGTTGAGAGAGTCTCCAACCGAGTATATGCCTAGCGGGCATAAATAAAAAATTATTAAAAAATAAATTTAATGAACAATATATATTACATATAACTTAAATAAATAAATAAATAAAACTAGCATAGATCCATTTTAAACCCAGATTTATCAAGTACCCACAGGGATCCAAAGGTAAAAACTGTAAACCTCAAGAAATTGGATCTCTTTGGGTGCTTGATAGATCTGGATTTAAAATGGATCTATGCTAGTATATCTTTAGAGCAATTTTTTCATTATCTTTGTTGAATATCATTTTTTAAAATAAACCATTGCAATTTGTATTCAAAGAAAATGTAACAACTTCATTAAGAATTATCTTCATTGAATATAATCTTTTAAAATAACTTATTTTAATATGTATGAAGAAAATGTGACACCTTCATTGAGAAGCTTAAAATACAAAAACGAGTTTATCTAGAATTGAATTTATCTCACAGGACTAAAATTCAAAAGAGAACACACCAACATACTAGTTAGTCTCCTTCTCTTTCTTAGAGAACTTAATCAAAATTATACTAATAGGGATTTGACAAAGGACTACTAAAAAAACATAATCGATTTACAATAAATAAACAAAGACTACTATAATTTAAAAAAGACATGAACCTTGAGAACATCCTTATGGTAGATTTTCATGGGATAATATTTTTTAATTTTACATTGTCTCATTTTAATTATGCTTATACTCATAGTGAATTATGATTCTTCCTTTAGTTCCATAATACAATCATAATTTATTATGATGAGATTTGACGTTAAGGAAGAGGTTTATTTCTCCAAATTGCTCCCCATATCTAAAGGTAGTGATACCATAGTTGTGCACTCTCTCTTCTTGTAAATCTACTGCCCATCTTGTGCCCCCTCTAAACTATTTTCTCGGGAGAATTTGGGTAGATACTTTTATTAATCAAATCTCATTCTTATTTCACCTTTTGGGATGGTGAGCACACTTGTAATGGTTATGCTCAACCTTCTAAGTTTCACATTAGGTCTTCATGTTTGGTGTCTTAAACCACCAAACTGATCCCCCATACCATAGGTTGTGTTGACTTTCTCTTTCAATCCCGTTGACCATTTTTATGGGCATCAAAAGTTCGACGATATAAAATTTATAAATATTGTTATTGTGAACACATTTTGATAAAATTTATATAGTTGCGATGCTTTTTATCTTCATTGTTCGATGCATGAAACAATATTTTTTTCTATGAGATACTTGTTGAACACAACCAAATCTTGATCTACATAGCTCTATTTTTACAATTTGAAGGTTAGAATTTTTAGTTGTTGTGTCTAGTTTAATATTTTATAGTCCTATACTTATGGAAGAACAAATCATTCATGGGTATCAATAAATCTCGTTTGTACTTATAATGCTTCAATGGATTTTGTTGTAATAGGTAGTTACAATGCCAATTCGAGAAGAATTGACAACACTTGCTAAGCTAAATGTCACGTCCCTGCCCCTATACCAGAGAGAGAGAACGCGACTTCATGGCTATCAAATCTGGGAAATATAGCCCATGAACATAAACAAAAAAATGCATTGGAATAAAAACATATACAGATGCATAAGACGTGTAAATACACCAGAAGCAAATACATTTCGTTCAACACATTCAAGCATTCATCATGTTCATATTAATTCATAAACAAATTCATTGCAGAGATTAAATACATAAGAATACGTATCTTGAGAAGAAGTTTTCCCCGCAACAAGTTATGTCGCTACAATGTTTCACACAACCATAGGCCAGTGTGCTCATCAATCTCTTAGCAGCACTGCCACCCCCAAGCTAGGCATGATTCCACAAGGAACTAGGGAACAAAAACAGGCTCACACATAGCCAAAACCATACATCCACAGTCAAGCCAACACATCGTTGGGTTTCACAAGATGCTAAGGAAACAACCAATAACACGGGGTCCTTGGAATTACTCAGCCAAGCCAACAATGACATCTAACACAGCCATCCATCTAACAGATGGGTTCCTTAGACTTACTCAGCCAAGGAAACACAAGGATGCACTTCAGAGCAAAATACCATTGCTGGGTATGAAGAAAAACGTCTTGGGAAGCCAAAACGAAAATGGAAACAAGGGAACACAACCCTTTGATAGCGAACTCAATTTCAAAGATGTCTATGGCTTCACGTGGGAAAAAGCGACTGCCTTAAAACCAAAAATCGTGGTTCTCTTCTTCCCATTCACTGAACAATAACAAAAACATATTTCTGGGTATGAAGGAATGATGAGACAACATAAAAAAATGTGAGGGAAACACACAGCATGCTCCAGATGCACGAGGGAGGAAAAACAACCTCTCAAAACCCCCAAATTGGGCATCACTGCTGCACATTCACTTAGCCATACCAAAAACGAAATCCCTAGCCATGAAGGAATAAAGAAAACACCTAATATCATGAGGGAGAATGCCCCAGCTATCTCTAGCTGCATGAGGAAGAAAACACATGGGTGAATAATGGCTTAGGAATGTATTTCCAAGCATTTACTTGCCCAAGAAGCCAAAAAAGCATTTTCCAAAACTGGGTGACTTCCCAAATTCGAATTTGACCTCCATACCTTTCCCATCCCAAAGCAATAACTTCCTCCACCAACTTTAGATGACTGGGCATAAAAGACAACAAGGGTAGTTGACAGCTTTATGGGTTTTCCCCTTGGCATTTGGCTTTTCCCCATTGGCACAAGGGTTTGAATAATGCCCGCCCTCCCTGTTACTTGAGAAATCATGCCCCCATTTCTTTTACATTGCGATGCATAGCTATTTGTGGCATTTTTATTAATTTTCATTTTACATGATGTCTCAAAACGTATTGTGCCTGGATAACACATAAACCTTTGACATCGATTTTTAATCACTGAACATAAAATACTAAATCCATGGTGGGGCATTTGCCTTTAGCTCCACACCACGATTAAATACAATATTTACATCATATGCAATTCAATACCATGGGGTCAAAACCGGGGTGTTACATTAAAGAGGTGATTGTTGACTATGGGTGATGGGAAATGTCATTTACCTTTCCATGAATCTAGGGGATTTAATGGAAAAAGAATTTTATTAAGAACAGTTGAAATGCATTGTATGAATTATGGGCACACTAAAGGGGGGTTATGAATATCATCCCATCGTAAGTTCTTCATTATATGTCTTTGTATTATTTTTTACTTGGAAACAAATTATAATTTTAATTATCTAAAAGAGTATAAAATTACATTATGGAGATATATGCATTAAATATATATTCAAAATAGTAGACACACTCCAAAATTATGCAATGATATAAAATAATGAATAAACACTAGACTAAATAGAGGACAATCCCTTGTAGAATTAAAGGTTGGGGTAATCCTAAACCTTCTCATTATTTCCTTTCTTCTTCTTGACCTCGATCCAACCCTTAAGATTCAGATTCACCACAACTAGCTATGATGCATCTTGTCCTTGGGCACATTTCTTATATGAATAAGAACTATCAGACTCATGAGTTCTCTTTATTCCTCCTGTAGAAATCTCTTACAATACCAAAGAAATAGAATGTGGAGGAGATACTTGTTGGATCAGTTCCAAATAATCAGTGCCATCTTTTGTTAGTGATGTTTATGTTGCTTCTCAGCATTCTTATTCTGCTTCCATATTTTCCACCTCCTCATTTTTATTCTCTTCCATATTTTCCACCTCCTTATTTCCCATATAAGAAGGGTCGAACAACTCCCCAAATTTTTATTTAGGAGCCTACCTTTTTTTTCCTTTTAGGTTGTTTTTAAGTTTAGGGAAGGAATCCTATATATGACCTATTTCGAATAAAACTCGACATCTAAATGCTATGTTTTCATAGTCCTAACTTTATGAGTGCTAAATTTCTCAATTTGTAATAGAATTTCCTTTGGTATCCCTTGGCTTGCGTCCAGTATTTCTCTTCACAAAAAATTAAAGAAATTAAGGCAAAGACATATTGGTATACACGTAGATTCATATATGGAAATTTAAAGAAAAGATGTAGCTACATTATATCCTTGAAAGAACCTTACAAAAATAGAAAACATAAATCCACGATCACCAATTCATTTTTTTTCGATTTAGAGAAGAACTCCATGGTTGCAATACTCTAAAGTATAAGAACTCTATAAAGTGTCTATATTGCAGGAAACAACTCTATAAGAACTCTATAAAGTGTCTATATTGCGTTTCATAGAAACCATGATTTGTATTTTAGGTTTGGTTTGCATAACTTGTGGTTTCGGAAATGGAAGAACTCGTGGTTGTGGAAAAAGAAGTTTGGGGAAGCTTTGGAAAACCTTGCAGCCTAATCCACTACTATCATCAAACTAAACACACAATACACCATCGTCCACATTTCGTTCAGCCTATAAGCAGCACAAGATACAAACTCGCAATTTGTTGGAGTCATTCGAGCTTTATATTGACAACTGTGAAAGGGTGTTTAGGCATCTGAAGCTGTATTTTCATCACAGCTATGTTTCTAGCAACGCATTTTGTGAAAATTTTGTTACAGGTAAGTAAAACTAAACCTTATCTGTTGATGCACCATAAGCACCACAAGTTGCAGCATACCTGGCCATAGTAATTCCTGGAATTCACATAAGCTCCATGCTCCAGCAACAAGGTGACAATCTGTTCACATTACAAAATATGAATAAATAGTACCGTATACAGAGGCATTATAAAATATCTACCTAGAATTCAAATGACAACACAATAGAAATCAAATCCAGAAAACAATCACCTCACTATGGCCCTTGGCAGCTACAAAATGAATAGTTGAATTCAACCCACCAAAGGTGGAATACCTCGCCAAACACGAATTGACATATATGCAGTTTTTTTTCAGTTGATGTTTAAGTGAAAAAGTATTTACTTTAAGTACCCAAAAAAAATGAAAGCAATGAATATTACCCAGATATGCCCTTGTCGTGGTTGAGAAGCATGTGATAATCCCATTTACTTTTGCAAGAGTTAGAAAAGAGTGGGTTTCAATTGTTGGATTTGCAAGATAGTCAAAGGATAGCGAGATAAATTCATTTATGAGAAGATAGATGAAAAATGGCATATTGTGATGGTGCATTCGCTGGAAAATATTTGTGACCAATACAAGAACACTCCGAGAAGGCAGATAAACCATATTCATGCTTAGTACTACAACATCAGAAAATGTATTAATCTCCTTAATGTTAGAATCTGGAATATTGATAGTAGTTTCATCTGCAACATAAACAAGTTTAAATTTTGTACCTTGCTTGAACTCCATTAGTACAACACTTTCACTAGATTGTATCATGATCCTATTGGTCATGTTGTTGTAACCACTCATATTTAGAGTTGAAATAGTGGGCTCTACAACACTAAGGTTTTTTGCTAATGCTATAGCCCTTGCATTCTGTGAAAAAAAGCAAGAAACAAGATACAATTTACTGTAATATTCTGTTGATATTTCATGAGCTATTTTAGATGTAAAACTTCGGATTACTAATCAGATTGAAGAAATATACCTCTATGTTGATGATGACACCAACATTCTAAGTATTTTATAGCCACCCTCTTATTGCCAAATTTACTTTTCATTTTCAACTGCAGTCCCCACAACTGACAGCCCTGACATGTCTTCTCTTCATTCTATGAACTGACATCTCTTCTCTTCATTCTATGAACTCACAACTGGACATCTATTCACTACCGTCCATGAACCTTGGACCGTAGTTGTGTGACAGACTTGACATTTCTTCTCTTCCTGGTTGTTTGCATGGCTCAAATCGTGGTTGTTTGCATGCATGTGTAGGGCAGGTGGTAGATGGGAAGGGTTAATCTTTCCATCATACCATGCATCTAACTTTTTTTTTGAAAGGTTGTATGTGTCATCAATTGAACTTTGTTTTAAAAAGGATGTATGTGTCATCAATTGAATGAGAACCATTATCTCCATCAATTTTCTTGAGCGCTTTTTTTGTGTATTGTTGGACAATTTGCCTAGGGACTGGCCGAGATGCAATCAACAAGACAATAGGTTGGAGCTGGTTGTGCAACCAACCAGACGATAGATTGGCCAGAAGTTTTTTCAACGCTTCTTTTGTGTATTGTTGGGTAGTTTTCCTGGGGCTTGGCGGATCTGCAATCACCGAGACAATAGATTGGAGCTGGTTGTGCAACCAGAGAGACAATATATTGGCGAGAAGTTCCTTTAGCGCTTCTTTTGTGTATTGTTTATTCTTCTATGTATTGTTAAGTAGTTTACTTGGGGATTAATTTTTATAGTGTTTAATTTGAATTGCAATTTTTTAAAATTAGATAACCGCTGAGCTAAGGTTTATTGGCATTCTATGAGAGAGAAAGCTATAAAACTTGTTCAATTTCGGTTGAATGTCTCAAAACAGGTAACTGTAATATTGTAACATTTGTATGCTTATTGAACATGGCCGCTAGAATTCTATCAAAGTAATTCATATTTTATGTCTTGCATGTGTTGCAGGATTACCATGGTAATTCTCACATTTACTGTTTTCTGTGGGGTTTTTTGTCATTGTTTTGATTGGTTAATGATTCATAAACTTAAATCCACTTTTATTCTTCAGAAATCCCAGGAATTAATGGACTGTATTTATTTACACGTTTTCTTTGAACCAAAAATTCTATGCCGCATTGTTGGTCGTGTGGCAAACTTACAACTCTGACATTTGTTCACTACCGTCGATGAACCTTTGGGCATGGTTGTTTGCATGGATCAGTCTGTGGTTGTTTGCAGTAGGGTTGGTAGATGGGCAGGGTGGATCTTTCCATCATACCATGGATGGGGCATCCAACATTTTTTTAGAAAGGCTGTGTTTGAGAAGTATTAATCATTATCTCCATCAAGTTTCTTCAGCCCCTCTTCAATGTTTTGTTAGTTTATACACATTTTCTCATAACCTTCGTGCATCCTTTTGGATTCTGTAACATAGTAGCTTTGATTTGAATATTTTTCAGACATAAATGTACACAATGCTTCAGACAATTTAATAGAGTTGAGCCTCCCTGATTTTCTTTAGGTTGTATCCTGTCAACATTGCATGTACGGTCCTGTCAACATTGCATGTACGGTCTTGTTGTTCAACTCGTACCTCTCTCTTACTGGTCCCCTGCCAAAAACTGAATTTGCATAACAGTTTAGCAGAAGAGGATGCAAGTTGTGTTTGAACATCTTTAGGAGTGCCGAAGCCGGTAATCATCAAGCAATATGCCAATTGCCACCAGCTTCGCTTCGAAGTAAAATATGTATACGGATAAATCAATTTTTACCCTAGATGTTTGAAACGACTTGAATTTTTTATTTTCTAATAAATTCATCCCGAATCTAAATAAAATAACCCTCATTTTTTTATTTCTTAATAAATTAATCCCAATTATAAATAAAAATAATCCTTACTTTAATTTTTAATAAATTCATCTCAAATCTAAATAAAAATAATTCTTACAAAAATCATAGTTTAAATGAAATTATTATTATCCAATATAAAATTTATCCACACTTAATATAATTATTAATCTATCACATCCACTTAATTTGTAGTATACCTATCATCTCCAGTTAATTTGTAAGTTTCAGGAAATTATCTTGAATTTCAACATAAACAAGTTGAATTTCAAAATCAACTTCTTTTTCTTACAAAAAAAAATTATTTTTATTTTCAATGTCTTCTTAAAAAAGTTTCCATACTTATAGATTATCTTGTATTTTCAATGTCTTCTTCTAAAAGTTTTCATACATGTTTTTTATCTTTTGCTAAAATTTTCTATAAATCAAGAAATATAACATCTCTAATTCAATAAACTCTCCGAGCAACTAGATCATACATTTTGTAAGTTTCATTGCCTAACACAATAACCATTTAACACAATAACCATTGAAAACACATTTGTCAATTTTCTATTTTCTCTTCAAATGTGAAAAATGATTTACTCCTTTAAACCCTCAAATGATTAAGAGTTGGTTTCCATTATTTCCCTTGATTTTTTGAGTTTTATTTTATACTTGAAAACCTAATTGAATTTCTAATCTATTTTGTAAACACAGAGTTGGATTTTTAATCTATTCTGTATTTCAGTTGTATGCTTCTTGTGAACGTTCATGTAAAATTCATTAGTGCAATGACACTGAAGCAAGTGCAAGACATGGTGCAACAAATATTGTACGATGGAGAAGTGATTCACCGGGCACGAAACACAGGAGGAAGGGTCACAGCTTAGATCACGTCTTCCAGTCTCTTTATAATTTTGTTCTTATCAATACCGTTACGAATGTAATCATGTGTAGCCTTAGCTTTCTCTCTCTTGACCCATGACCATTTATGGAATTTGATTTTGCATGTTTATATTAATCCTCAGAGATACTGTTAAGTACCCACCACTTGTGAAAACAAACAAGGAAAGAAACTAGCTCAAGAATCTCAATTCAGCACTTCTAGGGTAAATCTACCTCTCTCTTTGCATGCATTGTGCCACAGATTAACCATTTGACATAGTAATAACACTAAATTAAGAGAATAATTAAATGTCATTGAAGAAGAGAGGAATAATTTCTTGTCGGATAACACTTCCAACTGACCGAGATTCCAAGAGCATGTAATTTCTTATGGGATAACAGTTCCAAATGATCGAGATTCCAAGACCGTTGGTCTTGCACAACTACAACAGCTTGTTCTTATGCGTTTTACAATCCTAGTGGCTTGGAATCTCCATGGAATCTCCAAGAGTGTTGGTCTTGCACAACTGCAACAGGTTGCTGTTATACATTTTACAATCCTAGCGGCATGGAATATGGAATATGCAACATTGCTACCACGCCATAATATAAAGATATCGTTTGGTATCCCTTGGCTTAGATCGGGAAACAATCATTCATCCAAAAACCATGTGGGATCTCTGTTTTCCGATATGGAAAAGAAAATTTCTAAAATTGAACAAATGAACGTTATTAAAATATAAAACTATATTCCCCGTTTTCAATATTCAAAATATAGGGAATTGAAAATCGAGAAGCCAGGAAATT
>LPNX011056692.1:0-16047 GCA_001517045.1 Pseudotsuga menziesii
CAATTACATGTTTAGTATCATAGACATATTTTTTTAATGAAGATGCGTGAAAACAATTATGAACCTTTACATGAGCAGGTAAAGCTAATTCATATGCCACTGAACCTTTTTTACTAGTATCTCATAGGGTCCACAAAATCTTGGTGCCAACTTTTTGCACCTCCCCAGGGTTAACGAGCTTCTTTTTTATTTTACTTTTAAATAAACATGTTCGTCGACTTGGAAATATTTATCCTTTCTCTTTTCATCTGCATAACGTTTATGGTGGTCTTGTGCTTCTTTTAGATTCTATTGCACTTTGGTTACTAACTGTTCTAGGTATTTTAGTAAAGATGGCCCTAGCATGAGCCTATCTACCGGGCTATCCCAAGTCATCGGTGTCCTACAATTTTTTCCATAGGGTACCTCGAAGGGACTTATTTTGGCATAGGTTTTGTATCCATTGTTATATGAAAAATATGTGAGGTGAAGATAATCCTCCCACTTTGTGGTATTGTTCATTACGTACATTCTAAGCATATCCTCCAAAATTTGATTTACTCGTTCTGTTTGTTCGTCTGTCTACGGGTGGTAGGAGGTACTGAAATTTAATTGTGTCTCTAAGACAAAGAATATAGATCTCCAGAAGTTACTGGTAAATTTTGTATATCGATCCAAGATGATTGCCTTGGGTATCTCATGCGATCGAAATATTTTTTTACGAATATGTCAGCAATGTGAACTGCTTTGTATGTTGACTTGACTATAATAAAGTGTGCTTCTTTGGACAACTTATCAACTACTACAAAAATGGAATCATTTTGTTTCTTGCTCTTTGGTAATATCATAATGAAATCCATACTGATAACCTCCCATTTCCATTTCAGAATGGGTAATGGTTGTAGCAACCCTGAAGGATGTTAGTGCTCTGCTTTGACCAGTTGGCACTCTTGGTATTTTGGGATGAATAGTGTTATGTAGACCTTTAAATTAGGCCAGAAAAAGTGTTTATTTACTATAGATATCATCTTTTGATATCTCAGGTGCCTCGAGTAGGGATTTCGATGAAACTCTCTTGGAATGTTGGGCCTAATGTCTCCTCCATCTGAGACATAGTGTAATATCCCCAACAGATAAACATTTTTCTTGTAATATTTAAATTACTGTTTTATTTTTTGAGATTGGATGGTTTTAGAAACCACCAACAAGTCCTTGAAGGACAGATGTAACCGAATGTTTTTTTCTTTTAATAAAATGATGAATGATGGGGCCAGTGAGGTTAAATGATGAAACTATGCATGCGAGAGTGGAGAACGTGAAGATTCAATCTCATGGAGGTTACACCAGGCGTGAGAATGCCATTATGGCATAGGGCACGCCTTGGAAAAGGAGGATATGCAATGGGTGGAGAAAATTACTTAGGCGAATGGATCATAGCTACAAGAGACAAAAAATCAAAACTGTAAAGAAAGGATACGTGAGGAGGGAAGCGCTCCGCGGAGTATGCTGGGGAAAGGATTAAACTCTTGTCATGTGAGCACTTTGTGTTAGGAAAGACTAGAAGAAATACTTGCTTCATGAGCACTCTATTTTAGGAAAGTGATTTCTCGCTGGAGAACTGTACCTGAGGTTGGATGTCACTTCTCTTGGCATGCATAGTTTAGCTCGGGGGTGATTGATGGAAGAGAAAATTTGTGCCTAATCTATGGTTGGGTGGAACGTGGTTGTTTGTTCATCGTTCAACTCGTCGAATAACTAGGTGACTTTAAATGGTTAAATCTTTACATAATGTTACTCTCTAGGTTTAAATGTGTATGGGTAAATGTGTGGTTGCAATGCTAGTGAAATGATGAGTACCAGCTCATGGGTTTTTATATGAAATATTTCTTATGGGTTAGTTATCTCATGCTCTATGACTATGGATTGCTTTGGGCATACATTTTTTGTTAGTGTAACATCATTTCTCCTGTGAAAAGTATACCTAGAGGCTATCTATTGCTTTGTCAGTACCCAGATGTAGGGGACCCTGGAAGGGTAGTTAAATATTTTTCCTAGATTGATGAAGTCCATGCAATTTGGTGATTGAATATTCGAACTTGTGAAAAGAAAGTATCGCTGCTGAAGTCCATAAGAAAATAACTACTGTATCCCACCTTAAAATATCTAAGGCTGAGATGCTAGTTAGTTAAAGAATGCACGATTGGGATTTATGCTGGTCTAAGATAAGAATAAACTTATGTGCAATGGCCCTTGCTCAAAACATGAGAATTCACTATGTATGAAGCATTCTGATTTAATGTTGGAATTCATGTCTATGCATGCACTTTATGAATCATTTGATTGGAATTACTTTGAAGTGAATGGAAGCACCCTGTATGCTAATTGAATGGCATCTTAAGTAACGAAATATGCCCAAGGAAGTAAGACTATCAATAACCAACAATATTTTGTTTTACCCAAGAGGATACAAATAGACTAATTCATAGGCCAAATGGATTATAGAAGGTTAGATTCCCCAAGAAAGTTAAGTACTTCTGTAATGCGCAATCCACATTGCGGAAGTGGAAATGCGGAAGGAAAATTATGAGAACACAGTAAGTACCTTCTGCTACCCGCAATACGCATTGAGAAAGCAGAGTTGCAGAAGAATATTCGATGAGGGGTTTATGCACTTTATACAATCTACAATCCGCATTGCAGAAGTGGAAAAGTGGAAAGTTAAGTCATAAGGAACTTGAGGACTTCTGCAATCGGAAATCTACATTGCAAAAGCATAAAATCAAAAAGTTTATTCATAAAGAACTTGAGGAGTTCCACAATTCTCAATCCGCATTGTAGAAGCAGAAAGGAGGAAAGTAATTTTGTAACGAAACTTAACAGTTTCCACAATTCGCATTACGGAAGGGTAATTGCAGAAGGACCCTTGTGGAAGGACCCTTGTGGAAGGTCCATTATGGAATGTCCATTGTGAAAGGTCTTCTACGTAGAGGTCCATTGTAGAAGACTTGCTGCGGAGGTGTAATAAACTCAAGTCTTTGGATTCAAAATAGTTTGAGGAGTTAGGATAAACCTTGAAGGATAATTTTTTTAAAGATTCCTTTGTATTCTTGTTGTGTTGAATGTGTGGTAGAGAATGACAAAAGGGTTATGAGTTATTGTAATTAGGTTATGTCAATTTTTTTAAATTATACTATTAAAGGTGGTTATATGGGTATGTCACATATGGTATCGGAGCGATAGGTTTCAACCGTGTTGTTTGAACTAGACCTTTTTCCCTGCTTGGTAGGATAGTTTTGCACCTAATCTTTTTAAGCCTTGAGTTGGTTTTTCCTTTTATCCTAAGTTTTAGCCTTGTTTTGAATTCATGTTTGAAACTTTAGGTATTGTTAATATTTTAGTTCCTAGCCTATGCTCCTATATGTATTACAAGTTCTTTCAAAAGTTTTAAAATTTTTTTAAGTTATACTATATTGATTACTAAGTCAAGCTGGCAGTACATGATTATTTTTCAAGAACAGGTACCTACGCTTCCAGTTCAACAAGGAAGAGATGGTTTTGTAGGATTTCATCATGATTTTGGAAGACTTCGAGCTATGTGCTCAGTCTCATAATAACATCTGTTGTTGATAGTACTATTTTCAGACACTTGGACAAAACCATCTTCCTTCATGATTTTTCCATCCTATTTTGTACTTTGAAGAAAGGAGAGCTGGGAGATATGGTTTCACAGGAACGAGGGTTCCTTCATACTTAGAGAACCTGTTCTGGTGTTGCATCTACAATTTCCAATCCATCCATCAGTGTGGATAGAAAAACTCAGTTGAGTGGTCATAAGTTGAGAACATAACCCTCAAATGTAGAGTGGATGGAGAAATTACCTCAAGCCCTCGAAATAGTGAAGAAGATCAAATGCTATAATATGTTCGAAAGGATTGCAAAACATCATGTTGACGTCACTAAATCATTTTGTCAAAGTTTTAAGGGATCTAGGGTTCGAATTGGAGGTTTAAGTTTCATATTCATAGAGGAGACTATCTCTCATGCTATTGGTGTTCTTCAAGAAGGGGAAAAATGGTATAAAAGGAAAACTATGAATGAATATTATAGCCAATACCTGTTACCTGCTCATGAAAATGTAGACTGGAGCGAGGGAATTCAAAAGACTTTCCTCTTCAAAGAATGGTAGGATGCATTACAAATCATTCAAAGGTATGTCACTTGTCAAGGACGTTTCAGCACTGTGTATCGTTATCACATGCATTTTTTGCAGCATGTAACAGGTGCAAACAAACTGAACCTCCCTTTCTTTTTGTTAAAAATTCTGGACAAAATGACTGCTAGGGTTCGTAACCATCCTACCTCCACAGGTAGTAATATGTTCCACCATGGATTAGTTAAGCTTTTAATCACCCAGGAGTTGGGAAAAATTGAGAGATCATGGTCCCATTTTCTCTTTTGGGGAGGTTTCGAAGTTAATTTAAAACCTACAGAGAAAAGAAAAAGGAAGAAGGTTCTAAAAAATTCTGACAATACTGAATCCAAACCCTTTTCTGATAATAAATCTAGAGATTGTGGGAAACAAATAGAGCCTAAAGAAGTAACCTCAACACAGCTAGTAGAAAAATAACATGAATGTGAAAATAATGAATATTCAGTGTTAGGCTCTCTTGTTAAAACAAAGATAATCGAAAAAGAAATTTCAACACAGTTACCTGAGGCAGAGACTGAGTGTATGGAGAATAACAGTCCTACTGTATTTGAAATACAAATAGGTAAAGAAGGACTCAGTCATACTAAGGATATTGCAGAACATATAGGTTTTCCTTTTAAACCTTTTAGACCTAAAACCCGATGAGTGAATAGATTCAGATTGAATATGAATGCATTATTAAACCCTAGGTTTAATAAAAAGCAGGTAATCAGTGTTCAAGATAGTTCTAGTGATGATGAGGGAAGCAGTAGATCTAAGTGAGATCTAAAGAATTGGAATTTTCTCTCCATCAAGTCTTTAATAACATCAATCAAAGCTTAAAACAAATTCTAGATCTAATCCCTAAAAGTTGCATTCTTGACTCCAGTAATATAGAAGATAATAACCTATCAGAACATCCTCAAACTGAGATTGTTAAAGTACTTAAAAAGTCGACAGAATGCAATGAGCAGGTTTTGACAGAACACGAAAGTGAAAAGGTTGCAAATCCTGGAAAAAGGAAGGTTACAGATGAACATATAGGAGGAAATATGCTAAAATTGAAACAGGATAAACAACACAAAGAAATTGAGCAGTTGAGAAGACAAAATGAGCATTTAAATCATATTAATGATCAATTGGTCAAATCAAATACAATGTTGAAGGAAGATCTGGAAGATGTAAATCAAAATTTTGTTGAGTTAATCCAAGTGTTAGAAGAAGCAGTTAAAAGGAGGAAATTGGTGCAAGAGGAGAGGGATCGGTTATTAAAAGACAAAGAGGAGCTGATAGCAAACTTGTGTGGCATGAAGAAACATATTAGAAGGTTGCAAGCAAAGTCAAGAGTGTTACATGGGCTAGCCACATTAGCTGAAGCAGCAAGAAGGATTTGAAAAACACCTCACTTGACACATGTCATTAAATAGGTTCCTTTTTTATTTATATCTTGTCTATATTTAGTAAAGCTTATCCTTAGAAAGTGGATCTGATGAGCAAACTTTGAGATCCAATCATTTGATTTTTGTTCTATATATTCGTAATATTTTATGAGAAACTGAAGATACACACGGGAGTCAGTCCTGGGGAGACTGTGCAGACATACATGCTACTGTTGTAAGAGCTTATTTTTTCTTTTTGAATGACTGTTAATATATTATATGGAGCTAGGCCTTTGATCTAAATTGTATTTTGTATTCTTCAGTTCAGTTTGAACCCTTCATGCTATGAATGTTGTATAGATGTTTTCTATGTTTCATTTTGTGTATGAATGTGAATATTTAAATACCTATTGTTATTTGAAAAGTGTTTTCAAAATCCAATATTCTTATATATGTGCTACAGATATAAACTGTTAGTTTAATGTTTGCATTTCTATATATGTTAAGCTTATCTCCTATACTCTTCTATACCTGTCATTCATTCTTGCAAAGAATTTTTGTCTTTTACATTTGTATTACTGAAGTATTCATATTTTCTCTTCTGCCTTATCATCCCTACCCTTTGATTTGCATTTTTTCATCCAAACAAAATCTACAAAAACAGTTTTTTTTTTACTTGAGGGGCCTAAACATTGCTAATCCTATAGTCTAGGTATAAGACTTTAGGGAAAACATCATTTGGCGACCATACTGGGGAGGAAGTACAAGATTTATCCCTTGATTTTCATGATAGGTTTGATGTGTTGGGTGAATACCACTAGATAATTGGTTTTTAGACTACAAATAACTTTCACCTGTTCTAAATAAAAAAAAGTAGTTGTGGCTCCTAAGAAGGTTGAGACTAGGGAAAACCCCTCTTTGCCTTTACATATAGGGATCCTGGATCCTAAAAAAATATTAAAAGAAGCTAGACAACGCTTAAACTCTACCCCATTTGGAAAATTTGTTCATCCCTCAACCTTGGAGATTCTTGGAGATTCTTGAATATTCTCAGTTCTTGTTTCCTACTTTTGATCCACATTCTGAAAAGGGAAAAGATGAATTAGATTCACTTTTTACCCCTTCTCAAGTTGAACACTTTCAAGTTTTTACAAATCCCCTTTTATCTGAAGAAGTTAAGGATTAAGCATTACAAACATGTAGCCATTTTCTATTTACATATCATATCCATTTTACAGAAAAATTCCTACCTCATCAACCTAAGATCAGTAATTTTCCTCCTTTGTCAAAACAACCAATTACAAACCTATCCAACTCAATATCAACTACTTCAAGCTCTCCTAACTCTAAAATGGATGGTCAACCTATGGATTATATGGATCGCATTGTTGCTGCAAGATATGCACCATTGGTTATGCCCCATCCTCTTCATGCTCTTCTAGGGGGAGATTATCAAAAACACCTCCTTAGATTTAACGGTTAAGGGGATACCATAGTAGAAGAGCATTGGAATGCCTTCTTCAGCTATGCTAATAATCATAACATAGAAGCTAAGGACGTCTGGATGAGGATGTTTGTCCAGAGTTTAGATGGACAAGTTAGAAAATGGTTTCATGAATTGCCTGCAGGGTCAATAGACGGCATTGAAGTGCTGGAGGAGGTTTTCATGAAACAATGGGGGGGATACTAAATATTTTCTATATTACATTACTGAGTTTGGGGCTTCAAAAAGGAAAAGGAATGAATCTGTTGTTGATTTCTCAAAAAGATTCAACAAAATGTATAGCAAATTTCCAACAAAAATCAAACCTTCAGAAACCTCTCCCAAGATCACATATGAAAATGCATTTGAATCTAAGTTTTCACTTCTGTTAAGTAAAAGAAGGTTAGTTACCCTACTTAATATGCAGGAAGCTGCATTATAAGTTGAATCCAACATGTTAGCAATAGGAAAGTTGAAAAATCATTCAGATTTTGATCAGGATAAAAAAGGTAAGAGATAAATTCCTTCAACCTCTATGGCTAGATCATCATAGAAAATGGATGATATTAATAAACTAATCAAAAAATTATCTGCAAAAGTAAACAGAATTGAAATGGAAAATAGAAATTTGAGTAAACCTGTGCATGAGGGTAACCCTAATCAGTTTAGGAAACCTTTTGTACCTAGTTTTACAACTAGGGAGAGGAGAAATAATGATATTCAAAGGGAAAGGAAAGAAAGTGAAGATCAAAGGATACATCCCCCTTTCTAGAATAATCTACTGAATGAAGAAGGGAAAATTGAAGATATAGAGTATTAAGATTTTGATTAAGACATAAATCATCTTGAGGATGAGTTATATGAAATTTATCTTACCAAAGATCAATATATAAATGCTGAAATATTAAAAGATTGTTCTCATCATGATATTTATTAGACAGAGCCTAAGAAGTCATACAACCTTATATCTAGGGTTAAACAGGTGGTTCAGAATCCTAAAAAGAAAGCAGTGGCTAAATAGTACCATGATCTTCCATCAGAAAAGAAACAGAATCAAAAGCCTATCAAGGCTAAGATTACAGAGTTGGAGGAAACAAACAAGGGTAATCTAGGTTTTAATTTTGAAAATGAGCTGAATAAATTGAAGATTCTTGTTCCACTAACAGAGTTAATGAAAATTCCCACATTCAGAGATCTTTCCTATAGAATGTTGAAATCAAAAGCAATTGGGGTTTCTTCTAATGCCATTAATTTACATGATGAACACCCAAATGTTTTTATAGGTGCTCCTCCACCTAATCAACTTGAGAAAAAATCAGATCATCCACCTCCTTTCTATGTTACTTTGACAAATCTTGAACAAATGTTGCATAGTTTCCTGTTAGATTCCAGAGCCTCCCATAATTTAATTCCCAAATTTGTTATGGAAGCCCTAGGTCTAAGCATTACTAGGCCTTACCATGACCTGTTTGCTTTTGATTCAAGAGAAGTTCAGTGCCTAGGATTAATCAAAGACATGGTTGTAAAGCTTTCCCAATTACCAATGAAGAGTGTAATGATGGATTTAGTCGTAGCTGATATTGAACCAAAATTTGGCATGTTGCTTTCAAGATCTTGGGCCAAAAGAGTAGGAGGCACTCTTCAAATGGATTTATCCTATGCCACCATCCCAATTTTCGGTGGTGAAGAAAGAAGGCTGTACAAAGAAGTTCAAATGGCCTTTTTAGTAAGTGACAGTGACAATCCTGCTAATCATCCAATCTATGTTGTGGAGGAAGGTTTGGGCTCTTGTATGTTGCATTTAAGCAATGAGGAGACATCTGGTGTCTTGCAAGTAGAAAAGAAAAATCCAGTTTATCATAGTACTAAAAAAGAAGATGAATTGTGGTAGATGTACTTAGATGGATCTTCATTTAAAGAAGGAGCAGGAGCTGGAGTTGTTCTTGTTTCCCCTGGGGGTGAAAATGTTTGTCTGATGTATAAATTAGAATTCCAGACAACCAATAATGTAGCAGAATATGAGTCATTGGTACTGGGATTAAGAGCTGTAAAGGATCTGGGGATTCAAAAGTTGGTTGTTTTTGGCAACTCCGAATTTGTTGTTCAGTAGGTCAAAAGCCTTTATCAGGTAAAACAACAGTTGTTAAAAGTATACAGAAATAAAGTATGGGATTTAATTGATAATTTCTTTACAGCATTCAATATTCCTTCTATCCCTAGAGATCATAACCAGACAGTTGACTCTTTGGCTCTAGCAGCAACATTTTTTAAGGTCCCATAGAACACTCAACCCATATATCCAATTGAAGTTAGGCATAGGCCTTCTATCCCTGATAACATCAAACATTGGACAGTGTTTCAGGATGATTTGGAGATTAATAGATTCTTGGAATTAACAGGCGAGTTTTCCAATTCTCAAATAGATGAAGAACGATATGATGATGATAGGGATCAATTTCCTTCCTTTATAGAACAGTCAATTGCTGATCAGAAGATTATCGAATTAAAAGGAATTTTTTTTTCCGAAAGGTCTAGTTCCATTAGAAAGATTGTTCCTTAAAGATGATACATTAGCAAAGCTGGCTGTATAATATTCTGAAGAAAATGTGAGTAGCTGTAATATTGGAACTGAAAGTCGGCCTAAGATTGTTAAAATTTCTAAATTGCTGTCAAAAGAAAACATAAAAAAATATATCAGTTTCCTTAAGAAGTTTGTGGATATATTTTCTTGGTCTTATGAATATCTTAAAACATATGACACCACCATCATTCAGCATAAGATCCCTCTTAATCCTAATACAAAACCCTTTCGACAGAAACTAAGGAGAATCAATCGAGCATTGTTACCAGTCATTGAAAAAGAAGTGAAGAAACTGATGGATGCAAAGATTATAACTCTTCGGTATTCTACTTGGGTTGCAAATCTAGTTCCTGTTAGAAACAAGAATGGGGAAATTAGGTTATGTGTTGATTTCCATAACCTAAATAGATCCTCTTTGAAAGATAATTATCCTGTACCTAAAATAGATCAGATCTTGCAAAAGGTAGTTGGAGCTTAGAGAATATCAATGATAGATGGGTTTTTAGGGTATAACCAGATTGCTGTTCATCTGGAAGATAGGGAGAAAACTACTTTTACTACTCCCTGGGGGACTTTCATGTATGATAAAATTCCATTTGGTTTAATGAATGCAGGAGCAACATTTCAAAGAGCTATGGCCATAGCATTTGTGGGTGAAAAAGAAAAAAATGTGGTAATCTATTTAGATGATATAACAGTGTTTTCAGATTCTGATGAAAATCATCTTAAACACTTAGAACAAACCTTTTCGAAATGCAAAAAGTATGATTTTTCTTTAAACCCAAAGAAATCCCATTTTTCTATGCAGGAAGGAAAGTTCCTTGGTCATATAGTTTTAGCACATGGTATCAAGATTGACCCAGAGTGGGTGAAGGCAATTCTAAAAATTTCAATTCCCAGGAATAAAAAAAAAATTTAGTCATTTATTGGGAAAATAAATTTTCTTAGATGGTTTATTCCTAATTTTTTTGATATTGTTAAACAAATAACCAAGATGCTCAGGAAGTATCAGGATGTTAAATAGACTCTAGAAGCTAAATTGTCTTTTCAAAAGATAAAGCAAGCATTGACAGAAGCACCTTTTTTTGTAAGACCTCACTTCTCCAAAGATTTTATTATATTTTCTTTTGCTTCTGAATATAGTATAGCAGCAGTACTATTGCAAAAGAAGGCAGAAGGCCTGGAACAGCCCATTTCATTTTTCAGTAAAGTCTTAAGAGATTCAGAACTTAAGTACAGCAGTTTGGAAAAACAGGCTTATGCACTTGTCAAAACCCTTAAATTTTTCAGGATTTAGTTGCTGCATTAAAAAATTTTGTCATGTGTGCCTAATGTAGCAGTAAAAGATATTTTGACACAGCCTGATTTTGAAGGAAACAGAGGTCATTGGATTGCTAAGATAAGGGAATATGACATTGAAATTAAGACAACTAAGCTGATTAAAGTCCAAGGGTTAGCAAAATTACTCACAGAATCTAATTGCCAAGAATTGCATTTGAATGTGGTATCAGATGAAATATTTGAACAAGAAGAATTTTAGCATGAAGAAGAAAAAAAGCAGATTTTGCAGAAATATGAGGACTCTGATTGGTATGCTAATATTGTATATTTTCTTCTCTTTTTACAATCTCCTCCAAACCTGGACAAAGGAAAATTTAGATCTTTAAAATTAAAAGCTATGAATTATTTTCTTCATGAGCATGATCAATTTTGGAAAGATCCTAGAGGAATTATTCTTAGATGTATTGATAGAGAGGAAGCTTCAGCTTTAACTGCTGAAATGCATGAAGGAGTTTGTGGTGGGCATCGTTACTGGAAGGATATAGCATTTAAAATTTTGAGAGCAAGATATTATTGGCCAAAAGTATATTCAGATTTTTTTTCTTAGGTAAGAGCTTGTGTCAAATGCCAAAAATTTGCAGGTAAGCATAAATTGGTTTCTTTACCTCTCAAACCTATTTCAGTTGATTCCCCTTTCCATTAATGGGGATTGGATTTCATTGGAGAAATTAATCCTCATTCAAGTGGACAACATAGATATATTTTGACAGCTACAAAATTCTTTACAAAATGGGTAGAAGCCATTCCTTTCAGAAGGGCAACTAATCAGTTCATAATAAATTTTATTGAAGAAAACATCTTGAGTAGGTTTGGCTTCCCTAGAAAGTTCATTACAGATAATTCCCCTGCATTTAAATATCAAAAAATGGTCTTGTTTTGTGAAAAACATGGGATTTTGTTGAAGCACTCTACTCCCTATTGCCCACAAGGAAATGGTTTAGCAGAGTCTTCAAACAAAAATATAGTTAACAATTTGAAAATTTTGTTAGCAGAGAACAAAAAGGCATTGGATAGAAAATTAAAGTATGCTTTGTGGGGTGATCGTATTACTACAAAAAAGGCTATTGGTACTTCTCCTTTTCAAATTGTATATGGAACTGACACATTTTTTCCTCTACAATTAGGTTTATCAGTTATGAAATTTATGCAGGAAAATGTAGAAGAACCAAATGAGGTACAACATAGAATATTTCAAATGATTGAACTACAGCAGGAAAGGGAATTACTGGTTGAGAAATCTCAGGACTATAAGGACAAAATAAAGCAGAATTTGATAAAAGAGTTAAAGAAAATAACTTTTTCCTAATCATCTGGTACTCAGGTGGGATGCAAGAAGGGATGAAAAAAATAAACATGTAAAGTTTGACCATCTGTGGTTGGGACCTTTCAGGATTGTTAGGAGTCTAGATAACAACAGATCTGTTCTGCAAAATTTGGAGGGTGATGAATTGGTAGGCCTAGTTAATGGGCGGTTTTTGAAACATTTCTACATAAAATAAGGGAGAAAAGGTGTTCTGTTCATTGTAAATGCCAGTAAATGTTCAAAATTTTTGCAAAATAAGACTCCATGACCTAATGGAACAACATTTTGATTTTCAGAAATAAGGCACTGAAACTATAGGATCTTGGAAAATCTCATGGAAGTGTCATTTCCCAGTTGGAGCCAATGTTTGACCTAGGTACTTTTCCCTACTTGGTAGGATAGTTTTGCACCTAACCTTTTTAAGCCTTGAGTTTTTTTTCCTTTTATCTTAAGTTTTAGCCTTGTTTTGAATTCATGTTTGAAACTTTATGTATTGTTAATATTTTAGTTCCTATCCTATGCTCCTATATGTACTACGAGTTCTTTCAAAAGTTTTAAAATATTTTTAACTTATACTATATTGATTACTAAGTCAAGCTGGCAGCACATGATCGTTTTTCAAGGACAGGGTACGCTGCCAGCTCAACGAGGAGGAGATGGTTTTGCAAGCTTTCATCATTATTTTGGCATACTTAGAGTGATGTGTTCAATTTCATAATAATGTCTATTGTTGACAATACTATTTTCAGCCACTTGGACAAAACCATATTCCTTCATGATTTTTCCATCCTATTTTGTACTCTAAAGAAAGGAGAGCCTGGAACTATGGTTTTGCAGAAACGAGGGTTCCTTCATACTGAGAGAACCTGTTCTAGTGTTGCATCTGCAATTTACAAATCCATCCATGAGTGTGGATAGAAAAACTCAACCGAGTGATCATAAGTTGAGAACAGAACCCTCAAATGTCGAGTGGATGCAGAAATTACCTCAAGCCCTCGAAACAATGAAGAATATTAGATGGTATAATATGTTCGAAATGATTGAAGAACATCATGTTGAGGTCACTAAAGCATTTTGTCAGAGTTTTATGGGATCTAGGGTTCGAATTGGAGGTTTAAGTTTCATAGTCACTAAGGAGACTATCACTCATGCTATTGGTGTTCTTCCAGAAGGGGAAATATGTATAAAAGGAAAACTATAAATGAATATTATATCCAATACCTGTTACCTGGAATCCAAACTAGAGCTAGGGCATTCAAAAGAGTTTCCTCTTCAAAAAATGGCAGGATGTATTGGAAATCATCCAAAGGTATGTCACAGTGTGAAGGACTTTTCGGCACTATGTATCGTTATCACATGTTTTTTCTACAGCATGTAACAGGTGAAAACAAGTTGAACCTCCCTTTCTTTTTGTTAAAAAGTCTGGAAAAAATTTCTGCTAGGGTTCGTAACCATCCTACCTCCACTAGTAGTAATATGTTCCACCATGGATTAGTTAAGCTTTTAATCACCCAGGAGTTGGGAAAAATTGAAAGATCATGGTCCCATTTTCTCTTTTGGGGAGGTTTCGAAGTTAATTTAAAACCTACAGAGAAAAGAAAAAGGAATAAAGTTATAAAAAATTATGACAGTACTGAATCCAAACCATTTTCTGATAATAAATCTGGAGATTTTGATAAACAAATAGAGCTTGAAGAAGTAACCTCAGCACAACTAGTAGAAAAAGAACCTGAATGTGAAAATAATGAATGTTCATTGTTAGGCTTTATTGTTAAAACATAGATAATCGAAAAAGAAATTTCAACAAAGCTACCTCAAGTAGAGACTGAGTGTATGGAAAATGACAGTCCTGTTTTAGTTGAAATACAAACATGTAAAGAAGGACCAAGTCATACTAAGGAGATTGCAGAACATATATGTTTTCCTTTTAGACTTTTTAGACCTAAAATCCGATCAGTGAATAGATTCAGAATGAATATGAAGGCATTATTAAACCACAGGTTTAATAAAAAGCACGTAATCAGTGTTGAAGATAGTTCCAGTGATGATGAGGGAAGTAGTAGATCCAAAGAATTGGAATTTTCCCTTCATCAAGTCTTTGATAACATCAATCAAATATTAAAACAAATTCCATATCTAATCCCTAAAAGTTTCATTCTTGACTCCATTAATATAGAAGATAATAACCTATCAGAATTTCCTCAAACTAATATTGGTAAAGTACTTAAAAAGCAGATAGAATGCAATGAGAAGGTTTTGACAGAACAAGAAAGTGCAAAGGTTGCAAATCCTGGAAAAAGGAAGGTTACAGATGAAGATACAAGAGGTAGTATGCTAAAATTGAAATAGGATAAACAACACAAAGAAATTGAGCAGTTGAGAAGACAAAATGAGCATTTAAATCATATTAATGATCAATTGGTCAAATCAAATACAATGTTGAAGGAATATTTGCAATAAGTAAATCAGAATTTTGCTGAGTTAATCCAAGTGTCAAAAGAAGCAGTTAAAAGGAGAAAATTGGTGTAAGAGGAGAGGGATCAGTTTTTAAAGGACAAGGAGGAGCTAAAAGAAAACCTGCGTGGCATGAAGAAAGACATTAGAAGGTTGCAAGCAAAGTCAAGAGTGCTAGATGGGCTAGACACATTAGCAAAAGTAGCAAGAAGGATTTGAAAAAGATCTCACTTAACGCATGTCAATAAATAGGTTCCTTTTTTATTTATATCTTGTCTATATTTAGTAAAGCTTAGCCTTAGAAAGTGGATCTGATGAACAAACTTTGAGATCCCATTGTTTGATTTTTGTTCTATATATTTGTAATATTTTATGAGAAACTGAAGACACACATGGAAGTCAGTCCTCGGGAGACTATGCAAACATACATGCTACTTCTGTAAGAGCTTCTTTTTGCTTTTTGAATGACTTTTAATATATTATATGGAGCTAGGCCTTTGATCTAAATTGTTTTTTATATTCTTCAGTTCAGTTTGAACTCTTCTGCTATGAATGTTGTATAGATGTTTTCTATGTTTCATTTTGTGTATGAATGTGAATATTTAAATACCTATTGTTATTTTAAAAGTGTTTTCAAAATCCAATATTCGTATACATGTACTACAGATATAAACTGTTAGTTTACTATTTGCAGTTCTATATATGTTAAGCTTATCTCCTGTAGTCTTCTATTGCTATCATTCATTCCTGCAAAGACTTTTTGTCTTTTACATTTGTATTACTGAAGTATTCAGACTTAATTTTCTGCCTTATCAGCCCTACCCTTTGATTTGCTTTTTGTCATCCAAACAAAATATACAAAAATAGTTTTTTTTACTTGAGGTTCCTGAACACTGCTAACCCCGTAGTCTAGGTAGCAGACTTTAGGGAAAACACTTGTCGCCTTTTGGGAACATCTAGTTTCCGTTGAAGCACACCGAAGTGATAATTATCTTTTGCTTAATGAATCCTGGTTAATGTATGTTGTACGTGTATTCAAATTGATGGATTCTGATGAGCGAGTTCTAGTGGATATATGATTTTTATGAGTGGAATTCTTGCTTAATCTCTATGAATGACTGTTTGATCTATGTGCATAAAATGCAAGGGAAAACCCTATGTCATCGATCATAGTGAGGATTGATGTTCCCTTGTAAAGGTTCAGCAGAAAGGAAGATAATAATTATATTAGAACGAGCTTGGAGAATTCGGGCGAGGACAATTGATCGATTCTTCCAATGAATCCACACAGAGATTGGATGATCCAGATTAAAGGAGAAAATATGGGTCGACGGTGGG
>LPNX011056703.1:0-13664 GCA_001517045.1 Pseudotsuga menziesii
AAGGGGGACTCCAGATATACCCGAGAGTACTTGGAGTATGTCCAAAACAAAGCCTATACGGCTACCCTCAAGGAATATGTGGGCTGAAATGGAGTCTCTGGGGCTGTGTTCGTAACGCACCCGTTAGGGTGTGACAGAGATCGGCGCCCCGAGTTCACTTTTCAGTAGGTTCCCGCTTCCTTTGGGTATTTTGCCACCGTAAAGGTTTGATCGAGGTGTTGGATTTTCACCTGATGGTTTGTTAATTGGGGAAGGTGAGTCCTAATTATGCTAGTCACCCAAGTGATTTTGATACAGCTTGACTGATCGGACAAACCGCAACCAAGTGCAGAGCATACACACTGGAGTCTTGTAAATTTTAATAAGTTTTAAAGGATGTATTCTTGCTTAAAAGAAAAGCCTCCAAGAACCTCTTTCGATCCAAGTGGATCTCAATTAGGGAATCAAGGAGGGGTTAATTTTAAAATGCTGATAAACAAAAGATGAGAAAATAACACAACTACACAAATGCGGTTTTCTGATTAATCCTACCACGAATCTCTTTCCCCTTGCGGGTCACTCGGGAAATCATGGGGTAAGTATTACGATTACTTTTTAAAATAAGATATGGAATATGTAATTAAAAACAAAATCAAATACACTACCCTATCAATCAGATAAATTCTAGTAAAAGGAAATAAGCAGAAAAGACAAAAAAGGCACCGACGCGAATCCCCCCAGGGGGGATGGGGAATGGGATCGAAAGAGCCTATTTTTCAAAGGATGATTTTATTATAGAGGTTACAAAATCAAAGCACTGATAAAACAGAGCTTTCTTGGTCCTTATACAGGCTGAAACCAAGATATTACAGTTTATGCAAAACAATTACAAACTATGTGACGAAAGAGAGCCCCCTGGGGGGATTTGAGCGCTCCAAAAGCCACTTTGGACAGAAGCTTATTTTGTTCTCTGTCAGACCTGATAAATGACAGTGAATTAATTAGAATAACAAATGCCCCAAAGCACTTTAAGAGTGCCTTTGGGTCATCCTACTTTATCTCAAAAAATTAACGAAATTAAACTAGCTAAATCGACGAAAGGGAACCAAGGAAAGAAAGCTTTCCTTGGGATATTGGCCTGCTGTTTGTGCAGCCAATTCACAGCACTTATATTGAAGAATATTGAAATTATTGAACAGCAAATGAAACTACCTTAACAGCAAGCTATTGATTCTTCACTAAAATACTTGCGAAACTAAGGCAATTTAGCTAGATCTCTTGAATTTGAACTTTATGTGCACAATGAAACTAAGATCTAGAAAATTGAAGGGATCTTGATAATTAGATATATGTATGCTTTTCTTTATGAGATAGATCAGTATTTAAAAAGAAACCTTAAAGTAACCAGCTTTGAGGAAAGTTTAATAATTTTTAAAGGAGGAAGAGAGAGAAAGAGTGTTGGTTTCTTTGAAGATCCACAGTAGAGCCTTCAGGTGGAATTCCGAGGGAATATGCCTTTGAACTATTTTGAAGAGAATGAAGAATCAAACTAGATCAGCATCCTCTCCAAAGTGTAAACCTGCAACTCAGCTGAAATCAAAGAACTTGCCAAGACACTTGTGAGATCCGATTAGTACATACAAAGAGATTCAAGATAACATGCATATAAGCTTATAGGACATGCTAGATCTAGAATTCTAAACATGCATCAAAGGAGAGTGACAGTCAATAAACTTATTGAACAACATCTTTCCTATCAAGATTGTAATAAGCTAATTACCAATCTTAACCACAGATCTACAAGAAAATAGCAAGAAATGACCACAGATACAGGTTACCTCAGTAGAACAATGGCAATAATCATCCACACATGTAATGGCACCACACCGTATTGCCTCCAAAGCTTTTCTTTATTTAAAATGAGAATTACAACAATACAATAGCAGCAGCACCTCAATCCCAGTTCTAACTAGCTTGGAAGAGGAGGCTGTGCCTGGATATATACAATTTACAGGCCATCTGTGCTCTTAGCTTGAAAATGAGCACCTACATGACTGAAACCGATTATTTGGCCCACTTTTATTACAAAATCAATTTTTCCAATTAAACTATTAAAAAATAGCCTAAGTTTTGGAAAAATTAAAATTTAATAAAAAACACTGAAAAAACTGAAAAATTGAAAAATTGAAAAACACCTAGGGGGACTTAGACATGTTCATATGACTCAAAAATGATGTCTAGCATGCTTATACATTGACACATAGACTCTAATAACCTCAATAGGCCTAAATGCCAAGCCGACCACGCCAACTTTGGAGGTATGGAGTGAAAAACTCAGAAATTATCAGTTGTTTATTCAACAACCGATAATAACCAAGGAAAAAAACACCCTGGGCTGATCGAATTAACAAATGAAGTCTAAGAGACCGAGTCTTTTACAGACACTATCATGCTAGAACATTTATTACAATTCCCCCATGGGGTATGAACATGTGATATGATACAATAAAGCTTTCCGGAAGCAAGACTAAAGGTTCTCTGAAGTCCAAACAAGTTATCCTTGTCCGGTTCACCAGGCTCACTTGATAGAAAACCACTAAGTACAACTTAGGTGGTAACAGACACATGCAGAATAACCTCTACGAGTACCCCCTAGATATCCTAGGTAAGGTCACTAAGGTCACCTCAATATAATCAAAGCTCAGGCAGACAGTCGCAGGCGGGATTGACCGTATGGGCAGGGTAGCAAAGCCTGAAACTCTAGAAAGAGCCCCTAGATATGTATACAATCCTGGCTATATCGTCGGTGCTACACAGTTACCGACCAGGGGTTATCCCAATCAACAACTGTTCACACTGCCTCGTGCTTAACTCCCTTTTGAGAGGAGGATCCTGAGAACGCTGGTTATATCAAGGATTTCACACACTCCTTGGACAGACACCTAGTTGTTGTCGTTTAGTGATCTTGGAGAATTAACTTTCAATGAACTATTCCAAGATCCTAAAACCTAAGCTTGTTGGTTCACCCTAGAAAAGAAAAGAGTGTAGTTCATTTTAATTAGCGTTGATTTTAGTTGGCTTTATTACTCAAAAATAGGACATGGTTGTGCAACTAATGGTGTTATGATGCAACAAGAAGCAAAATGCACACCTAACAATCAATACAAATGCATTGTGTCCATGAAAACAGGGTATGCGTACTATGTGTTTTGCACAATTTCTTCTTCAAATGTTGAATGCAAATTTCCCTATATGAATTCCTAACTATTACTCCAAAGCAAATCTAGATCTAGTGCAAGTACAATGCAAAATGCAAAATGCAATGCATGATGATAAGCAAATGTTTTTGGATTTTTTGAAAATAAAGAGATACAAAAAGAAAAAGAATGATTCTACCCACCCCAGACTCTGCAAGCACACATAAACAACATTCCAGCAAAGCACTAAGGTAAAAGGACTCTAATGCACTAATCTCAAACAAAAAATCAAAGATGCCATGACAAGAACTTTCCTAAAAGAAACAATTTAGGCTAAAAAAAATGTTTCTGGTCAGAAACAGAGGTATTAACAGACTCAGGCAGTGCCAAAGGAGACTCAGCAGCTAACAGAATTGACCCAGCAATCCACTATCTTCCACAAAAAGGTAAAAACCAGGGTATACGCGACTGTGTGCAGTGAACCCACGTGTATACGCGAAAATCCCAGGGGAAACCGCGTGTATACGCGACTGTAAGTGACAAAACCGCGTACAGGAAGAAAAAGATGCACAAATCCAAGGTAAACAGATAGGCTAAGACTAAATTCACACCAATCAGGCTCTACTAGGCATACCTGCCCCCATACTTGACACAGAAACAAGAGAGAGAGAGCAATTCAAATACATTGAATGCCAAGAAATCAACCCCCAAAGGACAATTACTAGGAACTCCCCAGCGGAGTCGCCAATTCTGTTACAGAGAGAAATTCCTATGGCTTGGGGTACCACAACAGACAGCTAGACTCCAGAAATCAATCTTTCCCAATATGCAATAGAAATAAAATGTCTAACACTAAAGGATCAAACCTCGTACCTTATTCTGGACGGTTGAAGTAGATCCCCGTTGAGCTTTCCAATCTTCAGCTTGAATTGATGTAATACTTCCTCAAGAATAAGTAAACAATACAAGCATACTATATTTCATGGTGTTAGATCTATTCTAGCATATATAATCAATAATGTAAAAGCATTTGACATATTCCAAAGGATACAATATTCATTCAAATACACATTACTGGACAAGAAAAGATAATTCTATTAATATGAATCAGAGATTACAAGTGACAACCTCTGATGGCACGTCTGCGAACCGGAGAAACTGAATCCCCCACTTGGGCCTCCACCACCTCAATCCTCCATCACTCAGATAGCAAGCTCACTAGCAACAGGCAAGCTTGGGAAGAACACAACCGTGCTCCAAGGGACAAAGGGATGCAGACTCAAGCATAAATTCTGGCAACAATGGACTATAGTTTCGTTACTCTCAATTATCTCTTATGCTTTCAATGTCTCAATGGGTTCCTTATATAGCTTTTCAAAGGGATACTGAAAGGTCGAATCCGTGCGATCTCAAGGCATATGGAAGGCCAGGAGTCATATGAGTCAGATCCAAGTCAAGGAACGCTCCAAAAAGATTTGGATTATGTACACATCCTGATGTACGCGACTATAAAGAGAATATCCGCGTATGTACGCGGTTATCGGGGAAAAATCCATGTATATCACTTTTCTTATGTTTTTTAGGGATGATCAAGGACACATCAAAAGACAAAAAGTGGTCCATAGGGGCTAATGAGTCTGCAGTGGGACAGGGGAAGGCCATACAATGTGTGATTCACCTAGTGTGGTGAAATGCCCCCTATAATAGTCGTCTCAATTAAACTGAAGTTGAGCTAACATGTCAGCTCAGTAAGCCAGGGCTGATCCACTGCGTGTCGAAAGAAAGGGGAAAAGAAAGCCGTTGTGTATCGACGAAAGAGGAAGAATATAATCAACGTGTATTAGCAGAAGAAGAGGGTTTGAATCAAGATGTGTTAGGTAGAAGTTAAAACTTTCGTCGACGAGAGGAGAGAAGAATTTTTTTTTGAAATTTTTTTCCAAGTATGAAAAATCGGAGAAAAGTCTGAAAGTTTTCCGCAACGACGAATGGAAGTCGAAATTTTTTTCGACGCAGTGGATGGAAATCAAAAAGTTTTCCGATGCAGAAGAAGGATCCATTGGAAGAAACCCTGGAAGTTTTCCGATCCAGCGAAACGAATGAAATTCAAAAAAAATTTCGAAGCAGCAGATGGAAGTCAGAAAGTTTTCTGGTGCGGTGAAAGGATCCGTTGGAAGAAACCTAGAAGTTTTCTGACATGACGCAGCGGATGAAATTTGGAAAGTTTTTTGACGCAACAAATGGAAATCAGAAAGCTTTTCGATGCAGTAAAAGAGTCAGCAAGTTTTTGTCGTCAGAAGAAAAGTGAAATTTTTTTGCAGTGGCATAAGAGTTGGCAATTTTCTGCCATCAAAAGAAAAGTGAAATTTTTTCCGTAACAAGGGAAGAGTCGGCAAGTTTTTTCCATTGGAAGAAAAGTAAAAAATTTTCTACAACGGTAGTAGGGTGGAAAGTTTTCCAATCAGATGAAAAAGGTGAAGTTTTTTTATACATGTCGGGAAAATTTGGCAAGCCCCCTTGACCCCCGTCGTCCCCCTCAGACAGTGGTTCTTTGTGAAAAGAAAATTTTGTGTTTTGACAAAGTTGTCAATATGAGAATTTTCCAAAAGCAGGTAAGTAATGTATAAATTCATATGAATGTTATGCATCTAACAATTTTGTTTATTAACAGATTTTGCAGAATTATAGTCACCTTGAAAGGGCAGCATTCCAGATAGTGCAGTTCGGTAAAGTTGGTTTTGTTGAGCCATGAGAACCTACGACATGTATGATGATGCACAGAACCCCAATGAGTACAATGAGTATGAGGAAGATGTCATGTGGGAAAACATCCATGTGGAAAATGTTGAGACAGAGTCTAATGGGAGAAGATTTCAAGATACTCCCTTAGATTTTGTAGCCACCATGACAATCCTAAGGATGGAAATGAAAAGTTACAAGGAGGATAATGAAAGATTGGTTAAAGCTCAGGAGGAGAAGAATTAGCTGAATGCAGCCATGCTGCAAAGTTTGACAGACATCCAGAGGCAGATGAAATCTAGGGACCAGACAGTAAGACCAGAAGGAAGTAAAATCACTACCAGAAGAAGAAAAAGATCTCCTAGTGGGTCATTTGACTCTAAAGGATCCACTGGCAGTTCAAGTTCTTCTTCTCACAAGAATAAGAGAAAGAGGTGCTACCAGAACCTTTCACGTGATGAATTTAATAAGGCAAGGCCGCCTACCTTCAATGGTGAGATAAAGAATGGTCAAGAAGTTGAAGCCTGGCTTCTGGGAATGAGAAAATATTTCCAAGTCCAAGACTACTATGGAAATATGAAGGCTAAGGTAGCCATCTTCAATTTGACTGAAAGAGCATCCATATGGTGGCAGCACTTCAGGAAAGTAAAGAATATTAATGAAAGGAAGATTGTGTGGAAATAGTTTTAGAAGTATTTCAAGCAGAAGTACCTTTCTGCCAGGTACTATGATGACAAAATTAAAAAGTTCCATGAGCTGATATTGGGACAGCAGACCATGGAAGAGTATTCAAACAAGTTCTTGGAGTTGTTGAGGTATGTTAGGTACATCAAAGATGAAAAAGTGAAAATTCAATGTTTCCTGAGTGGATTGCCTCAATATTACAAAGACAGAATTGAGTTTTATGAACCTAGAACTCTGGAAGAAGCAATAAGGAAATTTAAGTATTGCTATGAACAAAGAAAAGACAAACTTGATTATCATAAGCCATGGAAGGAAACAAAGAATGAGAAGTCTGGCCAAAGGAAGAAAGGTTTCTTTTGGGCCCTGGAATTGTCCATTTTTCCATCACTTATCGACATATATTTCATCCATTTTCTTCCCATTATCGCCCATTTATCATTCCATTTTCCATCCATTTGTTGTAACTGTGCATAAAACAGCATACTACTTCCATTGATGTTTTAAGTGGTTAATAATGATTATTTTTCTTTATCTTTGATGAATTGAAGACTATTATGCATAATTTTACTAATGATGGTTTGTGGAGATATTTTTCATGTACATGATGCTCGCAGCTAGTTGTTACAGCCTTAACCAAAAATGCATGCAATATAAGAACACCTTGATTTGTGTCTCTATTTTTGTGCAGATGGAAATGAATATAAAAAATTTGAGACATGGGTTTTGTGCGTAATAGCCTCATTTACCTGAATCACAAGGAAATTTCCAAACAAAGCCATGGTTTGCAATATACAAGTGGTTCTTAGAGAGGTTATTTTCCATATTTACTGTTGCGACCAGTTCCAAATTTTTTAGCAGTTACGGCCATGTTTCAGCTGTTAAAGATCACAAGTTGGGGGTTCAGTTCCTCATTTCCATGAGATAATTTTATGTATAAATATTTAATCAATCTCATTGAGAGGAGGAGAGAAAGCAATGTTATGATGTAGGATTTGATCCAGATCTATTGTAATCATTCCATTCTGATAATACATGCCGGTAGTTTCTTAATTCTGGAGTTGTAGACTTTCATTGTGAAGATCCAGCTTTGCTCAGTGGAGGAAGGACCCTCTTCCCTGAGAAGATGCTGGTAGTGTTGATTGTTGGTGTTTTATTTTGTAGATTTTTTTATTTGTTAATTCATGCTTTCATTCATTAGATTGATCAAATTTGTTTTTATCATTTAGTTCATGCTTTCATTAGATTTATCATAGTTGTTTTCCTGTTAATTCATCTTGATAGATCGTTGGCCAACTTAGCATTGCTTCCAGGTTTATGTATTTAGATCTTGTTTCATAAAAATTGATTCTGTTGAAGTGTGATTAGATTTACAGTTTGGATTTATGAATAGGTTTTAGGTTTGATTTCTTTTCAAAAAGTTGTGACCTAGTTTACAAACAGTTTTGATTGCATACCAATAGATAACAATGTTAGGTAGAAATTGTGCTTGCATAGAACTTGCACGATAGCTTTGAAATAAAAGACTTCCTCGGGTTGATAATTTATGTTTAGCACTCTGCATGTTAAGTTTTAATTAATTGACATATAGTGGGCCCAAAATTTTGGTGCCGTTGTTGGGGAAGTTATCAATGGTGCAAAAGTACATCTGACATTGTTTTGTAGATACATTGTTAAAGTAAGGAATGTAGGTTGCATGATTACATTCAGTTTATTGAATTTATTTTGAGTGTGAATTTTCTGTCTTTACATTCAGCTTTATGTCATTCTTTGGAGCATAAATCTTATCATTCCCCGTAGTGGTGTTGTAAGCACCACCCATGAAGAATCTATGAAGAGATGGTAGGTAATAAAGATGGAGAAGTTGTTGCCTTCGAATTTCCCATCAGAGATTCAGGAAGAGTGGCACCAACAAAAAGCATTCCCCCACATATTCTACCAAATTTTCACGGTTTCAAAAATGAAGACCCTGATGTATTTTTATTTCAATTGGAAATAATTTGTAGATGATATGGTTATTGTTCTAATGATCAAAAGTTGAATGTGTTTCCCCTTACTCTGAAAGAATAGCCCTCCAGTGGTTCACGAGCCTCGGTGGGAATTATATACAAACTTGGTAAGACATGAAACATGTTTTCTTGAAAAGGTGCCAAGATTATTGCAAGGTCAATGAAGAAATCTTCGAAATGACACAAGGAGAAGAAAAGAGTCCAGAGGAACACATAGAACGTTTTCAATATAACCTCCAAATATCCAAACAAATGAAACTGGGGAAGGAGACCTTAAAAACACTTCTACTCAAGGGAATCCTAGCTGAATATTTAGAAATACTAAATTTGATGTGTTATGTCAAAAATTTGTTTCTTACCTTTTCATGTTCGATTACCTTTTTGATCAAGTTTTCTTATTTCTTTGAATTTATCTTTTCAATTACCATAGGAGCTTTTGGGTATTGACTTTAATTTTTAAGTTTTTTGCATTTAGAGTTATTTTGTTTTTTCCTCCCTTAGGTCTTAAAAGGTTTTAAGAAGGTCATATTATCGAATGATGTGGTCACAAATAGCATTTTGAGCATGGTCCTGCATAGTCATAGTTCAAACAACTTTTAAACTGCATTCAAAATGACGAAAAGCTGAAAAACAGCAAGAAAATAGCACTAAAATTATTCTTGTAGTGCTGGAGCCGAAAAATAATGAAGGCGCGCTATAAGAATATCGCGGCCTTCATTTCTTCCGATTTTTAAGCAAAAATTTGGCATTTTCTTAAATGTTGAGTGACTAATCACGTGTTGTGGAGTGTTTACTGCGTGTTAGTTAAAGAATTATCATAAGAACAGGTGGTTCCACTGGGGAAGGAATCGTGGTCATCGTGAGCCCAAAGGCAATTGATTTTGATAGGTAGCAGCGTGGTTTGATGTTTAATGTGAGGTGAGTTGTCATTTGCATGCACATTCAAAGACGACGGACCTAGTGGAGTAACCATAATCACTACAAAACCAAATATTCCCGCTGTGAAACAGAGTGAGGTTTTATGGAGTCACGGAGAATTAGGGTTTCATGATTGTGCTATCTGCAGTCAAATTGCATCCTGAAGGACACCTGTACATTCGAACTGAACAACTTAACCACTTAGGCCATGTTTTTAAACCACTGCAGTTGATCAATTTAAAGGTATTTCACGATAAGCCATTATAACTGATAATTTAGGGATTTTTCGCTGGGAACTATTCAATCAAAATTGATTAAGGGAAATGATAAATTATGCACTCAAATGATATTTCGACCAGAAAAATAACTGCCTGAGCCATTCTGAGATGTTTTGTGGAGTGGAATACTGAAAAATAGCTAAATGTTGGAACTGTTCATTTGTTGAAGTTCGAAAGAGGCTGGGTTGAAATGCAATGTATATTATGATGATTCAAATTTGATACTACTTCTGGTACAACATGAGATAAAGGACAGAGACATTTCAGACAATGTGAAAACCTATATAGCCTAAAGACCTAATTTTTCTAGGTTTTGAAGTTCACTGTTTTTGAAAGCCAAAAGAAGCAGCGAAGCTAAAGGCTTGAAACTAGAGGAAGATCTACTATTAATTTGATACCTGAGATTACTGAGCTGACAATGGATTATGTTTAAGATGGTTTAAAGGCTGCGTTCAGTCTAAAGGTTGATAGTGGTGATTCTTTATGTAATACTCTTTTTGTGCAGAGATGGTTCATACATGATTCTGGCAGGTTATGAATACCAATATATTGGTTTATTCTATATGCTAAAGATGGACAGCCAATAGAACAATTAAAATTGCATGACAGTCACCAGTTGCAGTGAAGAGTTTGGAAGATTTCAAATGACCTAAGTCTCTTATGCTTATGATAAACCTAATCTTTATTAAGAAAATAAAAGCATCAGTCAGAGAAGAGCAAGGAGAGTTGTTTTTGAAACCTGAAGGATTTGAGAAGGAGACAGTCACCTGACTGGTCATTAATTGAATCCTAAAACCTATACAGTTTCATCCTCTGAAGGAAAATGGGAAAGAGTGGTAAAATTAACAAAGCTGAACCAACTGATATAGGGTGGATTGAAAAGCTCCCTGGATGTGTTGAATTATTTCAATAGGCTGGTTGGCTTGAGTTCTTTAAAAGAATAAATGGGTATAATGCTGAATTTTCTTGTAAGTTTGCACAGTGTTTAAAAGATGACATGGTGACCTTTGATACTCTTAAGTTCAGGCTGACAGTAGAGCTGATTACAGAAGCCACAGGGGTTAGCAATGAAGGTGAATTATGGTTTAAGAAATTGCCTTTTACCTTTGATCCTGTTGCCGCCTTTTCACACACCTGGATCACGTGGCAGAAATCTTCAAGCCACTCGGTGTGTCCTTGGGGGAAAGTATCGAGTCAAGGCATTCACCTTGTTCTTGACTCCTCCGTTTAGGCTCAACTCCTAACGAAGCCAAGGGGGGTAGACCCTATTAAGTTACTAAGGATGATTTCTTAGTGTAATAATGTTGTACTGAATCAGTTATTTAGGAGTTTGAATATTTTAACTATAAGCAATCAAGATGACAAGATACAAAGATACACACGAAAGCACAAAGTTGATACACAGTATATATATGAAGCAGAAAAGACCAGTGCCTTAAAAATGGAGTCAAAAGAGATCAGTGTGCTTGCATGTGTTTGGAATAAATGTTTTGCGATTGCATCTTGGTATGTTTTAAGTTAAAATTGGAGTGTGAGTTGTTTAAATTAGTCTTAAGGGGGACTCCAGATATACCCGAGAGTACTTGGAGTATGTCTAAAACAAAGCCTATACAGCTACCCGCAAGGAATATGTGGGCTGAAATGGAGTCTCTGGGGCTGTGTTCATAACGCACCCATTAGGGTGTGACAGAGATCGGCGCCCCGAGGTCACTTTTCAGTAGGTTCCCGCTTCCTTTGGGTATTTTGCCACCGTAAAGGTTTGATCGAGGTGTTGGATTTTCACCTGATGGTTTGTTAATTGGGGAAGGTGAGTCCTAATTATGCTAGTCACCCAAATGCTTTTGATACATCTTGACTGATCGGACGAACTGCAGCCAAGTGCAGAGCATACACACTGGAGTCTTGTAAATTTTAATAAGTTTTAAAAGACGTGTTCTTGCTTAAAAGAAAAGCCTCCAAGAACCTCTTTCGATCCAAGTGGATCTCAATTGGGGAATCAAGGAGGGTTAAATTTTAAAATGCTGATAAACAAAAGATGAGAAAATAACACAACTACACAAATGCAGTTTTCTGATTAATCCTACCACGAATCTCTTTCCCCTTGCGGGTCACTCGGGAAATCGTGGGGTAAGTATTATGATTACTTTTGAAAATAAGATATGGAATATGGAATTAACAAAAAGATCAAATATACTACCCTACCAATTAGATAAATTCTAGTAAAAGGAAATAAGCAGAAAAAGACGAAAAAGGCACCGACGCAAATCCCCCCAGGGGGTATGGGGAATGGGCTCGAAAGAGCCTATTCAAAGGATGATTTTATTACAGAGATTACAATATCAAAGCAATGATAAAACAGATCTTTCTTGGTCCTTATACAGGCTGAAACCAAGATATTACATTTTATGCAAAACAATTACAAATTATGTGACAAAGGAGAGCCCCCTGGGGGGATTTGAGCGCTCCAAAAGCCACTTTGGATAGAAGCTTCTTTTCTTCTCTGTCAGACCTGCTAAATGACAGTGAGTGAATTATAATAACAAATTCCCCAAAGCACTTTAAGAGTGCCTTTGGGTCAGCCTACTTTATCTCAAAAAATTAATGAAATTAAACTAGTTAAACCGACGAAAAGGGAACTAAGGAAAGCAAGCTCTCCTTGGGATCTTGGCCTGCTGTTTTTGCAGCCAATTAACAGCACTGATATTGCAGAATATTGAAATTATTGAACAGAAAATGAAACTACCTTAACAGCAAGCTATGAATTTTTCAATAAACTACTTGCGAAACTAAGGCAATTTTAGCTAGATCTCTTGAATTTGAACTTTGTGTGCACAATGAAGCTAAGATCTAGAATATTGAAGGGATATTGATAATTAGATCTATGTATGCTTTTCTTTATGAGATAGATCAGATTTAAAAAGAGATCTTAAAGTAACCAGTTTGAGGGAAGTTTAATCATTTTAAAGGAGAGAAAGGGGAAGAAAGGTGCTTGTTGCTGAAGCAGATCTGCAGAGGGACCTTGGTAGAGAAGCACTGAGGGGCACGATCTTAGCAATATCTGCTGGAAATCAATGGAATCAAACTTGAACCATAGATCTTCTAGCTACGGCAAACCTGTAAGCTACAACACAATTCCTGCATACAGAACTATCAGATCTGAAGATACATATGAGAAAGGGATGATACAGTATGCAAATAACCTTATTTAACATACAGGTATTAACTCATTCAAACATATGCAGAAAATAGAAAGTAAGTAAGCTTACTTACAATGATCTATCCTTATGATTTAAGAAACCATTCAGGAAGACAATAATTAAGTGCAAAAACTGGAAAAATAGCAGTTTCACCTCGATTGCAGCAAGACAATGACAATCCACACATGAAAGATACTCCATAATTGAGCCTCCAAAGCTTTTCTTTATTCAAAAAAATAAGATCAGTACACAGTTACAATGGCAAGCCCTTCAGTCCAGCTCTAACTAGCTTGGAAAAGGAAGCTGTGCCTTGATTTATACAAATTGCAGGCCATCTAGCCCAGGGGGGGCGCAATTCCTCATGGAATCAAGTGAAATCAGCTGATGGATAGTTCATCAATGCAGAACTGAGGCTGAACTGAGCCTACTTGTCAAATGGGGGCCTGATCTGGCTGACACATCAACCCATACACCGACACATCGGCCCACAGAGCATCCAGGAGAGCCAAAACGTGTTGAAGAGAGAGGGGGGGCACAATTCCTCATGAAGACCACTATAGATCAGCTCCAGATCTGATTTGATCCCCTCCTTTAGTCAAGGATTTGTCAGATCTAGTCAATCTGCTCCAGATCTGATTGATTTCAGTCAAATCGGTTGAGAATCCATTG
>LPNX011056703.1:23468-62858 GCA_001517045.1 Pseudotsuga menziesii
TCGAATTGACAAATGAAGTCTAAGAGACCGAGTCTTTTACAGATACTATCATGCTAGAACATTTATTACAATTTCCCCATGGGGTATGAACATGTGATATGATACAACAAGCACTTCCCAGAAGTACTTCCAAAGGTCTTTTTGAAGTCCGAACAAGTTAACCCTGTCCGGTTCACCAGGATCACTTGATAAAAACCACTAAGTACAACTTAGGTGGTAACAGATCCTCAGAGATACCTATTACCAAATGTCACTCCTGACTGGAATAAAGGCATTCTTATTCAAAATTTTAGAAAGGAATGGGTTGAACCAATTAGAATTTTGCAGAGTTATATTACTTGCGAGGGCAGGTATGCTTATTTGTTTAAGTATCACTTCAGGTTTTTGCAACATATGGTGGGACAGTCCAGGATGAACCTTCCATTTTTCCTATTGAAGAGCTTGCAAAAAATGGCTAGCAGGGTCAAAGGGCATATGAACCATTCCTATCAGTCCATCTTTCATCATGGGATGATTAAGTTGATTATTAGCACTGTTTTGCAGCATGAAGGTAAAAGTTTGGACTTCTTTCTTTTTTGGTCAGGTTTCCATGTAAAACAGGAAGATCAGCATCCTAAGAGGTAAGCAGATAAAGGGAAGGTAATGATGAAGAAATTAGGTCAGAAAGCCAAACTTGAAGACAAGGAGGATGTTGAAGTTGAGAAGGCAGTAGAGCATGTGGAGGTTGACAGTAAACTCAAGGTGTCTTCAGTTGTTACTGCAGGTAGATATTCACTATTTTCAGAAGAAGAATTACAGCCTAGGCAACAGTTGAGATCAGCAGCAGTTTCCAAGGAACCTAGAGCTGCTGTTATAGAAAAGGTTGATATGCCTGAAGATGATTTTCAAACCCAACAGAGAAGTCCACTCACCATTCTTTCAGATGATGAGGGATATTTACTGGAAGAAGATCAGCCCATTGATAAAGCAGAAGGCAAGCATGAAACCTGTGGAGAATTCTTCATTTCAGAGATCAAAGTAGCTAAACCTAATAAGAAGAAGAAAAGGACTATAACCCCATATTGGAGGCCTAAAACTAGGCCAACAAGTAAACTAAAATGGAATATGAAGAGGTTACTTAATCCAAAATTGAATTCCAAACAAGAGACTGTCTTGATTGATACTTCCTCAAATGAAGAGACAGAAATTGGTAAAATGGACAGTAAAAGCAAAGGAAAATCAGTTGCTAAACCTTCTTCTTCTCAGCCTGCAAAGGTGAAAGGATCACAGTCTGTAAAAGAGTTAAGGCAGCCCAAGTATGAATTGTCTGCAATAATTCTTGAGATAAAAAATAAACTTTCAAAACAACATCAAGAAGAGAAAGCTAAAATATCTCCTGTTGAAAATCAAGAGTGGGAAGAAGAAGATGAGCTTATACTTAGGGAAGCAGGAATTCTAAAAGAGCCTAGTATTCCTACTGATTTCACAGACTTGTTAATAAAGGATGCAAACATACCTGAGATCCCTAGTTTTCACATATATAAAGAAAGCTTGCAGGAAAGTATTCAGCAGTATAAGCAGCAGATGAAATACTTGCAAGATGTTAATCATGGGTTGATGAAGGTTAACAGAGGACTTATAGAAGAACTACAGGATGTCCATAATCATTTCCAGGAGCTGTCAGAAGTATCCAAAGAGGTTCTCAAAATAAAAAGAACTATTGACATACACTGTATAGAGTTGGAAAACACAGTAAAGAACTTGCAGCAGGAAAACAAGAAGCTCACCAAAAGGCTAACTAATCTGGAGCAGGAGAAGAAGAAAGCTAAGAGGAAAACTCAAGTATTAGATGGTATTGCTTTGCTAGCTGAAGCAGCAAAAGAGCTATGAGTCACTTTTTCATTTCAGTTACTTGTTATCTTTTTCAGAAACATGTTAGTTAGGGATTACTATTTTTAGAAAAATCATGTTTTTGTAATATTTTACTTTTTACCTTACCTCATCGAGTGGATGGAAGATAGTTAGGGTTTTTGATACCTAACTAATTTTTGTAAAAAACACTATTTAGAGAGGTTAGAAAGTCATTAGCAGGGTTCTGATTTTTGGGAGCTACAAAAGGTCTTCAGACTGCTTTTGTCTTCAGACTTGTTCAGGAGTTAAGTACCAAGACTCTTATATGCTTTTGATGATGAAATTATGAGATATATGACATTTTTCCCCTTCATTTTTCTGTGTTAGCTTCACTATTGAACTTGTTTAGTTTCTTAATTGATATATTCGTTACTGGTTTATGTGTATTTGCTGGTGATGCTTGTCCTTTATGAATGAACCTCAGCATAGTGTTTCTGTTGGATCTTATGTGATATATTATGCATCTTTATGATCTTCTATTTATGATTTAGTTATTACTTTGCTCATGAATGCATTCCCTGTCTTTCTCCAAAAGTTTACAACCACTAAAACATTGCAGAAATCCTAAACCTAATCTGTTTTATTCAATTTTATCTTGAGTGTGTGTTGGCTTGTTTCTCTGGCCTTAGAAACAATTTCTGACACAAACATGATGGGAACATGTAATGTATTTCAGTTAGTATATGATGATATTTGTGAGTTATGTAGAAGGTATTCAAGAGAAAACTTCAAGACTGGTAAGAATTATAGTAATCCTTCTTTTCAATCTTTGAAATATGCTGCAAGAACAAGAGTTATAGGAGCTAAAATCAACAATTTATTTAAAATTCCTAAAGCTGATCCACAATTGGGTGTTTTGCAGGATAAGAAAAAGCAGGAGAAAATAAGATAAGCAAGGGATTTCCCTTTGGATAGTCTTGAAATTTGTGGTATATGTGACTTGAAGCATTCCACTGATTGTTGCCCCTCCATACCCTGGATGAAAGGAACATATCAAAGAGATCTGGGAGTTGCAACCAACTCATTACAACAATCATGTCAACCATGGCCTACATGTATGGTTCAAAACTCTATCTCTCCATTTCCTTGCTTTCATACTCAGTCATTGAATACTCTTCCACCATGGCAGTTGTCATAGCCTCAACTTAACTCTTACTTGCCTTATCCACAAGGTTGGAATGGCATAAATTATGATCGCATGGCCACTCTCTCTCATGTTGCCACACAACTTGGTCCTTCAATATCAACCTCACAAACCAATTCTCAACACCAGTCACATCTATCTTCTCATCCAACTCCTTGGTATCCAACACAATTTCCTGTTCAATCCACCCTCCACCCTAACCATAATAAAGTAGTACAGTATGCTTACAATGCTGAACTGCAAAAATTTCCTACATTTTCCTCATGTTCTACCTCACCTACATCACTGCAAAAAAGTTGTGCGTTGTTGCAGCAAATCCATACGAGGCCTGAACATGTTTTAAATCCAAGATTTGCATATGGAGTTTCTTCTAGTCCTCATAAGCAAGCAGACAAGATCAACATGCCACATGTAACATTTGATGAAGAACAAACATTGGAACCAAAAGCATCATTCACATCATTAGATTCGAATCTCTTATGCATTGAGGAAGATCAATTTACTAAGGAACTTCATGGTGTAACATCCATGAGAAATCAAGGGAACAAAGACTATATTGAAGTTTGGTTTCAATATGTCATTGGTTTGCAACACCATTCCATACTTCACCAATTCTTGGCACCATCATTTCAAGGGAAGTTGATCTCTCATATCCTAGCATTCATAAAGTTATATTTTTATGTTGGGAGTATGAACATACTGGAGTGACTTCTTCAAAAGTGGCTCCATTGGAAATATGCATACACTTGAACAATTTTTATATTTCTAAGTAGAATAAGGTAGGATGTAGTAACAGAATAAAACCATGCTTTTTATTTTAGTTTTTATTTTTCAAATAAGTATGATATCTTCCCGCGCCTTGTTGCGATCTGGAAGATCAGAAAGTAGGAAGATAAGGAATGGGTATGAGATGTTTTTAGGAATGCTTTGGAATTGTTGACTATTTGAATACAATGCTTAAATCATTTTTTTCTTCAATTTTCCAATTTCAATTTGTCTCTATTTGTTATGAATAAAAAAATATCATGAAAACAAAATTACAGTAATTAAGGAAGGTGAATGAAGGATCCACAGGAAAATGAGCCAATGATTATGGAACCCTTCAAGCTTGAACTTGGGCATGAATTTGTTAGCTGCAACACCTAGCTATGACTAATTACTGTCAACTATAATAGTGAGTTGCAACACGCAACTGTGACTCATTACTGTTAGTTGTATTAGTGAGCTGCAACACCCAGTTGTGACTCATTACTGTCAGTTGTAACAGTCAGCTGCAACACCCAGTTGTGACTGTCTTGTAGGTGAGAATTTATGGATTTGAGATATGTGTGTGTTGCACATCATGATATGTATTTATTTTTCATTTATATATAACGCATCCATAAAAATACACATGCTTTATTTCAACATTATATCATTTTTGAGAGTTGCAGCTACGGCTACAACAAACTGTGTAAGTCAATATAGCTGCTCAATGCTTGAAATTATTTTGTATGGGTGTGTGATATATTTAAATTTACATCATTAAAAACATTCACACCTATCCCGGTCACTTTTTGGGTGTCAAATTTCAATTATTAATTTTTTTGTGGCATTTTGGCTTGAAAGTTTTACTGAAACATAGTCGGGACATTCCATTTTTGGGAGACCAAATGGAATAATTTTTAAAACCTGTTTACATCCCAAGTATCCATTTTAATCTAGTTTCCAAAACAATTTTAATTTTTAATATTGGGTATCAAACGAAATATTTATGGCCAAAACACTAACGGGGTGTCAAGCAGGCAGCTTAGGAATAGAGCTGGGAAAATCAATTTTTGGTTGTCTTATTGGACATATCTTGAAACATTGTTTCATTGGTATATTCCCTTATGAATCTAGTTTACAAAAAAAAAATTAATCACTCCATTCTGATATCATATGCAAATTTTATGACCAAAATAACGACCACCTATCACAAATCAGCATTCCTAAAACTCTATTTCCTAGACTGTTCATTGACTTATTTCACCCATCAATTCTTAATGTATTCAAAACCTATTTCTAATGGAGATACCTACATGAATCTGATTTCATTTCCAATTGGAATAAGATCAATCCGTTATCAAATGAAAAAGTTAAGCCTAAAACCGTGACTGTTGGTCTAGTCCAAAATTCGAAAAGACACCTTGTCATGCAGGTTGTTACTGAGTGATTTGGAATATCATTACATAGAATTTAAAAAAAATGTTTCTAAGGGAAATATACCTATGAATTTAATTTCATTTTGATTTGGAATCATTCAAATTGGACAAGGAACAAAAAATCTATGATCAGAATACTGTTGGTGAGTCTAGATGGACATTGCTCTCCCACAGGCATAAAATGGATTTTGCTTTGTTCATTTTTATTTGAATTTGTTTTATGAGTAATTGCTTGTTTTTTTTTCATAAGTTTTGGGTGAGGAGAGACCAATCATCTCTCTTCTTCCATCATCTCATGTTTTATTGCAGGCAAGTGCTAGGTTTTTGCAGGTCCTTAGAAGAAAAAGGTCAATACATGCACAAGTGAATCTTGAAGACTTTTTCTCAATTTGGAAATGGATTCAGCACATAAAAAATTGAGATATTTATGTGAAAACCATACAGAGACCAATGTTCCATAAGTCAAGTCCCATTGTTTCATGCCAAGAATCCTTTTAAGATGACATTAAGTTCATCACACTTATCATACCAATTGCTACCGAAAGAAACCTCTCAAGAAGCCAATTGTGTTATGGTAGATTCATTCACCCTCTTCATTTCAAAACCCTAAAAATCCATTCATGTTGAAGTCCCATTTTCCAATGCTTATGTAGTCAACCTTAACCTTTTTATTTTCCATCACTACTACATCACGACTTCACATATACTTTCCACTTCTCATTTCCATGTTGGGTCTATTTTACACTATGATTCTTCACAATCATTATTTTGTACTCATATTGGATGATGTGGAATTCATTAAGGTCCACATTCCAATGGTTTTGTCCCATCGACTCCAACACATCATCTGGGATCGAGATTAGATTTTTTATAGTGCCTTGGTATCTGCATGAATCAATGGCAGATTTTCTTGTTGTTAATCATGGGGATTCATCAATGCCTCTTGTGTTAGTTTTTCATCATATAAGCTAGCATTATGATCTTAGGATCTTTTCACTGAGAGAATAACAAGCACAGCAATAAAACATAAGCACATCAAAAGAGACAAGAGACACAAAGAGTTTTTCTCGGGGAAACCATAAAGGAGAAAACCCCGCAACTTCCTCAGAGATAGAATCAGCACCAAAACAGTAAAAGCCCCAAAAAATTAAGATGATCTCCACACAGCAGCAGTCTCTCTCTCTCACACTGAGAGAGCTTCTCCTCTCTCACTCATGTGCCCTAATGAGTGAGTGAGAGTGTTGCAAGTGATAAATAGAGAGGCTCTCACTCTCTATTTATATTCTTCCGTTCACTTGAAATGCACTCCAACATGTACTTAACAATTACTTACTAGATCCGACATCTCTAGGAGTGTCTAATAACCCTAGTGCCCCACCACTTGTGGGGACTTTTCCTCCTCCAACCAATAGGAGGGTAACACAATGGTGGGGACTATTGCCCCGACTTACAATGACTCACCTAGGGTTTACTTCACTAGGATAGTCTAATAACCCAAGGGCCCCACAACTGTGGGGACTTTAACCCTTGACCAATAGGAGGGTTACCCACAATGACTTGACATGACTTTCTCATTATAGAAACTTCCTGGAATAAACATCGAGGTATGACATGACTCAAATACATTACAATACATCCCGGAATGAACATCGGGTTACAATAGATAAGAAATACAAGTGAATACATTCTGAAGTTACAATTACATCAACACTCCCTCTTAACTAGGAAGGTATTCTCTTGACACAATTTATTAGCACAAGTCTTCTTCTCTGTATCATTTAGGTCATCGTCAGGTCTTCGTCATCTTCAAAGTCATCTTCATTTTCAAGTCATCTCTATTTGTAAGTCATCTTCATTTGGATCTGGATCATCACTTGATCTAGATCATCACTGAATATCGTCACTGGATCTGGATCATCACTAGAAATCATCATCGTATCTGGATCATCACTCGATCTGGATCATCTCTGGAGTATCATCTCTAGATCTGGATCATCACTCGATCTAGATCATCACTGATGAATCATCATCACTAGATCTAGATCCTCACTCGATCTGGATCATCTTCACTGGACTAGATCTGGATCATCACTGGCTGTCATCACTGGATCTGGATCATCACTCCATCTAGATCATCCCTGGTGCAATCTCATGATTCTTCTCGTCACAGGAAGTTCTACAGAGCCAGCCCTTTTTCATGTTGGTTGTAGGCCTAGCCTCCATGTAGGTCTTTTCCAGCACTTATATCTGATCAACACATGATACGAAGAATGGCTCATCATTTCTATCTGATCAACACATGATGTGAAGATAGATATCGCACTTATATCTGACCTACTCATCAAAAAGACATGCCCAGCACTTACATCTGACCTACTCGTCAGAAAGGCACACCCAGCACTCACATCTGACCTACTCGTCAGAAAGGCCCAACACTTACATCTGATCAACACATGATACGAAGAATGGCACTGCACTTACATCTGATCAACACATGATGCGAAGAATGGCACAACACTTACATCTGATCAACACATGATACGAAGAATGGCACTGCACTTACATCTGATCAACACATGATGCGAAGAATGGCACAACACTTACATCTGATCAACACATGATGCGAAGAATGGCTCAGCACTTATATCTGTTCAACACATGATGCAAAGAATGGCTCTGCACTTACATCCATCCAGGGGGGAACACACCCTGCTCACAATGATGGAAGGGCTTGCACTCATATCTGATCTTGTAGGAACCAATCCTACAGTCATATCAGAATGGCCCCTAGTCCTCCTCGACTGAGCTACCTGGTAACTGACCAGGCGCCTCCATTCTCCTAGAGAATGGGCCTCCATTCTCCTAGAGAATGGCAGTTGCCCTTACATCTGACCTACTCATCAGAATGGCCAACACTCACATATTACATGGAAGGAACTTAATCCTTTAGCCATGACAGAATGGTTCAACCCTTACATCTGATCAAGTGGGAACACATCCCTCTATCACATCAAAATGGCTACTCAGTTCTTACACTAAGTGTTCCTGGTAACTGACCAGGTGCCTCCATTCCTAGAATGGAAATTTCCCTTACATCTATCCTACTCGACAGAATGGCCAGCACTCATATATGTCATGGAAGGGAGAAACCCTATCACCATGACAGGATGGCTCAGCCCTTATATCTGACCTACTCGTCAGAATGGCTATGGATCTCAGCACTCATAAATGACATGGAAGGAAGCAATCCTCTCACCATGACAGAATGGCTCAACCCTTATATCTAACCATGGAAGGAACCAATCCTCTCACCATGTCAGAATGGCTATGGGTCTTATCACTTTCTCTTGGAGGAAACCTCGATCTGGAGAACACCAAGCTTCTCCCTGAAGTACTCAAACTTCAGCCTAGTCAATGGCTTTGTCAATACATCATCTATCTATTCCTCTGTCGCAACATACTGGAGCTTCACTACTCCTCTCTGCACCATATCCCTGATATAGTGATACTTGATCTTGATATGCTTCGAATTTTCATGGAACACTATATTCTCTGACAACTTCACGCAACTCTAATTGTCACAATGTATACAAGTAGCATCCAACTGGAGATCAAATATATCAGACAGTATCTTCCGCAGCCATACTACCTCACAACTAGCTGAACAAGATGTGACATACTCTACTTCAGCTGTACTCAGTGCCACACAGGATTGCTTCCTGCTAAACCAAGAGATCACACCTGATCCCATACTGGAGCAAAATCCTGAACTACTCTTCCTGTCGATGGCACTGCCTACCCAATATGAATCAACATAACCCTCTAGGTTAATATTTTGATTCGCATCGTACTTGAGCCCATAATCAACCGTACCCTTCAGGTACCTTAGAATATGCTTTGCAGTAGTCAAGTGAACAATTCTCGGATCTGTTAAGTACTGACTCAAGGTGTCCATAGCAAAGCAAATTTCTGGTCTCGTGTTCATTAGGTACATCAATGACCCAATCATCTGAAGATACATCGTGGCATCAACCGAATCTGATGAAGCATCACTAAATAGCTTCAGGTTCGATGCCATAGGTGTGGTCATGCAATCCATCATCCTGAACCTATTCAGGATCTCTACTGCATACTTCCCTTTTCCACAACTCCATGCCTAGTAAATAGTGCATCGACACATAACAGGAGCATCACTGGTCTTCTGCCTTCAACCTTGAAGCAAAGGTTGGAATCCACTTTACTCTCAGCAAATCCTAGAGTCATCGGTAATCTGTCCATCCTGTCGTACCATGTCGATCCTCAGGATATTCTGTAGTCACTCCCTCTGAAGTGGAGCATCATACTCCCTCTGTCTTCTGTACTCTATGCACTGAAACATTCTGTACCGGAGTGACAAGTAGCTTCCTATGCTACTAATATTCTATGTGACCATCTAGTGTATAGACTTGCATCTTCAACCTTGTAGCAAAGGTTAAGATCTTCATCAATATCATCATGTATGTGTTTCCCATGGGTGTATTCTGAACTCGTACAATGCCTTATTTCATTTGCACACATGATTATACATGTCATGTGACTTCACTTCTAGTGGCTGTAATGTTTCTTCGTAGTCTATGCCTTCTTTTCTTGAGAAGCCTCATGCTACGAATCTTGCTTTGTATCCCACAATGTTTCCATCTATTGCATGATGGAACTATGAACTTCTCTTCATGTCTCGATACTGTGCCCTGACATCATTCTTCTTGAACTGGTCTTCCCTTTATTCTTGGTGGCTAGAAGGTTCTGCATCAATGATGTCACTGCACTCGTCATATTATTCTTCATTTTGAAATGTCGTCACTTGTTCTTCAGAACAAGTCTTCATTCTTCTTTGCTTGTAAGCGATTATGTATGTGGTCTTTCCTACAAGTCAAATGCATTTGTATGGTTAGAAACATTTCATAAGGAACATTCATACTGGAAAATTCTTATGCATAAATATATGATCATGCAACTACTTTAGCCAATACAACATTCATCCATATCTCACTGAAACTTTCTAGATGCCTTCCATCTCTACCAGGACAACATTGAGATTGTGCACTAATCCAATATGTCAGCAAAGAGGTTTCATTCTAGATAAGTAGCAATGGAGAGTTGTATAGCACCATGAGCTACTTACCCATCACATGCATATTAGTAGTATACTGTCATTAATGCAAACATTCTATCATGCATAATACTTTAACTAAATATAAACAAATGCATAACAAAACAATGAAATGAAAATTGAATACTTATCTTTATTTGTTTCGTGGGTAGACTGCTTCTTGAGCCTTCAGCTTCATCGTCTTCTTCATTCATGATAGCATCGTTTCTTATCCAAATGCTAAGGTGGATAAGAAGTTCTTCAAGATTTGAGATCTTCATATTCCTCATTGCTTGAGGGATCTTCTTTGGATGGTGATAGCTTGATCTTCAATTGCTCCCATCTTCTCTTCTCTTCTTATGAGTTGAGCTTCTTCTTCTTCTCCGAGTCTACTGAAATTAATCACTTCCTTCTGGCACACATTCCTCACATGAATGAATCCCATGATCCTGGGAGGCCATTCAAGGTGGCCATCACCGCTTCTGTATTCTTCACTTACTGCTTCAAGTTGTTCTTTGATTTGAGAGACCCTTGTAAGGTATGACTGCATGGTCTCTGCATTTTGGATCTTCACTTCCTTCAACTATTTTCTCAAAGTCATATTCTGATTTATGTTCTTCCCTTGAAATATCTTGGTCAAGGAATCAAACCTCATCGGTGTATTTGGGGAAGATACTTGTAGTACAAGTTGATTCATGACTGAATCAGATATGATCTTCTTGGCCTTGACCAAGTTCTTCTTGTGAAAGGATTCTAACCTCATCTTCCTCTGAAACTGGAACCTCTATACTCATATAGGTGTCCAATCCATTTTCTTCAGAGAGATCATATACTTCCAGGCTTGGAAGTTGTCAACTTCCCAAAGTTTTTCATCAAGCTGATGTGATAGATCTCTTTCAAATCAGAACCTCAAATGAAAATAGCAAAGGATTAGATCTTACCAATTTGAGGTGTCCGTCCTGGTTCCGAAGCTGGCTGATCTAGGGTTTGTCATAGAAACCCTGATTTTCAAGACTTAGAATATTTCAGATATGATTGGATATATAGATATATCTCTTCAAATGGAGCTGTCCAATGTACTCCTTTTCTAAAAACAGTGGAGGGAAGCTCCCGGAACAGGAAGCCCTAATTTTCCAATTTCTTCTGCAGAAATGCCTGTTACTGTTTCTATGATATCGCTGAAATTACTGCTCCTCTGTGTCTGAAATTTATCACTAAGGTAACCTCGCATGTTCCTGATCCAACACCATAGGTTTCATCAGAATTGGTTTCACCATTTGGGATTTATGATCCTTTTACCAAGGTGACTTGTTACAGGACTGTCCAAAACAATGAAGTTGTATGGCTTGCCATGTGTCACTGGTTGATCTTCTGAGTCTGATATTTGGACCAAGGAATGTAAATTCCGTGCCATTTATGGAAAATCTTCAATAATTCCATTTGGACCTCTTTATCCCAATATGTTACAATTATCCTCAGGTATCCTGTTTAGGGATGAATTCTGGAAGAGGCTGGAATGCCAACTTGGAGGGATCATATCTCCCAGAATATAGCGAATCTGAGGCTGATTTTTGGACACAGTGTTAATCAGGATTTTATCTTTGTCCCCTACAATTTTAAGATTCTAAGATTTCACCAACATCATAATATAGCGAATTTACCAAAAATTAGTTGTTTTAGTATTTAGGGTTTTTCCTAGCTCGAGGTCAAACTAGGGTTTGACTTTCCTGGAGTTTCACCCAACCAAATTTCTTGATCCAGATCTCTAAAATTCAGTTTTGATGAGGATAAAAATCATATTCTGGTCTCACTCAAAAATTCCTCTTCTGTAGAAATCCCTAATTTCCACATCGAAAACTGAAAATGCTCGGAATCGAATTCCGCTTCGACAGAAAGATGCGCCCTTCAATGGAGAGTCATCCTAGCATACTTTTGCTGATGGATTATGGAGAGAGACCCAAAAATTAAGAATCCCTAGATTCTATAGCTGCACAATGTCTTCTTCTCAGGTTAGCTCTGATACCATGTTAGTTTTTCATCATATAAGCTAGCATTATGATCTTAGGATATTTTCACTGAGAGAATAACAAGCACAACAATAAAACATAAAGACATCACAAGAGACAAGAGACACAAAGAGTTTTTCTTAGGGAAACCATAAAGGAGAAAACTCCGCAACTTCCTCGGAGATAGAATCAGCACCAAAATAGTAAAATCCCCAAAACATTAAGATGATCTCCACACAGTAGCAGTCTCTCTCTCTCTCACTGAGAGAGCTTCTCCTCTCTCACTCATGTGCCCTAATGAGTGAGTGAGAGTGTTGCAAGTGATAAATAGAGAGGCTCTCACTCTCTATTTATATTCTTTCGTTCACTTGAAGTGCACTCCAACATGTGGGCCTCACTTAACAATTACTTACTAGATCCGACATCTCTGGGAGTGTCTAATAACCCTAGTGCCCCACCACTTGTGGGGACTTCTCCTCCTCCAACCAATAGGAGGGTAACACAATGATGGGGACTATTGCCCTAGCTTACTATGAATCCCCTAGGGTCGACTTCACTAGGATAGTCTAATAACCCAAGGGCCCCACAACTGTGGGGACTTTAACCCTTGACCAATAGGAGGGTTACCCACAATGACTTGACATGACTTTTTCATTATAGAAACTTCCCAGAATAAACATCGGGGTATGACATGACTCAAATACATTACAATACATCCCAGAATGAACATCAGGTTACAATAGATAAGAAATACAATTGAATACATTCTGAAGTTACAATTACATCAACATCTTGATTGACAAATCTTGCAGGTGACTCGACTCTAGCACATCCATTTGTAGCTATCAAGATGCACTAAGGTAATTGAGAGCTCACTATCATCAAAGGTGAGTTTCTTCACATTGGTTAATGGCATACATTAATGGCCGGAAATCCAATGATTTCTTTCCATGCTCGACTTCGACACATTCATTCGCATGGTAAGAATTGTACCTCGATTCTGTAGCAGCTGAAGATTATGTGATCTAATGGTTTCAACAATGACTTGCAGCATCATTTGTTTCAGTAGTTTTGCAATTCCTTTCTATTTTCTTCCAGTAGTTAGTAGTCTTACATGCAACCAACACAACATCATGGATCAAATTCAGCCTCATCCAGTTTCAGCTCTCATATACATCTTTCTTAGCATCAGATCAGCTTATATTGCTCCAACATGATTCCATCCATTCCAAGCAAGGATTCTGTGGAGATAAAACTTGATGTAAAATAGCATGAGTTTTTTATTTATTAAAGATTTAGGGAAATTTCATGAAGAACCACTAAGCATTAGCCATTTCCATTTTCTATATAGCATTTTATGTCCATCCATTTCCATCCTTTCCCACTCAATTCTAACACTTCACCCTTCCAATTCATGCACATCCACTTCAAAGTCCTACCCAACATCTCACCAACCTAACTGTCCAAGCATGAAAATTATAAAATGATACCTTATTGTTGTCACACAAGAACCAGCAATAAAAAAAGAACCCTTGCTACTGCCACATAAAAACCAACAATGAGAAGAAATAAAATAGTAGATACACATGCTAAGGAAATATAAAAAAAATGACAAGATGGCCACAAGAACCTATAGCAGAAGAAGCTATTGTGAATAAAGATTAAGCTGAGATTACTCTAAGCCCCCACATATGGATCATCATGGACCTCATGATTTCCTTTTCACTTAAAAATACACCAAAACATGGTATTTTGCTTCATAATTTTATGGTCATATTATTGCTTGAAGGTTGTTCTATCTAGATTTGGGAATTTTTTATGGATGTGGGCACTACAAATATTTTATGGCTGTAAATTGCATCATACATTATGCTCCAACTCTATTATCAGGAAATGATGCATGAGGACATGCTTTGCATTCAGTTTGGGGGGAGAAGGATTATTGTGCACTCTATGACATTTTCATTACTGAACAGTCAATGCATTAATATGATACACACAATATAGTTTTCATCCCTAGACTGAGGCAGATTACAATTTAGTTGATGAAGTTAATGATTATATCTTGTGTGTTGCAAAAGTGCATATGTTTACAAGCAATTAACTGAAGATAGGCCCAGCCCACAAATGCATGCATGTTCTAGCATTGAAAGAGAAAATTGCAAATGTTGCTTTCAGAACAGCGGGTAAAACAATATTTCAGTATATGTTCAAAATTCATAGCAACATGAAGATTTTGGCAGAGACAAACGGGTTGGATCATTTACCTTGAATGGAAGTGAAATCAAATTGAATGTTGCAGCATATAGGTAAGACTGTTCTTTCTTTTACAAGGGTGAATATCTACTACAGGAAAATCCAAGTGACGCAGATCATTGGATGAAAATGCAAATTAGTGGTAAACTCAAAATTTTGCCAAATTTCCTTAACAATCCTATATTTGCAAGATTTGATTTGCAACTTGATCAATGGGTATTCAAAGCACTTTGGAACATTATGTTTTTGTTTCCTTCATGCAATAGTGAGAAAAGTTGAAAATTCGTTGTGGTTGAAATAAGGTTTTCCATACCTAATGGGTTTCTCAAATTGGATGTATTAAAGGATTTGATTACTAGAACTTGTGTGCAATCAATTTGTTGGTTGCATTAAGCAATGGTTTGCAGATATTAAACCATTTATTTGCAAATATTATGAGCTAATTTCCTATAGCAGCTTGTTTTCTTTGTCAATATGTGCCAATATTATGGAGATGGATGTATTTTTTGACCTGGAGTTATTGGAGTTCTCAAGCAACAAAATCATAGTGGATAGACAAAAGCTCTCCTTAGTTTTCATTGATGATGATAGAATGGATGATAGTGTCTTATCCAACAACCTGAATGCACATGAGTATAAAACATAGTCTGAGACAGAAAAGGGTTGAGACAGTTAAGAGTTGAATTGGGCCATTGAATTCTACCAAACAAATTCCATGACATATAACTACAGGCTGAATTTCTTATAAGGATGACAAGGTTTGTTGTTTTCCCAAGCACTCTCTAAATGGTGAGGACAAATTCAAAGCTAAAATTCATAGGTTTGAGCTATCGTGAGGATACTTTGAAGCAGTCATAGTTGGTACACCAAGGATGAACAAATTAAATTACATATGATGTTGGGTTGAAGGAACTATTATAGAAATGAATTGTTAATTTGGGATATCAACAGTATGTTTCTCTTTTTGCCATAATTTCTCTTGCTAACATTATGGCTGAACTTTTGTATGGAGTTCATTTCTCTCATGAAAGGATTGCATGCTCTGTTTAAACCAAGATAATCAATGAGTGACCTTCAAGCTCAATAGTTAATGTGGAAACTGTGATCAGTGGAACTCAGGACATTAACAATCATGATGGCTAGTTCATGTTTTATGCATACATGTTTTTCTTTTAAAATAGGGCATAAATTGAAGTGGGAATATCTCCCAAAAGGTGATCTGGGTCTTCGTAAAATATGGTGAGTAGATGCACCAAGGTAATATGAACAATACCTCAAAGTTGCAGCCCAATCCAGTTTGTATTTTGTGAAATATTGGTTCAAGAAGTTTAGCTGCAACACATTTTTATTCATGTTCATCTACAAAAAGTGCAGAATTTGATTTGAGTATATATTTAAATTGGTAAGCAGTATTTTCATGAAACTTGGAAAGGGAATGAATAACATCATGATGAATAACTCTGGTAAGTTTCATCCCAATCCAATGCATGGTTTTCGAGAAACTAGCCATCATCACCTACAACCAATTTACATTTTTCTCGAAATCCGTGATGTGGGTTTCTCTAATTTTTGGTGTGGAGATGCGTATAATGGTAATTAATTTCTTGCAAAATGTCAGCCCAACCCAGTTTGTATTTTGTGAAATATTGGTTCAAGAAATTCAGCTGCAACACATTTTTATTCATGTTTATCTACAAAAGTGCAGAAATTGAAATGAGCATATCTTGCAATTGGTAAGTTCGATTCTCATGATTTTTGGATAGGAAATGCATAATACCAAGATTAACAAGTCTGGTAAGTTTCATCCCAATCCAATGTACGATTTTCAAGAAAATGACCATAATCACCTACAGCCAATTTGCATTTTTCTCAAAATCCGTGATGTGGGTATCTCTGATTTTTGGTGTGTAGGTGCATTGGGCTAGTATAAACTTGCCTGATAAATTTCAGCTAAACCCAATTCACCATTTGGTATAAAATTACTTCGTAAGTTTTCTGCTCAAAAGGTTGCAATATCGTAAATCTTTCCTTTTTCCCGTTTCGCGCAGCTGCAACACCGTAAATCTTTCATTTTTCATGTTTCGCGCAACTGCATTAATGTACATCTTTCCTTTTCCCCATTTCACGCAATTGCAACACCGTAAAATTTTTTCCTATTTTCCCGTTTTAGGAAGCTACAACTCCGTAAATATCGGTCATTTTTTCGCTCCGCTCAACTACGACTCCGTTAAAATTTTGCCCATTTTTATTCTTTTCGCAGCTGCAACTCTACCATATTCATCCTATGTATAGCTATAACTCCACTAAAAATTTTCCTATCCTTCTACTTGTCGCAGCTGCAACTCCGCTTGCGTAGTAAAATGAAAAGCAACAAGTGAATGGATGCTTCACAGGTATTGGGTTGCATGAGGACATGCAACAAGTTCTGTTTGGGGGTGATGTTGGGCCCTAGAATTGTCCATTTTTCCATCACTTATCGACATATATTTCATCCATTTTCTTCCCATTATCGCCCATTTATCATTCCATTTTCCATCCATTTGTTGTAACTGGGTGTAAAACAACATACTACTTCCATTGATGTTTTAAGTGGTTAATAATGATTATTTTGCTTTATCTTTGATGAATTGAAGACTATTATGCATAATTTTACTAATGATGGTTTGTGGAGTGATTTTTCACGTACACGACTCTCACAGCTAGCTGTTATAGCCTTAACCGAAAATGCATGCTAGATAAGAACACCTTGCTTCATGTCTCTATATACAAACGAATGGAAAAGAATATCGAAAATCTGAGACATGGTTTTATGCGTAACAACCTCATTTACCTGAAACACGAGAAAATTTCCAAACAAATCCATATTTTTTGATATACAAGTGGTTCTTTGAGAGGGTATTTTCCATATTTACTGTTGCGGTTGGTTCCAAAGTTGTTAGCAGTTACGACCGTGTTTTAGCTGTTACAGATCACAAGTTGGGGGTTCAGTTCCTCATTTCCATGAGATAATTTTATGTATAAATATGTAATCAATCTCATTGAGAGGAGGAGAGAAACCAATTTTATGATGTAGGATTTGATCTAGATCTATTGTAATCATTACATTCTGATAATACATGCTGGCAGTTTCTTAGTTCTGGAGTTGTAGACTTTCATTGTGAAGATCCAGCTCTGCTCAGTGGAGGAAGGGCCCTCTTCCCTGAGCAGATGTTGGTAGTGTTGATTGTAGGTGTTTTATTTTGTATATTTGTTAATTTGTTAATTCATGCTTTCATTCATTAGATTGATCATAGTTGGTTTTATTATTTAGTTCATGCTTTCATTAGATTTATCATAGTTGTTTTCCTGTTAATTCATCTTGATAGATCGTTGGCCAACTTAGCATTGCTTCCAGGTTTATGTATTTAGATCTTATTTCATAAGAATTGATTATGTTTAAGTGTGATTAGATTTATAGTTTGGATTTATGAATAGGTTTTAGGTTTGATTTCTTTTCAAGAAGTTGTGACCTAGTTTGCAAACAGTTTCGATTGCATACCAATAGATAACAGTGTCAGGTAGAAATTGTTCTTGCAGAGATCTTGCACGATAGATTTGAAAGAAAATACTTCCTCGAGTTGATAATTTATGTTTAGCACTCTACATGTTAAATTTTAATTAACTGACATATAGTGGGCCCAACAGTTTCAAACCTTCTAACTTCAGGAATCAGTAGAAGTCGCCATCCCAAGTTGAGAAGAAGCTAGCTAGAGTGGTGGGAGAAAATCCTAGAGAACCACAATAGAACATAGAACCACTCCAATGTTGGAAATGTGGAGGACCCCACATGTGCAGGAATTTTCCACTTGAGAATGAGAATGCAAGGCCAGCTTACAACATTCAAGAGGCAAAAATAGTGGGTCAAGTAGCAAGGGTCGTCCCTAATATTTATGCAGCACTGGAGGACCTCCAAGAAGATCACCAGTCAACTATGGTTGAAGTTGCAGATAAGATTGTTGAGCAATCTATTTCTATTTTGATTGACCTTGGTTCTAATCATAGTTACATTAATTCTAGAGTAGTGGAGATTTGTGCTTTTAAGAAAGTAAAGCATAACAAATCCTGGTTAGTTCAGCTAGCCACTAGAACTAAGAGAAAGGTTAGTGAAGTGGTAGAGAAATTTCCATTGGTTATGAATGGATTGGTCACTTATGTAGATTTGAATGTTCTACCACTTGGTTATTATGACATTCTAATTGGAATGGATTGGTTAGAAGCTCACAGGGTAAAGCTTGATTGTTATAATAAGACTTTTGAATGCATGGATGAAGAATGGAACCCAAGAGTTGTAAGAGGTATTCCAAAGGTGATTTCTATGAGACAAATTTCAGCAGTGCGGCTGAAGAAGTTCTGCAGGAAAGGTTTCTAGTTGTATGCAGCCCATGTTTGGGAGGTAGCAGAGAATGCAACTCCTAGTTTGGAGGACTATCAGGAGCCTGCAATAATTCATGGATGTTTTTCCTTATGAGATTCCAAGGTTTCCTCCAAAGAGAGACATTGATTTCACAATTGAACTTGTTCCAGGAGCAATACGAGTGTCCAAGACACCCTACAAAATGAGTACACTACAAATTCTAGAGCTGAAGATGCAACTACAAGAGTTTTTGGAGAAGTATATCATCCCGAGTGTGTCTCCTTGGGGAGCAATAGTTTTGTTTGTGAAGAAAAAAGATGGTACTCTTAGGTTGTGTATTGATTACAGGCAGCTGAATGAAGTCACTGTGAAGAACAAATATCCTTTTCCTAGGATTGATGACCTCTTTGATCAAATCAGAGGAGCAAAGTTATTTTCCAAGATCGACTTGAGGTTTGGTTACCATCAGGTGAGAATCAAGGATGAAGACGTTCATAAGACAACCTTCAGAATGAGGTATGGACATTATGAGTTTGTAGTGGTACCATTCGGTCTCACAAATACACCAGCTACATTTATGTGCCTTATGAATAGTGTATTCAATAGGTATTTGGACAAGTTTGTTCTTATTTTCCTTGATGACATTCTTATTTATTCTAAGAATGAGGAAGAGTATGAAGAACATCTAAGATTGACATTGCAATTGCTCAGGGAGCATAAGTTGTATGCAAAATTGAGCAAGTGTGACTTCTATAAACATAGGATTCATTGTTTGGGTCACATTATCAGATGAGGGCATATCTGTAGACCCTGAGAATATTGAGGCCATTATGAATTGTCATACTCCAATAAATGTAACAGATGTAATATCTTTTATGGGGCTTGCAGGATACTACAGGAGATTCATTGAAGGATTCTCCAAGGTTGCACATCCAGTCACTTCTTTGCAAAAGAAGAGAATAAATTTTGAATGGACATCGAGGTGTGAAGAAAGCTTCCAACATTTCAATAATATTCTCACAAGTGCACCGGTCTTGAAGATTGCAGACCTAGAAAAATATTTTTGTGGTGTGTACTGATGCATGTGGTCAAGGGCTTGGAGGAGTCCTTATGCAAGACAACCACATGATATGTTATGAGTTAAGAAAACTGAAGGAACATGAGAAAAAATATGCCACTCATGATCTAGAACTTACAGCCTTAGTACATGCTCTCAAGATGTGGAGGCATTACTTGATGGGCAGAATATTTGAGCTAAGGACAGACCATAGTACTTGTTTGATCATCCAGCGTTAAATGCTAAGCAAGCTATATGGATGGAGTTTTTATGTGAGTTTGATTTTGAAATCAAGCACATAAAGGGAAAAGAGAATACGGTAGCTAATGCACTCAATAAGAAGGTGCAGGAAATGCATGTGACATTGATTAGTATTTTCCAATCAGATTCGAGATATTAGATTGTTAGTCATACTATTGAAGATGAATTGTATGAGCAGGTAAAATACAAGTTGCAGCAGCAAAGCCTTGAAAATAAGTATGAGGGATATAAATTGGAAGAAGATGGACTTCTTACCTATAAGAATAGAATTTATATTCCAAATGTAGCAGATTTGAGGAGAATAGTTATGGACGAGATCCATCAAGCTCCATATTCTAGTCATCCAGGATATCAAAAGAAAATTTTTGCAGCTAGAAAGTAGTACTTTTGGACAGGGATGAAAAAGGACATGGCTGAATATATTTCAAGGTGCGTGAAATGTCAGCAGGTGAAGGTTGAGCATCAACACCCAGTAGGTTTGTTGCATCCTTTTCCAGTTCCATAATGGAAATGGGAAGTTATTTCCATGGATTTTATTACAGGATTTCCAATGACTTGGAGACAACATGATTCCATCATGGTTGTGGTGGACAAGTTGACAAATGAAACACATTTTATACCGATTAAGTCCACATATAAGACTGATGACATTGCAAAAATATTCATGAAGGATATTTTCAAATTTCATGGACTTCCTAAGCCAATAGTCTCTGACAGAGATGTCAAGTTCACTTCCAATTTCTGGAAGGGCTTGTTTGCAGATTTAGGTACAAATCTGAACTTCAGCACTTCTTACCATCCTCAGACTAATGGGAAGATAGAGAGAGTTAACCAGGTTCTTGAATACATGCTTCGAATGTATGTGATGGACAAACCAACCAAGTGGGATGATTATTTACACTTAGTAGAATTTGCATATAACAATAGACAACAAGCATCCTTGAGGATGAGTCTGTATGAAGCTTTGTATGGCAGAAGGTGTAGAACAACAATGACATGGGATAATCCAGTGAACAGGAATGTTCTTGGGATAGAATTGCTCAAGGAAATGGAGAAAGAGGTTGTAAAGATCAAGCAGAATCTAAAAGTAGCCCAGGACAAACAGAAAAGCTATTCAGATAAGCATAGGGTGAATTGATTCAGGAGGATCCAAGAAGGAAAAAAATTTGAAGTCCTCCAATCTCATCAAAACCAGCACCAGATCAAAGGGCTCATCGAGACGATTCCAATGGTGTTCGTTTCACCTCAAACGGACTCCGTATGAGAAAGTTATTGCGTTCTGTTCTATAAGGTCAACATTTCAATTTGCATTTGAAGGCAAGTAGCGACCATCTACACTCTCATCCTGAAGGACAAAGGTGAAGGGATTGGTTGGTAAGAGTGTGACTTTGGTTTTATTGATGCACTTATCATGCAAACATATTGTCGTCTATTGAGACTATCCTGCAAAAGATCGTGTGGTGTAGCTCAAGGTTCGTGGCTCGTAGAGTCAGTTGAAAGAGTGTGATTTGCAACATTATGCAAGTCTTTGATCCGCTTGAGGTTCATGGCTCGTAGAGTCAGTTGAAAGAGTGTGATTGGCTACATTGGGAAAATATCTTCATGTCCAAGTTTGGAAACTTCTCAAGACAAAGGAGGCATGCATTTGCTTGCTTGATTTATGCAGTCTTCGATTGAGTCCTATAGCTTGTGCACTTATGTGACCCATCAGAGGCAGTTATGGTGCGGCGGTAGAGACGAACAAATGATGAAGACTCTGCAGGTGAATCCGTTGTGATGTATCTTATGTATTTGTGCATATTTGCAATGGATTGGTCACTCTATTTTGGAGTAGGCCTAGAGACGTAGCCAGGAGATCTGGTGAACTTCGTAATCAAATCATGTCCCTAATGTGCTTGAATGATTTTTCATTTTCATGTGGTATCAGAGCAGGACTATTTGACGTTGGATTGTGAGTGTGGATGCTCACGAGGGCTAAACTGCAAGTTGGTGAAGGTACATTAGAGCCTTACAATTCTGAGATCGGACATGCACACCGAAGGAGGAAGATGGATGCTAATGATGCCCGCACTGAGATGGAGGAAAACTTTCACAAGGTCTTCTACATGATGGCCGACAAGGTAGACAAGTTGTTTGCAGACTATGAAGAACGCATGGCAAAAGAAAGAAAAGGCAGTGAAGTAAAGAAGGAAGACAAAGAAGTGAAGGATGAAGGCAACACTTCAGTTAACTAAGGAGGAGGTGGCGAAGAGCCTCCTGAGCCTCCCTATTCACCTTCAGCTTCAAGAACAAGTTCAAGTACTTCTTCCTCATCTCATTCTCAGCATTCCAAGGTTCCTCACAAAGAGCCTCAAAAGAAGCCCTTATTGAAGCTCGATGTGAAGTTTGATTTGCTTATGTTCAATGGGGAAGCGAATGCAGAGAAATTAAACAATTGGATAAGGAAAATTGAGGTCTATTGCCGAGTCTAGCAGATTCAGTTGGCTTCACTTCGGCTGACAGGCACTGCACTTGTATGGTGGGAAAGCAAGCTTCAGCAAGGTAGAAAACAAATGGGTAATCTTCTCTCATCGCGGTCTGCCTTCATTTCTGCTTTACGTAAGCAATTTTATCCATTGGGTTATGTTCAAAAGGCTATGATGGATTGGCAAATTTTTAGACAAGGCAAGGGTCAGAGTGTTCAGAATTTTACTGAAGAATTTAGAAAGAAAGCTCTAGAGTTGAATATTTATTTAGATTCTCCTGACACTCTTTTGAAGTACATTGGTGCTCTTCATCATTATCTACGCCATACTTTGTTGTTGTTGAATCCTACTAGTGTGGATGAAGCAAGTGTTTAGGCTACTCATCTTGAGAGCAGGGGGAATCATTTGCAAGAAGACCATCAGAAGAAGCCTTTCAAGCACGACAACAACCACAAGTTCAAGAAAAACTACAAGAGCAAGAAGACAGCTACTGCCAAGAAGGAAGGAGGAAAGCTCTATTGCAACCATTGCGACATTGATGGGCATGATGAATAAAGTTGTTGGAAGTTGCATCCTGAACAGAGGCCAAAGCATTATGGAAGCAAAAAGAAGAAAAATACCATTGCAATAGCGCAACGAGATTTGGGTTCCGACTCAGTTGACGAAACCATGATTACAGCCGTGGGAATGCAAGGTAACAAAACTCCTCATACTGGTTCAAGTTCTACTCATGTTTCTAAAGAAAATGATAAAAGAAGAAGTGAGTTGTTTCACATCAGAGTTGTGTCTAAACATACAAATATTGAAACATTATTTGATCTGGGTTCACAAGTAAATTTGATCTTAGAATCAGTTGTTAAGAAGTTGGGCATACAGACTAAAACTCACCCCAAGCCTTATCCTCTTGGATGGGTATGTGATAATGCTAAGCTACAGGTGACTAAGAAATGCAGGTTAAGGTTTGCTATTGCTTCAAAGTTGATCGATGAGGTGGACTTAGATGTTTTTCCTCTTGACATCTGCGGTATCGTATTGGGAAGCCCATACTTGTATGATCGACAAGCAGTATTCTTCCGTCATGAGAAAAAGTACCATCTCACCAAAAATGGGGTGGAGTACATCGTGAGAGCTCATAGTATGAAGGCTAACACCACTCTTGTTAGTGCAAGATAGATGAAGAGACTCATCAACACTAATAAGAGATACATGCTCATGGTTGTGAGAGCAAAAGATGCTGAAGCATCCGATGCTTTCAAAGGTTGTGATACTTCTCATAAAAAGGCTATGATTGATATTGTGGCTAACTATGATGAAATATTTCAGGAACCTACAGGTTTGCCTCCCAAAAGGGAGATTCAACATGAGATTCATCTCCAGCAGGATGCCCCTCTTCCTAATGTAGGCATGTACAGGTTGTCCGCAGTTATCAAGTACAAGAAGGGTACTAGTAACAAAGTGGCATATATGCTTTCTAGACCTCCTATTGTTGCATCTATTGTATTGAAAAATGCTTCTTTATCCCATGAAAGTTATATTGAGCAGTATGCTACTGATGATGATTTCAAAGAGATTTATGAGAAGCTAACCAATGGCACATAGGTGGAAGACTACTATTTGCAAGGAAAGTTGCTCTATCATTTGGGCAAGTTATGTGTTCCTATCAGTGAAAGAGTCCATGTAATATGAGAAGCTCATACTTCTCTTGTATCAAGGCATTTTTGGGTAAGTAAGACTTTGGCTCATTTGCAAAGACTTGTGTATTGGCCTCGCATGAAAGACATTGTAACAAAATATGTAAAGGGGCGTGTGATGTGCTCTACTTGTAAGCCCACTAATAGAAAATTGGGGTTGTACTCACCACTTCTTGTTCCTTCCCATCCTTGGGAAAGCATTTCCATGGATTTTGTGGTGGGTTTTCCTGTGTCTAGGAGGGGTCATGACTACTTGTATGTGGTCGTGGATAGGTTTAGCAAGATGTGTATTCTTATGCCATGTAAAAAGCAGGTCACTGTAGAGCAGACTGCTTCTCTCTTCTTTCAGCATGTATGGGTTCACTTTGGACTCCCTACGTCCATTATCTCGGATCAGGACTCCCGATTCCTTGGAGAGTTTTGGACAAAGTTATGGTGTATGATGGACACCAAGCTGAAGAGGAGCACCACTTTCCATCCACAGACCGACGGACAGACAGAGGTAGTCAACAGGATATTTTTCCATTTGCTTCAAGGTTATTGCAACAAGCATCCTAAGTTATGGGATGAACAGATCCAGTATGTGCAGCATGCCTACAACAGGGCTATGCATTATTCCACTCAGAGCTCGCCATTTGAGACATGCTTTGGGTACTTGCAAAAGACTCCATTGGACTTGACTTATGGGAGAGAGGTTGGTTCAAGCACTTCCAAGGATGAAGACAAAGCCCACAGGTTCATTCAGAGAATTCAACAGGTAGATCAAGCAGTGCAAGAGCATTTGGAGAAGAGTCAAGCCCAGTACAAGGCTCGCCATGACAAGCATAGAGTTGATCACTAGTTTCAGGTGGGAGATCAAGTATGGCTTCACATTAGCAAGGAGAGGATGAAAGGAGAAGGCAAGAAGCTCAAGCCTATTAGATATGGTCCCTTCACCATCTTGGAGAAGATTGGGACGAATGCTTTTCGCTTAGAGCTACCGCCATACATGCAGATCTACTCAGTGGTGAATGTGGAGAACTTGAAACTCTATGAGCCTCCCATGATCATGGATGAAAGGGAGAATGTCTCATTTCCATCAGTTGATGAATTTTCTCCTGAGTACATGGATGAGCTAAAGGAAGATGTCATCTTGGACAGAAGGACAAGGACTTCTCGCAGAGGTGATGTTGATTATCTTCGAGTGGGCATCAGAGGCACTCATCTAAGCAAAGCCAAGTGGATCGAGAAAGAGAAAGTGAGGGAGCAATTCCCTCACCTATCTATTGATTAGTAAAGGCTTTTGGAGGCCAAAAGCTTCTCAGTGGGGAGGAATGATCCAAGAGGATCCAAGAAGGCAAAATTTTTGAAGTCCTCCAATTTTAGCAAAACTAGCACCAGATGTAAAGGCTCATCGAGATGATTCCAACGGCGTTCGTTTCACCTCAAATGGACTCCGTATGAGAAATTTATTGCGTTCTGTTCTATAAGGTCAACAAGCAAATTTGGCAAAAAGAGGTGCCACGTGGCACCACTGACAGGGTGACACATGGCATCCATACTGTACAAACATGATGACATGGCACCACTGACAGAGTGACACATGGCATCTGTACGGTATAGACAAGATGACATCGCAGGTGTACGGGCCAACTAAAAGATGACACGTGGCACAACTCAGAGGATGACACATGGCATCCATACAGTACAGAACAATCACAAGGTGACACATGGAAGTACGGATCTGAGCTGGCATACTGCTGACTGGGCATACGGATGGTGACGTGGTAGTATGGGAAGTGACGTGGCGGTTGACTGGACGTCGACTGGGCATGAGGTGGACCAATCCCAGGCTTCCATGTGGCAGCATGAGATTGGCCAATATGTCTAATGCAAAATTTATGTTCTCCATGTTGTTCGACCCCGTGACCTCTCCTGTATAAGAGCTCCGCCTTACTGTTGGGCCACAAGGTGCTTGATGTGTAAGAAATGGGAAATAATTTGTTTTAAAGTTTTATTGGTGCCAGAAGGGGCTGGGGCTAGCCCCGACCCATGGTTCTCCCCTTCAACGAGATGACCAGGAGCTCCACCCAATGGAGCGTTGCGTGTGGAGCCCGCCATTCCGACCACGCTTTAGCACATGTGCATTTTAAAAAACTTTGGTTATGACTTAAAGTGGGTGTTATAACAACCTTTCAAATGGATTACATGCTACCAATATGGGTTGAAGTGCCACCACCTAAACGGATTACATGCCACCAATATACGTGGGATGTGCCCCTCTTTTAACATGTGTTTTTAAAAAACTTTGTTTATGGCATTAAAGTGGGTTATAAACAAAAGTTTATTTGTTTGGGTTTAAAATAAAAAATGCTATGTTTATATCTATGGTTAGTATAGTTCCACAACTTACTAACCATATGACTTAAACACAAGAAACCAAAACAAACATGGAGCTGTAACCATATGCCTATTTAGGCAAAATTGTTGTAACTTGAGAAACCACGAGGATCATGTGAGAGGAGTCCATACAAGCCTATATAAACTCTTTCATTTTCCATTGTCAGGCATGCTTTGGAGTGGAGACTTTGTAGCTAAAGGAGAGAAGGGAGATTGAGTAGCTCTGCAGGAGGAAGGTGCGAGTGTTTATACTCGTTTTACACCGTCTTCAGGCTTCAGAGTTGCTGGAAGCAGTCTTGTTGTGTCTTTGGGTAGCAGTTCTCTTCCTGAACATTGTTGCCAAGGTATTGTTGCATCATTGCCATGTATTGTGCCTTATGCTGAGATTATAGATCAGCCCTCCTATTGAGAAGCAGGCCTAGAGACGTAGTCCATCCTGGACGAACTCCGTTATCAACTTGTTGTCTTTATGTGCGTATTGTCTATGCTGTTTGGTTCTATTCTTATGGATTTGTGAGCTTCATTCATGCTCTTTATGCAATTCATATTAACGTCATCGACTAGAAAAGATCTTGTTTTCAGATCATGAATAGAGATTTCAGTGTTGGGGATCATGTTTACCTCAGAATGAGGGCAAGGAAGAGTTCCTTGAAGCTTGGAAGTTATGCCAAGATGTCACCTAGATATTGTGGGCCATTTGAAGTGATCGAAATAATAGTACCAGTTGCATATAGACTTGCATTACCTGCTAGCACTAGAGCTCATAATGTTTTTCATGTTTCTTTGCTTAATAAATATGTACATTATCCTAACCGTGTGATAAAATGGGATGTGATTCAGGTGGAACCTGAGAGAGAGTTCCAAATTAATCCAATGCGCATCCTCGACAGGAAGGTCACAATGCTCTGGAACCGAGCCATAAGGTAGGTAAAGAATGCAATGGGAGCACTCCGATCCTGAAGAGGCTATGTGGGAGCTGGAGGATGCCATGCGATTGGAACATCCATTTTTTCCAATTTTGTAAAGCACCGAGGACAGTTCTGTTGAAGGGGGAGGGGAATGTAACACCTCAGTTTTGACCTTGTTTACATTAAAAATGTATATGATGTAAATATTGTATTTAATCATGGTGCGGAGCTAAAGGAAAAATCCCCACCATTGATTTATTGTTTTATGTTTCGGCAATTAAAATTGTTGTCGATGGTATTTCGTGCTAGTCGTCACATTATAATTTTGGATGTCATGTAAATATGCAATTTAATGAAAATACCCACAACCAGCTATGTTAATGCAACATTAAAAGATATTGGGGCATGATTTCATAAGGATAAGGGAGGAGGAATATTCAAACCTTTGGGCCAATGGGGAAAAGCCAAATGTCAAAGGGAGAACCCATCAAATTGTCAACCACCCATTTTGTCTCTTGTGCCCAATCATTTAATTCTTCCAGAAATTGGTTGGGTTAGTTATTGCATGAGAATGGGAAAGGTATGAGAGTCAGAAATTCGAATTTGGGGAAGCACCCATTTTTGGGAAAATGTTTTTTTACTTATGGGGTAAGTTATTGCCCAAAAATGCTACCCATTCCCTCATGCATCCACATTTTTTGTCTTCTCCATGTTTTTGGAGCTCCTGGGCATTCTCCATGGATGTTTTTGCAGTGTTCTTCATTTCTCCCATGGTTGGGAAGTGTTTTGTTAACATTCAGTGGCTAGGATCTCTGTTGGGTGATTTTGTGTTGTTTCTACATTCCCATGGTTGGGATGTTTGGTGTTTCAGTGTTGCATAGCCAATGGGGGGAACAAACCCATGATTTCAGGGATTGAGGGAGTTGTTCTGGCCCACATGAAGCCATAGATTGTTTTGGTAAATGAATTACATATGATGGGTTGTTTTACTCAATTGCCATTTTTTATTTTGGCCTCTGTGATGTTTTCCTTCAATACCATAACTGTAATTGATGTGTATACATCTTTTGTTTGGTCTCTGAACTGGTTTGGGAGTGGAAATGGGGTCTGACTAGCTTGATAAACCTAGTGTGGGAAGGAACCTCACATACATATCTAGGGGGTGGTTTTCTTTTTTGGACACCCTGAATAGCACTAGAAGGGAAGGCATAGCATGAGGCACTGTGTAGCAGAGAAGGGGATGCTTCCTTGTGTTGGGTGTGTAGATGTTCTAGAAACTGTGCTAGATCTGGTGCAGGTGTCCATAGCTCTGTGGTTGAGCTCACTAGCTTAGCAGTCAACCTTTCTAGGTCCTTTGTATCCTGATAAACCCAACTATGTTGGCTTGGCTGAGTTTTGTTGTATCATTGGCTATGTGTGAGCCTACTAGTGTTCCTTATTCCTTGTGGGAATCATGCCCAACTCAGGGGTGGCTGTGCTACTGAGAGATTGATGAGCATATCGGCCTATGGTTGGGTGGAACATTGCAACGACATAGCTGGTTGTGGGACGAGCTTCTTCCAAGATAAGTCTCTCTTGTGCTAATATCTACATTTATATTTAAGAATGAATTATGATGAACATGTGAAAGGTTGAATGGAATTTATTTTGCTTCTGTTGTATGTTAATGATTTATGCATTTGTGTATGTTTTTATTTCAATGCATTTTATATTACGTTATGGGGCTTAGATTGCCCGGATTGATAGCAGCATAGTCACGTACTCTCTCTGGTAGAAGGGTGGGTACGTGACAGTATCAGAGCAGTTTTCCGCTGACCTATGGTTAATTTATTTCCAATGGAATAAAAGAAAAAATCTATGGCTTATGACTCCATTCATTTACTAAACAATTATTTGAAGACCGTTGTGGTCAATTCTATATCTATCTTGGTAGTGGCAAATAAATTCCATGTGTGTGGCCCAATTCTAGGCTCGTCACCTAAAGGGGGGGAATCTAAAAGAAGAATAATAAGAAAGAAAGTAAATATATTTTTAAAAAAAGGATATTTACCACTAAAAATAAATAAAGAAACAAAATTTATTTTAAGATTGAAGAACTTAAAAATCATAATAAAACACTACTTATAGAGACAAAAAAGTTGAAGAATGAGAAGAAAACACAACAAGAGTATTATAATATTGAAAGGAAATCATCAAAAGATGATGAATACATTTCCCTCTTAAAGAACCTTAATCAGATATTATTAGAAAAAAATCGAAAGTTTTAAAAAAGAGAAGCCAAAGAATTTACAGAATAACAACAAATTTGACAAATCAGACGTGACAATCTAGTGTGACAAAGATTCACAAGACAGAAATGATAATGAAGAAAAATCTAACAAGATCTTATCAACTAAAGGCAAGGAGATTAATTGTTTGAAGAACCATAGTCAAAATTTTCTTATGAAAAAAGAAAAAAAGTAAAACATAAGGATATATCAATCTTAAAGGTGGATAAAGACATTAAAAGTGAAACTATATATAAAGGGACCTCAACACAAGGGATCGAAACTAAATTTCAGAGTGTCATTGCAGAAGATGTTTGATTAGTGAAGGAACATCCAAAATTTGAATTGAATCAACAATTCAACAACATGTTAACATTGATAGATTTAGTGAAAATTGGAATTCCATCACTTGCTACTAATATATACATCGTCAGACCAATCAAAAAAATAATGTCAAATCACAACATGTAAACTCAAGTATATCATGAAAATTTTAAACCAAAGTTTTTGAAGGACCAATGTATCAAGATATCGCAACAACTCTCTAATTACAAAAAACGGAGCAGAAAATAATTAACTTACCAATGCTACCATTGTTCTTACATATCAAAGAATCTAAGGACCAATGCAACTCAAATACAACAACAAAGAATATTGTCTCCAAAATCTTATAATCAAGAAGTTCCCCAAAAAATCCATCAAGGATGGATTGATCATTTTTCGATGCAACGCTATTGTTCAAAACTTTGAACATCATATCACCTCATGTCCTCAACCTTATCTAATGAACGAAAACTACAAACAAATTGTGCATTGTATCAACAGAAGTCTCCTTGACCATGCTTTGAGTGCAAAACATTTTGAAGGGGGAAGACTTGTAATATACCTAAAGTATATTACATTTATATAATAATATATAAACATTTATATTATACCAGTAGTCATTTAAAGTAATATTAGATAATTATTGTATTGCAATTAATGGTAGTCATACATTTTCATAAAGTACATGACTTATCATCTTTTACATGTATTTATATACACATCCATTGTATCACAAGGCATAGGTAAGTTAATAATAAATAGTAAATATTTATCCCTTAAGGAATTACATGAATTTACCCTAGTTATAATGGATTCTCTAGTGAAGTGACCCATAGGATTCAAAGTATATTACAAGCTCCCACTCTCAAATCAAATCCTCCATTTATTTCTTCCTTAATAAGAGACCACATCATTGTTTGTGTAGAGTACATTTTTTGGACTATTAGAGACAACATTTGTGTTCTCTATTTTCATGAAAAGGTTAATTGGAAATACTATATCAATTGTGATGTGGTGTTCTCTTGTTAACCTTTATGTCCACTCCCTACCGATTTGATGAATTCAATGAATGGAAAAATATATGTAAATAAATGTTGATCATGGAACCCTCGAAGGTTAAATACTCCATAATGATGATGGTAAAATAATGTGAGGGCAAATGTGTGGATGGACATAGCAATTTCATAGGATTCAATCATGGTCATTTTCACTCACAAAATAGAACACGATATAAAAAAAGGTTATATATTCATGAAGGGATAGGATCAAACATTCAATTTGATGGTTTCCAATCATAGTCATTCACGCAAACTTACGTTTGCAGGATATAATTAGGTGGTATCCCACATGAACTACTTAATTCGATCAAGTACCATTTCATCATCTCATCTGAGTTATTCATGCTAAAATAGGTACAAGGGGAATAAAGGAAAGGGTCCTTGCTTGAACAAATGATATATGATGAGTCACATTTCTAAATTACCATCAGAGTCATTCGTGCTCTTATGATGACACATGATATTTGAGAATGGTACCCAACACCAATGGTATAGATCCATCCACTCGCATCAAATACAAGAAATCATATCCATTTGTGATGGGTGTTTTTCTCCACCACCAAGCTGGTACCCAAAGGTCCACCAAAGTACCTATGATTCATCAATAAGATGAACATTCCACTAAAGATACCATTGGAACCTACATATTCTCACACAGTTTTGGCTGAAATTGAATCCCAAGGTCATAATTAGGCCCACTAAGCTCTAATCACCAATTATGATAGATATATGCCATACATTCAACTCAGACAAACTGTCGACACCTATTAATTGCAGATAAATGTAGCGTTAATGTTCATACGTCCTCGAAAATTTAATGGCTTTTATTCATCGTGTAAATATTTTTTAATACATCCCTTTGAGCATGTTTCTTCAGTAATTCTCACTGTTTGCTATGTATTTCCAACTGAATTCAATAACAACTTGCCTACATTCCTTGAAGCTTGAAATACAAACAACGATCGTCGTTCAGGGAGCCGGTCCATCACCTTCGTAGTGAACCAAGCAATTTTTCAAATAGCTCTTCATAACCCCCTAAAATTCCTCTATACTCATAAAGTTTTCCTTTATACGATCCCTTGTGTAGCGTCCCCAACCCTCTGACCGGCGAAGAGGACGCTACAATACATCAAATCATCTGGGAATCTATCCCCATGAACATGAACATACATATATATAATGCTGAAGGAAGATACTTAAAACATAAAACATACTACGATGCATTAATAATTCATATACATAGCGGAAGCAAAAGAACATGCATTCATATACAATTCAGCATTCATTATGTACATTATCATTCATCAATAATAAATATGTGCAGACACAAGTTAGGCAAGAATACATATCTTATAAAGAACTTGCTCTGCAACCAGCTACGTCGCTGCAACGTTCCACCCAACCATAGGCCCATGTGCTCTTTGGTCTCTCAGTAACGCTGCCACCCCCGAGCAGGGCATGATTCCCCAAGGAATAAGGAACTAGCAGGCTCACACATAACCAAGGATAACAACCCCACAAGGGTACACAGTTCAGCCAAGCCAATGCAGTTGGGTTTATCAGGCGAACAACAGATCAGCCACAAAGTTGGGTTTAGCAGGCCATCCAGGAGATGGGAAAGGCTAAATGATAATTTGGTGAGCTCATTAAAGAGCTATGGACACCTACACCAGAACTAACCTGACTTCTAAGACACCCACACACACCCAACACAAGGAAATCAGCCCTTTCTATGCAACGCAGTCCCTCAGAACCTGACCTCCCTTCCAGTGCTATTTAGGGGTTGTAGAGAAGAAATCCAACCCACTAGCTCTATCTGTGTGGTTCCCAAACCACTAGGTTTATCAAGCACATCAAGCCCTCATTCACCACTCCAATGCAGTCCGAGGGTCCAAGGACAAAACCACTACGTGCATGCAACAAAATAGCTATTTAAGCTTTAACATGGGAAAACAACTCCCTAAATAGTTCTTGGCCCTATCATGGCCAAAACGATTCCTCAGCAACCTACAGCAACCAAAATACAAGGGAAAAACACCAGTCTAGCAATCGTGGCAAACAATAGCCCACGAACAACCATGATCCCACATCAGACAATCCCCACTGTAGTCGCTGGAGAACTTACACAGACCGAAAATGGGAAAAGAACAGACTCCCAATCTATACGTGAGGGAAAAAGACGCAGCCAACCCAAAACTGTGAATGAAATCACAGTCACGATTCCATGATGGAGTAATAGAACATTACATAGTCTGACAATGGTGGAGAAGACACAAACTCTCTGCGTTAAACATGAGAAAAAATTGATCCGCAAGCCAACAGTCGGTGAGGAAGAGGAGAATCAACCCCCACACAATGGAATGTGGAACCTTTTAACTCCACTCAGCGTGAGGGAAAATGAACAGCTCACGATCAGGATAGTGGACAGACCATCCACAACCCAAAAGGCACATCATGGAGAGAGTGAATGTGTGAGCGTAGTGGTTTTCCTGCCAACAATTAGATGCCCCAACTAACAATAGAACAAACAGGGTGGTGACACATGGCTTTTCCCCCCCATGGCCCAAGGTTTAACATTCCCCCTCCTTATCCTTAGGAATCATGCCCCTTCTCAATTTGGTTGCAATGAAAATAGTTGGTTGGGGTTATTTAATTAGAATGCATTGTTACATGATGCCATAACTTAATATGTGTGCCACATGTCCCGATATACCATCGGTGACAATTCCAATCCGAAACATAACATAACCAAATCGATGGTGGGGCGCTTGCCTTTAGCTTCGCACCATGATTATTTACAATATATGTATCATGTATATTTAATGCATCAAGGTCAAAATCGGGGTGTTACATTCCCCTCAGCTTTCAATAGCACTGCCCTTAGTGCTTTACAAAATTTGAACAAAATGCTACACTGGTACCACCTCAATGTTTCACAGAATTGAAAAAAATGGATGTGGCAATCGCATGGAATCCTCCAACTCCCACATAGCCTCTTCAGGTCCGTAGTGCTCCCATTACACCTTTACCTGCCCTATGGCCTGGTTCTGGAGCATTGTGACCTTCCCGTCGAGGATGTGCATTGGCTCGATTTGGAACTCTCCCTCGAGTTCCACCTGAATCACATCCCAATTTATCACATGGTTAGGATCATGTATATATTTCTTAAGCAAAGAAACATGAAAAACATTATGAACTCTAGTACTAGCAAGCAATGCAAGTCTATATGCAACTAGCCCTATTCTTTCAAGCACTTCAAACAACCCATAATATCTTGGTGACAACTTGGCACAACTTCCAAGCTTCAAGGAACTCTTATTTGCTTTCACCCTAAGGTAGACATGATCCTCGACACTGAACTCTTTGTTCATCCTATGCTTATCTGCATAGCTTTTCTATCTGTCCTATGCTGCTTTCAGATTCTGCCTAATCTTTACAACCTCTTGCTCCATTTCCTTGAGCAATTCTAGTCCAAGCACAACCCAGTTTACTGGGTTATCCCAAGTCAATGGTGTCCTACACCTTCTTCCATACAAAGCTTCATATGGACTCATCCCCAAGGATGCCTGCTGTCCATTGTTGTAAGCAAACTCTACCAAGTGTAAGTAATCTTCCAACTTGGTTGGTTTGTCCATCACATACATGTGAAGCATATCTTCAAGCACTTGATTAACTCTCTCTATCTGCCCATCTGTCTGAGGATGGTATGCAGTGCTGAAGTTTAGCTTTGTGCCCAAATCTACAAACAATCCCTTCTAAAAATTGGAAGTGAACTTGACATCTCAGTCAGAAACTATTGCCTTCCGCAATCCATGCAATTTGAAAATCTCCTTCATGAAGATCCTTGCAATGTCGTCAATCTTGTGTGTGGAATTCACTGGTATAAAATGCGCTGCTTTTGTCAACTTGTCTACTGCAACCATGATGGAATCATGTTGTCTCCAAGTTATTGGCAATCCTGTAATAAAATCCATGGAAATAACTTCCCATTTCCATTCCAGAACTGACAAAGGCTGCAACAAACGTGTTGGATGTTGATGCTCAACCTTTACCTGTTGACATTTCATGCACCTTGAAATGTATTCAGCCATGTCTTTTTTCATTCCTGGCCAAAAGTACTACTTTCTAGCTGTAGCAATTGTTTTCTGATATCCTGGGTGACTAGAATACGGAGCTTGATGGATTTCATCCATAACAACTCTCCTCAAATCTGCTACATTTGGAATATAAATTCTACCTTTATAAGTAAGAAGTTCATCTTCTTCCAATTTATATCCCTCATACCTATTCTCAAGACTTTGCTGCTGCAATTTGTCTTTTACCTGCTCATACAATTCATCTCTGGCAATATGATTACCAATCTGCTGCCTCAAATCTGATTGGCAAATACTAAGAGATGCCACATGCATTTCCTACACCTTCCTGCTGAGCGCATCAGCTACCTTATTCTCTTTTCCTTTTATGTGCTTGATTTTCAAATCAAATTCACATAAAAATTCCAGCCATCTTGCTTGTCTAGCATTCAGAGTAGGCTGATCAAATAGATACTTTAGACCACAATGGTCTGTTCTGAGCTCAAATCTTCTACCCATCAAGTAATGCCTCCACATCTTGAGAGCATGTACTACGGATGCAAGCTCTAGATCATGAGTGGCATAGTTCTTCACATGCTCCTTCAGCTTTCTTCACTCATAACATATCATGTGGTTATCCTGCATAAGGACTCCTCCAAGCCCTTGTCCACATGCATCGGTACATACCACAAAATCTTTCTCTAGGTCTGCAACTTTCAACACTGGTCCATTCATGAGAAGATTCTTCAACTACTGGAAGCTCTCTTCACACTTCGAAGTCCATTCAAACTTTACCCCCTTCCTTTGCAAAGAAGTGATGGCATGTGCAACCTTGGAAAATCCCTCAATGAATCTCCTGTAGTATCCTGCAAGTCCCATAAAAGATCTTACATCCATCACATTTCTTAGAGTAGGACAATTCACGATAGCTTCAATCTTCTCAAGGTCCACTGATATACCCTCTTCCGAGATAATGTGACCCAAATACTGAATTCTATATCTATAGAAGTCACACTTGCTCAGTTTTGCATACAGCTGATGTTCCCTGAGTAATTGCAATGTCAACCTCAAATTCCCTTCATGTTCTTTCTCATTCTTATAATAAACAAGAATGTCATCAAGGAAAACAAGAACATACTTGCCTAAATACTTGCTGAAGACATTGTTCATAAGGCACATAAATGTAGCTGGTGCATTTGTGAAACCAAATGGTACCACTACAAACTCATAATGTCCATACCTTTTCCTAAAGGCTGTCTTATGAATGTCTTCGTCCTTGATCTTCACCTGATGGTAACCAGACCTCAAGTCAATCTTGGAAAATACCTTTGCTCCTCTCATTTGATCAAAGATGTCATCAATTCTAGGCAAAGGATATTTATTCTTCACAGTAACCTTGTTCAACTATCTGTAATCAATACATAACCTGAGTGTACCATCTTTATTCTTTACAAACATAACTGGTGCTCCCCAAGGAGACACACTCGATCGGATATACTTCTTTTCCAACAACTCTTGAAGTTGCATCTTCAACTCTAGCATCTCCGGTGTGCTCATCCTGTAGGGTGTCTTGGACACTAGTGCTGCTCCTGGCACAAGTTCAATTGTGAAATCAATGTCCCTCTTTGGAGGAATCCCTGGAATCTCATCAGGAAACACATCCTTGAATTCCTGTAACACTTGATAGTCCAACCTAGGAGTTTCATCTCTTGTTGGTTCCAGAATATGAGCTGCATACAACTAGCAACCCTTCTTATAGAACTTCTTCAACTGCATTATTGAAACCTGCCTTACTGAAATTACATTCAGAATACCTTTCACAACTACTGGGTTTCCTTCTTCATCCATGCATTCAAAAGTCTTGTTATAATAGACAAGCTTCACTCTATGAGCTTCCAACCAATCCATTCCAATGAGAACATCATAGGAACCCAGCGGTAGAACATTCAGATCTACACAAGTAATCAATCCATTCATGATCAATGGACATTTCTCTACCACTTCACTAACCTTTCTCTTAGTCCCAGTAGCTAGCTGAACTAACCAAGATTTTCCATGCTTTACCTTCTTAAAAGCACAAATCTCCACTACCCTAGGAGTGATATAACTGTGAGTAGAACCAGGGTCAATCAAAATAGAAATAGATTGTTCAATAATATTACCTATAACTTCAACCATAGTTGACTAGTGATCTACCTGGTGGTCATCCAGTGCTGCATAAATTCTAGGGACTGCCCTTGCTACTTGACCCATAGTTTATGCTTCCTGGATGTTATAAGCTAGCCTTGCACTTTCATTCTCAAGTGGAAAATATCTGTGTAGGTAGGTTCCTTCACATTTCCAACATTTGAGTGGACCTTTATTCTGTTGTGGTTCTTTAGGCTTTCCACCTGTCACTCCAACTGGATTACTCACAGCTTGGGACGGCTGCTTTTGGTAATTCCTGAATCTAGAAGGTTTGAAACCTTTCCTCTTTTGGTCAAACTTCTCATTCTTCTTGTCCTTCCATGCCTTATGGTAATTAGTTTTACCTTTGTTTTTCTCATAGCAATACTTATCCTTCCTTATTGCTTCTTCAAGATTTCTCGGTTCATAAAACTCAATTCTATCTTTGTAGGCTTGAGGAAATCCACTCAGAAAATGGTGTACCTTCACTTTTTCATCTCTAATGTACCGGACATACCTCAACAATTCCAAGAACTTATTTGCATATTCATCCATGGTCTCCTGTCTTAATCTCAGCTCATGGAACTCCTTGATCTTGTCATCATAATACCCGTCAGAGAGGTATTTCTACCTAAAATACTTCTTGAACTATTTCCACTTCAGTCTCCTTTCACTGATCTTCTTTACTTGCTTGAAGTGTTCCCACCAGATGGATGCTCTTCCATTCCTATTGAATATGGAAACTCTTGGATTCATGTTTCCTGAATAATTCTGCACTTGGAAGTACTTCTTTATTCCAAGAATCCAAGCTTCAGCCTCTTGTCCAATTTTTATCTCACCATCAAATGTAGGAGGTTTAGCTTTCTTAAATTCATCTCGAGAGCGATCCCTATGGTGTCTTCTTCTTTTCTTTTTACGAGAAGATGAACTTGTGTCCCCACTGGATTCTTTAGAGTCAAATGATCCACTGGAATTCCTTCTCCTTCTCCTAGTGCCGCTCTTACTACCTTCTGGTCTTGATGTACCTCGTCCAGAGTCTATCTTTCTCTGCAAATCTGTCAAACTCTGCAACATGGCAGCATTCAGCTGATGCTACTCTTCCTGGGATTTAATCAAGCTTCTCATGGTGGCTACCATTAGAGGAAATTTGAGGTCTAAAATGGGCCTCCTAAGGAAAATAATAAAATAATAGTTAAAACAATAAAATAATAATTATTAATTTTGGAGGAAGAATGAAAAAAACTACTTTATGTGTTCATATTTTTGACATATCTCCCTGTGCTTTTACTCAAATTCTAAGCGGGAGAGCTCGTTGGATGCAGAATTTAATTCCACATCCAATGAGTACCCACATTGCATACTTTTGATGAACCCTGATACCCCAAAATAAAGAAATAACTGAAAAAACATGATGATGATGTCATCATCACATTTTTCAGGTATTTCTTGTTTTTGGGATAGCGGGGTCCATCAAAAGTATGCAATGTGGGTACTCATTGGATACAGAATTAAATTCTTCATCCAATGAGCTCTTTCGCTTAGAATTTGAGTAAAATCACAGGGAGATATGTCGAAAACACGAACAAAAAAAGTAGTTTTCTTTTATGACAAATATGTCAATTCAACCATTATGGTTAACTCGTTTTATTGAAATTCTATTGGTTCTTGAATTCCAACTCACAAAATTTATTGTTGGTGCATTTTCTTATAAGGCCCATTTTAGACCCCAAATTTCCTCTAA
>LPNX011056703.1:66881-89639 GCA_001517045.1 Pseudotsuga menziesii
AATGAAAACAGGGTTAAAACCGGGGTGTTACATTCCCCTCCCCCTTAAATAGCACTATCCTCAGTGCTTTACAAAATTTGAACAAAATGCTACACTGGTACTGCCTCAGTGTTCCGTAGGATTGAAGAAAAATGGATGTGCTAATCGCATGGCATCCTCCAGCTCCCACATAGCCTCTTCAGGTCCGTAATGCTCCCACTGCACCTTGACCTGCCCTATGGCTCGGATCTGGAGCATTGTGACCTTCCTGTCGAGGATGCGCATTGGCTCGATTTGGAATTCTCCCTCGGGTTCCACCTGAATCACATCCCAATTTATCACATGGTTAGGATCATGTACAGATTTCTTAAGCAAAGAAACATGAAAAACATTATGAGCTCTAGTATTAGCAGGCAATGCAAGTCTATATTCAACAGGCCCTATTCTCTCAAGCACTTAAAATGGCCCACACTATCTAGGTGACAGCTTGGCACAACTTCCAAGCTTCAAGGAACTTTTATTTTCCCTCACTCTAAGGTAAACATGATCCCCAACACTGAACTCCCTATTCACCCTATGCTTATCTGCATAGCTTTTCTGTCGGTCCTGTGCTGCTTTCAGATTCTGCCTAATCTTTACAACTTCTTGCTCCATTTCCTTGAGCAATTCTGGTCCAAGCACAACTCTGTTTACCGGGTTATCCCAAGTCACTGGTGTCCTGCACCGTCTTCCATACAAAGCTTCTGATGGATGAAAAACAATCCGCTATGATGGATGAAAAACAATACACAGTCTAATGCGTGGAGGCCGAAATTGGTTCTCTGTGTGGATGGAACGAACAGAATTACAGGCCGGAAATTAGCGCGAGAGAGAGGAGGCGAACCCCCACATAATGGATGGTAAAACATTTTATCCCTCGTCCTGCATGAGGAATACGAACAACCATGATCCGAGGGAGTGGGAAAAAAAATGGTCCCTACGTCAGGGAGAGGAGAGCAAGCGTGGTGTGGAAGTGGTCTTCTTGCCAGCCAATCGCTGCCTCAACAAACAAAAAAAGAAAATAACCAAGGGAGGTGGTGACACATAGTTTCCCCCCGTGACTCAATGTTTCACATCCCCCCCCCCTTTCCTTATCCTTTGGAATCATGCCCCTTCTCAATTTAGTTGCTGCGAACATAGTTGGTTGAGTTATTTAATTAAAAAGTGCGTGTTTACATGATGCCATAATTAAATATATGCCGCATGTCCCTATATACCATCGATGACCATTCCTAATAAGAAACACAACATAACTAGATCTATGGTGGGGCCTTGGCCTTTAACTCCGCACCAAGATTATTTACAACATATGTATCCTATGTACTTTAATGCAAACGAGGTTAAAACTGGGGTATGACATTCCGCTCCCCCTTAAATAGCACTGTCCTCAGTGCTTTACAAAATTTGAACAAAATTCTACATTGGTACCGCCTTAGTGTTCCACAGGATTGAACAAAAATGGATGTGCTAATCGCATGGCATCCTCCAGCTCCCACGTAGCCTCTTCAGGTCCGTAATGCTCCCACTGCACCTTGACCTGCCCTATGGCTCGGTTCCGGAGCATTGTGACCTTCCTGTCGAGGATGCGCATTGGCTCGATTTGGAATTCTCCCTCGGGTTCCACCTGAATCACATCCCAATTTATCACATGGTTAGGATCATGTACATATTTCTTAATCAAAGAAACATGAAAAACATTATGAGCTCTAGTATTAGCAGGCAATGCAAGTCTATATGCAACAGGCTCTATTCTCTCAAGCACTTCAAATGGCCCACAATATCTAGGTGACAACTTGGCACAACTTCCAAGCTTCAAGGAACTTTTCTTTTCCCTCACTCTAAGGTAAACATGATCCCCAACACTGAACTCCCTATTCACCCTATGCTTATCTGTATAGCTTTTCTGTCGGTCCTGTGCTGCTTTCAGATTCTGCCTAATCTTTACAACTTCTTGCTCCATTTCCTTGAGCAATTCTGGTCCAAGCACAACTCTGTTTACCGGGTTATCCCAAGTCACTGGTTTCCTGCACCATCTTCCATACAAAGCTTCATACAGACTCATCCCCAAGGATGCTTGCTGTCCATTGTTGTAAGCAAAATCTACCAAGTGTAAGTAATCTTCCCACTTGGTTGGTTTGTCCATCACATACATGCGAAGCATACCTTCAAGTACCTGATTCATTCTCTCTGTCTGCCCATCTGTCTGAGGATGGTATGCAGTGCTGAAGTTTAACTTTGTACCCAAATTTGCAAACAATCCCTTCCAAAAATTGGAAGTGAACTTGACATCCCTGTCAAAGACTATTGCCTTAGGCAATCCATGTAATTTGAAAATCTCCTTCATGAAGATCTTTGAAATGTCATCAGTCTTGTGCGTAGACTTCACTGGTATAAAATGTGCTACCTTAGTCAACTTGTCTGCCACAACCATGATGGAATCATGCTGTCTCCAAGTCATCGGAAATCCTGTAATGAAATCCATGGAAATAACTTCCCATTTCCATTTTGGAATTGGAAGAGGTTGCAACAAACCTGCTGGATGTTGATGCTCAACCTTTACCTGTTGACATTTCATGCACCTTGAAATGTACTCAGCCATATCCCTTTTCATTCCTGGCCAAAAATACTGATTTCTAGCTGTAGCAATTGTCTTCTGATATCCTGGGTGACCAGAATATGGAGCTTGATGGATTTCATCCATAACAACTCTCCTCAAATATGCTATATCTGGAATATAAATTCTACCTTTATAAGTGAGAAGTCCATCTTCTCCCAATTTATATCCTTCATACCTCTTCTCAAGACCTTGCTGCTGCAATTTGTCTTTTACCTGTTCATACAATTCATCTCCAGCAACCTGAATAGCAATCTACTACCTCAAATCTGATTGGCAAATACTAAGAGATGCTACATGCATTTCCTGTACTTTCCTGCAAAGTGCATCAGCTACCTTATTTTCCTTCCCCTTTATCAGCTTGATTTCAAAATCAAACTCACATAAAAATTCCAGCCATCTTGCTTTCCTAGCATTCAGAGTAGGCTGGTCAAATAGATACTTCAATCCACAGTGATCTGTTCTGAGCTCAAATCTTCTGCCCATCAAGTAATGTCTCCACATCTTGAGAGCATGTACTATGGCTGCAAGCTCTAGATCATGAGTGGCATAGTTCTTCTCGTGTTCCTTCAGCTTTCTTGACTCGTAACAGATCACATGGTTGTCTTGCATAAGAACTCCTCCAAGACCTTGTCCGCATGCATCGATACACACCATAAAATATTTCTCTGGATCTACAACCTTCAATACTGGTGCACTGGTGAGAAGATTCTTCAACTGCTGGAAGCTTTCTTCACACCTTGATGTCCATTCAAACTTCATCCCCTTCTTTTGCAAAGAAGTGCTGGCATGTGAAACTTTGGAGAATCCCTCAATGAATCTCTGGTAGTATCCTGCAAGTCCCATAAAAGATCTTACATTTGTCACATTTCTTGGAGTAGGCCAATTCATAATGGTTTCAATCTTCTCAGGGTCCACAGATATACCCTCCTTTGAGATAATATGACCCAAATACTGAATTCTATCTCTATAGAAGTCACACTTGCTTAGTTTTTCATACAATTAATGCTCCCTAAGCAATTGCAATTTCAACCTCAAATGCTCTTCGTGTTCTTCCTCATTCTTAGAATAAACAAGAATGTCATCAAGGAAAACAAGAACAAACTTGTCCAAATATTTGCTGAAGACACTGTTCATAAGGCACATAAATGTAGCTGGTGCATTTGTGAGGCCAAATGGTACCACTACAAACTCATAATGCCCATACCTTGTCCTCAAGGCTGTCTTATCAATGTCTTCATCCTTGATTCTTACCTGATGGTAACTAGACCTCAAGTCAATCTTGGAAAATACCTTTGCTCCTCTCATTTGATCAAAGAGGTCATCAATCCTAGGCAAAGGATATTTATTCTTCACCGTAACCTTATTCAATTGTCTGTAATCAATACACAACCTGAGTGTACCATCTTTCTTCTTTACAAACAAAACTGGTGCTCCCCAAGGAGATACACTCGGTCGGATATACTTCTTTTCCAACAAATCTTACAGTTGCATCTTCAACTCTAGCATCTTTGGTGTACTCATTCTGTAGGGTGCCTTGGACACTGGTGCTGATCCTGGCACAAGTTCAATAGTGAAATCAATGTCCCTCTTTGGAGGAAGCCCTGGAATCTCATCAGGAAACACATCCCTGAATTCCTGTAACACCTGATAGTCCTCCAACCTAGGAGTTTCATCTCCTGATGTCTCCAAAATATGAGCTGCATACAACTGGAAACCCTTCCTACAGAACTTATTTAACTGCATTGCTGAAACCTGCTGTACTGAAATCACCTTTGGAATGCCTTTCACAACTACTAGGTTCCCTTCTTCATTCATGCATTCGAAAGTCTTATTGTAACAGTCAAGCTTCACCCTGTGAGCTTCTAACCAATCCATCCCAATGAGAACATCATAGGAACCAAGCGGTAGAACATTCAGATCTACGCAAGTGACCAACCCATCCATGACCAATGGACATTTATCTACTACTTCACTGACCTTTCTCTTAGTTCCAGTGGCTAGCTGAACTAACCAATACTTCCTATGCTTTACCTTCTTAAAAGCACAAATCTCCACTACTCTAGGGGTAATGTAACTGTGCGTAGAACCAGGGTCAATCAAAATGGAAATAGATTGCTCAACAATATTACCTACTACTTCAACCATAGTTGACTGGTGATCTGCTTGGCGGTCCTCCAGTACTGCATAAATCCTAGGCACTTCCCTTACTACCTGACCCACTGTTTCTGCTTCTTGAACGTTGTAGGCTGGGCTTGCACTCTCATTTTCGAGTGGACAATTTCTATGCAAGTGAGGTCCTTCACATTTCCAACATTTGAGTGGACCTTTATTCGGATGTGGCTCTTTAGGATTTCCACCTGTCACTCCAACTGGATCACTCACAGCTTGGGATGGCTGCTTCTACTGATTCCTGAATCTAGAAGGTTTGAAACATTTCTTTCTTTGGTCCAACTTTTCATTCTTCTTGTCCTTCCATGCCTTCTGGTAATCAGGTTTTCCTTTACTTTGCTCATAGCAATACTTAGCTTTTCTTATTGCTTCTTCAAGAGTGCTAGGTTCATAAAACTCAATTATATCTTTGTAAGACTGAGGTAATCCACTCATAAAACGTCGGACTTTCACTTTTTCATCTCTAATGTACCGGACATACCTCAACAGCTCCAAAAATTTATTTGAATATTCATCCATGGTTTGTTGTCCCAATCTCAGCTCATGGAACTCCTTGATCTAGTCTTCATAGTACCTGTTAGAGAGGTATTTCTGCCTGAAATACTTCTTGAACTGTTTCCACTTCAGTTTGCTTTCATTGATCCTTTTTATCTACTTGAAGTGTTCCCACCAAATGGATGCCCTTCCATTCAGATTGAATATGGTAACTCTTGCCTTCATGTTTCCTGAATAATCCTGCACCTGAAAGTACTTCTTTATCCCAAGAAGCCAAGCCTCACCTTCTTGTCCCATCTTTATCTCACCATCAAATGTAGGAGGTTTAGCTTTCCTAAACTCATCTCGAGAACGATCCCGATGGTGTCTCTTTCTTTTCCTTTTATGAGGAGATGAACTTGTATCTCCACTGGATTCTTCGGAGTCAGACGACCCACTAGAAGTCCTTCTCCTTCTCCTAGGGTTTCTCTTACTGCCTTTTGGTCTTGATGTACCTCGTCCAGAATCTATCTTTTTCTGCAAGTCTATCAAGCTTTCCAATATGGCAGCATTCTACTGATGCTGCTCTTCCTGGGCTTTTATTAAGCTTCTCATGGTGGCTGCAACATCTAGTGGTGTCTCTTGGAATCTCCTTCCATTGGACTCAATGTCATCATTCCTATTACGGACATTTTCTCCCATGGCATCTTCTGCTCGCTCATAAGAATCTCAAGCCTCATACCCATCATGGGTTCTCATGACTGAACCACCTCTGGCTTTACCACACTGTTCTTTCTGGAGTACTGCTCTTGGAAGTTATCTATAGTTCTGTAATGTGTTAGTAGTAAACTATTAGATGCATAGTATTAATATAAATCAAACTACTTACTGTTTTCTTGGAAAAATCACAAAATAACAAATTTGCCCAAACACAAGATTTCCTTCATCAAAGAACGTATATCTGAGGGGGATGACGGGGGTCAAGGGGAAGTGCCCTCATTTTTTTTCCTTTTGTAAATCATTGGATTTCGCGCAATCTGGCGCATTAGACCACTACCACTTTCTCCATTTTTGGCCCCAAAAATCCATTGGAAAATAGCCGAAAATCCCACTGAAAACAGTCAAAATCTGTGGGAAAATCCCACTTGAAAATCTTGAAATTTTCCCTGCACAGAATCGGCTCTCTTTCAACTATCCATCCGGCATTTCGGCGGTTGAAACCACTAATTCCTCCACTATACATCAGCTATCGACTCCATTAATCCTTAGGAACAATAGTCCATCAGCAGCCGCAACAGCGGAACACGATCTTCATTCTTCTTCCGATTGGAGGCACAACCAAATCGGCATCGGCAAACTTATTACATCGGAAGACTAGTTCTTTTGGCTTCTGCAATGGCGGCACACCAAACATTAACTTATTTCGATCGGCGGCTGTTTACTTGGAACAATTTTAAATTTTTCTTGCGGCATCGGCTGTCTTTCTCATCGGTCGGCTAGTGCCTTTGGCTTCTGCAACAACGGCACACCAAAGACGAACTCCTTCCGACGGCCGCCCCTTTACTTATAGAAATTTTTAACTTCCTCGCGGCGTCGACGGTATTTCTCATCGGAAGACTTAGTGATTTAGACTTCCGCAACTGTGGCTCACGACTCGCTAAATTCTTCTGACAGTCAACGATTTCTGCCTTAGAAAAATTTCCCGATTTTCTTTCCAACGGCTCTCCGTCGGGCAGGCTTCCGCCTAGCACTTCTGCTACAGCGGAAGTCTTTCCCGCTAGCTCTTCCGCTACAGCGGAAGTCTTTTCCGCTAGTGGCCCGACTGTTCAACACTTAGACCATTTTTTTTTGAATTTTACAGTCATTCAAATTATGATTTCTGCTAGGCAGAATGAATTCCCACCTCTGTCACTGCATCATTCATGGCTCATTCAGGCCCATGCTGCAACATGAGATCTGATACCACGCTGTAATGTCCCCAACCCTCCGACCGGTGAAGAGGACACTACCATGGCGTTAACCATCCGGGCTACCAACCCCATGAACATGTGCATTCATAAAAATTGCTGAAATGTTGAAATAAAATGCTTGAACTAAAACATGCATACATGATTATTTATCATACACAGCGGAAGCAACATACATTCATACAAGCACTCAACATGTTCATCATGATCATTAACAGTAAATAGGATTGCAGAAGTAGAATAGAGAAGATTACCTATCTTTATAAAGAACTCGTTCTGCAACAAGCTACGTCGCTGCAACGTTCCACCCAACCATAGGCTAGCACGCTCATAAATCTCTCAGCAATGCTGCCACCCCCGAGCCCAGCATGACTCCCCAAGGAATAAGGAACTAACAGGCTTGCACAAAGGGTAACAACACCACAAGGGTACACAATTCATCCAAGCCAACATGATTGGGTTTATCAGGTGAACAACAGATCAGCCAAGCCAACAAAGTTGGGTTTATCAGGCCATCCAGGAGTTGGGAAAGGCTAATGCTAAGCTGGTGAGATCACTGAAGAGCTGTAGACACCAACACCAGAACTAGCCTGGATTCTAGAAAACCCACACACACCCAACACTAGGAAGTCAGTCCCTTCTCTACAACGCAGTCCCTCTAACCCTGATCTTCCCTCCAGTGCTCTTCAGGGGTTGTGGAGAAGAAATCCAGCTCAATAGCTCTTCCTATGTGGTTCTCAACCCACCAGGTTTATCAAGCACCTCAGGCCATCATTCACCAACCCAAAAATAGTCCAGGGACAAATCTGCTGCATGCAGGCAGCCCAACAGATATTCAAGCATTTACAGTGAAAAACACAGTCAAGCCATCGTGGCAAACAACAGTTAACACACTCACATGAACCCACAGCAACGCAATATTTAATACTATCACTGTGAGACTTACACAGACCGGAAAAATTGTCAAAATACACAGCCAACATTCACGGATTAGCATGGATGGATTCACAGAAAAGATCACCCTGATATTTTACCAATGTTGCGATGTAGGTAACTTGGTCATCAATGCATGGGAAATCACTCCCATCAATCCATGGGAAAAATCCCAGTAATTTCCGCTCACAATCCGCTATGATGGATGAAAAACAATACACAGTCTAATGCGTGGAGGCCGAAATTGGTTCTCTGTGTGGATGGAATGAACAGAATTATAGGCCGGCAATTAGCGCGAGAGAGAGAAGGCGAAACCCCACACAATGGATGGTAAAACGTTTTATCCCTCGTCCTGCATGAGGAAGACGAACAGCCATGATCCGAGGGAGTGGGAAAAAACGGTCCCTACGTCATGGAGAGGAGAGCAAGCGTGGTGTGGCAGTGGTCTTCTTACCAACCAATCGTTGCCTCAACAAACAAAAAAAGAAAATAACCAAGGGAGGTGGTGACACGTAGTTTCCCCCCGTGACTCAATGTTTCACATCCCCCCCCCTTTCCTTATCCTTTGGAATCATGCCCCTTCTCAATTTAGTTGCTGCAAACATAGTTGGTTGAGTTATTTAATTAAAAAGTGTGTGTTTACATGATGCCATAATTAAATATATGCAGCATGTCCCGATATAACATCGGTGACCATTCCTAATCAGAAACACGACATAACTAGATCTATGGTGGGGCCTTGGCCTTTAACTCTGGACCAAGATTATTTACAACATATGTATCCTATGTACTTTAATGCAAATGGGGTTAAAACCAGGGTATTATATGGAGCTAAAGGCCAAGGCCCCACCTTAGATTTGGTTATGTTGTGTTTCTGATTAGGAATGGTCACCGATGGTATATCGGGACATGTGGCATATATTTAATAATGGCATCATGTAAACACGCATTTTAATTAAATAACTCGACCAGCTATGTTCGCCACAACTAAATTGAGAAGGGGCATGATTCCAAAGGATAAGGAAAGGGGGATGTGGAACATTGAGTCACGAGGGAAAACTATGTGTCACAACCTCCCCTAGTTATTTCCTTTTTTTGTTATTTGAGGCAGCGATTGGCTGGCAGGAAGACCACTACCATGCCCACGCTTTCTCTCCTCTCCACAACGTAGGGACCATTCTTCTTACTCCCTCGGATCATGGCTGTTCATCTTCCTCATGCAGGACGGGGGGATAAAATGTTTTACCATCCATTGTGTGGGGGTTCGCCTCCTCTCTCTAGCGCTAATTGCAGGTCTGTAATTCTGTTCTTTTCCATCCACACAGAGAACCAACTTCCACCTCCACGTTTTCATCCATCATAGCGGATCACAGTGGAAATTATTGGGATTTTTTTCCACTGATTGATGGGAGCGGTTTTCCCCACGCATTGTTGACTGAGATACCTATAATGCAGCATTCTTAGAAGATTCGGGTGATCTTTCCTGTAAATCCACGTTGAGCTGTGAATGTTGACCGTGTCTTTTTAACCATTTTTTGGTCTGTGTAAGTCTCATAGTGATGGTATTGAAGATTGGTTTGCTGTGGGTTCATGTGAGTGTATTAGCTATTGTTTTCCATGATGGCTTGACTGTGTTTTTCCCTGTAAACACTTAAATAGCTTTTTGGCTTCTTGCATGCAGTGGATTTGTCCCTAGACTGTTTTGGGTTGGTGAATGAGGGCCTAAGGTGCTTGATAAACCTGGTGGGTCGAGAACCACATGGACAAGAGCTTCTGAGCTGGATTTCTTCTCCACCACCCCTGAAGAGCACTGGAGGGAAGATCAGGGTCTGAGGGACTGTGTTGCAGAGAAGGGACCGACTTCCTTGTGTTGGGCATGTGTGGGTGTTCTAGAACCCAGGCTAGTTCTGGTGTTGGTGTCTGTAGCTCTTCAGTGAGCTCACCAGCTTAACATTAGCCTTTCCCAACTCCTGGATGTCCTGATAAACCCAACTCTGTTGGCTTGGTTGATCTGTTATTCACCTGATAAACCCAATCGTGTTGGCATGGCTGAACTATGTACCCTTGTGGTGTTGTTACCCTTGGCTATGTGTAAGCATGTTAGTTCCTTATTCCTTGGGGATTCATGCCCAGCTCAGGGGTGGCAGCATTGCTGAGAGATTTAGGAGCGTGCTAGCCTATGGTTGGGTGGAACGTTGTAGCGACGTAGCTGGTTGCGGAACGAGTTCTTTATAAGATAAGTAATCTTGTCTATTTTACTTCTGCAATCCTATTTACTGTTAATGATCATGATGAACATGTTGAATGCTTGTATGAATGTATGTTTCTTCCGATGTGTATGATAAATAATCATGTATGCATGTTTTAGTTCAAAGCATTATGTTTCATCTTTTCACCATTTTCTGAATGTACATGTTCATGGGGCTCTTAGCCCGGATGGTTAACACCATGGTAGCATCCTCTTCGTCGGACGGAGGGTCGGGGACGTTACAACATAGCTGGTTGGGGTTATTTAATTAGAATGCATAGTTACATGATTCCATAACTTAATATGTGTTCCACATGTCCCGATATACTTTCGATGACAATTCCAATCCAAAACATACCATAACCAAATCGATGGTGGGGCCCTTGCCTTTAGCTCTGTGCCATGATTATTTACAATATATGTATCATGTATATTTAATGCATCGGGGTCAAAACTGGGGTGTTACACCCTAACAATTCTCCCCATCCCTTGTCCCAACATCCAAAAAGAATAGAAAAAAGAAATTTGTGTCTGGGAGTTCCTCCTCATTAATTCCACCCAGCAGTATGAGGCTAGTGATATCTCATCATCCCAATATCACCCCACAGGGGACTCACCTTGTTGACCAATATCTTATCACGTTCATCCATAAAGGGGGGTTTTTTAATTGTGAAAAATAAGTTCAATATATTGTAGGTATTGGGGGTGTGAGGGGTAATGTATGGGGGTTTTTTAGGCATTTAGGGTTATAAAGGGGAATCTAGTAAAAATATGGTATATATCATAAAAATAGTTTTTTTTAAATTGTAAATATGTATTAAGAGGGGGTTCAACAAAAGAATTTTGGTAGGTTTTTATCAATCTATAATGAAATTAGGGGTATTCTTTAATATCCCATGAACTAAGGCGCTATGACATAGCTTCACAAAGTGAAGACCCTGTGTATCACCCTTTTTTCTATGAATGGTTCATAGTGGTCACTCCCAGAAACACTAAATTCACTCCTAAGAAACTCATAGGATCCTCCTATGAGAAATTCCCAGCCATGAATTCTTTCAGGAAGTTGTTGCCCTCTTGTTTGACCTAGAATGTTATCCCAGACATGTCTTTGTTTCCCTAATTCATTCAGTTGCATGACAAAATTTCAATGTGATTACCTCCTCCATTAACACAAATTATGACCAAAGTGTGTTACTTTGTATCAATGGATTATTTTGTTATAATATGATAGGAACTGACCCTGGGAGGGAGTGTTATCCCATGATACAAGAATCTAGATACAAAAAAATGAGCCAAGTTAACTGAACTAATCTCTTTGTCCAGATTAAATATAATCAGGGGAAGGAGGAATTTCTCCCTGCTCCCTGAAAGTTGAAATTTTTTGTTTCTTTGGATCAATAGATTTCTCACTTAGTGACTGGGAAAGAACTTGAGAGAAATTGAGAGAGTCAAGTGTCACTTATAGTTGGGAGAGGTAGAGCAGATAGGTGACTGATATTTGGGACCATATTATACTATAATAAGGTTGTATGTGATATAACATGCACCTCACATGTTTCCTTTACTACTCATCCCCAAAACGTTTTTGTTGGAATATACTTGGAATATTATGGAGGTTGATAACTTACATTTTTTGAAGTCTAGGAATAATGGGAAAACAACATTCCCCATAGACATGGAGGTTACATTATAAATGACAAGGGAGGCATGGACAAGGTAATGGATATTTTAAAGGAATTGGGTGTGCCCCTATTCTAGCCCTAGAAATATGCCACCTCACCTATTGATAGGGAAATACAAAGAGAGAGAGCTCCCAAATCCTTAGGATCGTGAACCTCACCCTAACATTGAGATGCTAGTGAACAACGATGATTTTGGAGAGATAGAGAGGATTATCGAAGGGGGGGAATATCCAGTTGAATCAACAATTCAATTTTTCCCTGCATCCACTCCAAATCCATCAAAATATCCCCTCTATTATACTTGTAGAGGGACATGTAGTGACAAAACAAAACATGGATTTTGAGGCACCCACATAATTAGAAATATGCTATGAACTGGATCAAGAAAATTTCAACAAACATAAGAGGGGATCTTATTTGAATATGTGGAAGTACTTGGGAAGAAAATGTGCCTTATATCGGCATCCCTGAGGATTCAAAATTTAATGAAATATATGATGAAGCTCACGAAGATTATGGAAATGATATAGAGATAATGTCCAAATTTTCAAGGAAGGAACAAGAGAAGTAATACCAGTATCAAAAGTCAAATATGGTGGTGAAGGGGTTGAAAAAATACCCCCTAAAATAAAGATTATGTATCCTCCCAAGGAGGTCGTACCCTATGAAAATGAACTCCCCGTGATTTATTCTATGGGTTGCACACCAGAATACTAGTTTGGGGAAAGGTGGCCAATGCAAAACTTAGACCATCCACCTTGACAAAAGACCTCATAGATTGGTATTGAAGGGCGATGTTAATGTTGTTAGTGTTTGAGAAAATATGAATAAACTTGAACTTTAAAACTTTAATCCACAATTGCAGTGCATATAGATCTCATCAGTAATCCACAGACATGAATAAATCAAACCATATAACACAGGTTATACCCTGAGAAAACCCTCGACCGATTCGGAGGATAAAAAACCTAAGAAACATTCTTAGAGTAGGATTGATAATCAATAGAGAATGATTACAACACAATAACAGATTGATTTTACCAAATGGAACATTTTACTAGTCTTTCCAAGTGCATAACACTTTAATAACAAGCTAGAACCCAATCATACAATGCATCCAGAGAGTGGTTGCATGGTTCAGTAACTTGTTAACAGTGTGAACACTATTACATCTTCAACCATGCACATCCATAGACTTGGTGCCAAGTTGGAACTCCATAATCATATCCCACAAAGAAGATATCCTCCCTCCATTAATTCATTGAGCTTAACTATCTCTAACTAAGTTGTTAACTGAATGAACTTGTCATATCCCCACATTTTGATCGCTAGAAGTGTTGACCTTGCCTAGAACCAAGGGGGTCAAAATTAGATGCATTAAATAAATCAACCTAGGATATTTTATTTAAATTTCACTTAGGAGGCATGTACTTGGTATATTAATTGTCATTAAATATTATTATGCAATTAATTAGGTGGAAAATAAGTTTCCATTGACACGAGGGCCACTTGGGCAAGCCAACTTGCCAAGGAGGAAAATTAGAAACTGTATGACAAAATCAATCAAACAGGAAAAGGGAAAGTGCCAAAATATATGACAAAAGCAGTCAAATACAAAAGAGGCAACAATTGAAAAAGGAGGGTGCAGTTTCCTTTTTGGAGTTCAGTCATAAAAACAGGAAAGCCAAGAAAAGTTGTCATAAGGAAAAATAGCAACTATGGGTCAAGGAAAGCAAAGTTTCCAAATTAGATGAAGGTGGATGAAAGGGAAATATATTTATTTCTTACACATGCTAATTTCTTCAAGGAGGGTGAATTTGTGGATAGGGTTAGGATTTAGCAAATGGTAATTTGCTTAACAAGTGATTGACTGTGACTCAAAAAGTCACCTAGATTTATTTAAAGAAAATTGGAGCTCCATTTCTCAGTTTGGATGTTTTGATATTGTGGTTATGTTATGTGAGCATACTCTATGAGTATTGTGCCTTAGACCATTGGGTGATGATCCCCAAACCCCTCCTCCCTTCTCTTCCATATCCATTTATATCTATTGCAGGTCTATGGAGTGATAATTTCAGCCAGTGAAGAATATTCCAGAATTATATTACAGCCTCCATCACTACAAGTCAAGCTCCAGTGAATCACATGCTTCACCTATGCTCTCAGGCCTCTTCCAGTGAGAATTCGGGCCTCCTACTCATCATTTTGGAACCTCCTTTGTATTGGTCATTCTATCATATTAATTATGATATATGAAAATATAATAAATCTTATATTTTACTGCCTCAATTCTAAATAAATCAGTCAGAAAATATTACCTTCTTTATTTCACATTAAAAGTCTGCTTTATCAGCATATTGGGGGGGAATTTGATGAATTTCAGTGCAATAAAGATTTTATGAGGATGTGGGAGTGATTGAGTGGTTTATTTATGTTAAATGGAGTGATATAAATCTCTATAATATTTCACATCATTACAGAAATCAATCTGCAATTATTTATTTGCTCAATTTCAGACCCTAGCTAGAAAGCGAGTATTAAAAAACTAGTTTTGCCATTACTTGCATAAAAAAAGTTTTGCTCACCCAAAAACTGATCCGTAAGTTCATGTGGGTCACTGAAAGACCCAAGTACCCATAAATAACTCCAGAAACATTTTTCATTGTGGCCATCCTATTTTTTAGAATCCTCTTCTGTGCAGGGTCTCTCTAGGCCAAAACTGCCAAAAATCCCAAAATCACCCAAAACTCCCTTGAACTCTTTGGAACTGCCCCAAATTGTTATAAAAAGTAAATAAAATTATTTTAGGAATTAATATCACCTCTTCAATTTACCTAAGCCTTGGGTCGGAATATGGATTGATATTCCCTAGTTTCACGGTTTGGTGACCCAGCAGCATGAAAGTAAGCTTTCGTGGTGTGGATTATGAAATATAAATGGTCCCAGTTATAAATTTGTTACATGAATGGATTTACAAATATTCACTCACTCTTTATTGATATCCTCTTCCCACTCTTGTCCTATGCAAATTTCCCTACCTGAAACCTTGATTTCCCTACTCTGTCAGTGCACCGAATGGTAGATTATGTAATTCATAAATTTTAATATAAATTTGCAGAATTGAAGAGTGTTTAGGTATGTACACCAGACATGGGAAATTACAATGGTATCAGAGCACTTTCCTCCAATCATGTGGAAAGAAAGATCTATGTTGACTAATTTTGCAGATCACCAATTAAAGTTACAACCATCAGGGTTGTGCCAATAGTTGAAGATGATGACTTTGATCAGTTTGTTGAAGAAGAAGAGGTGATATATGTTAATTATGGGTTACAAATGTCAATATACAAGCATGGTTACTTTTATGAACATATGGAGTATGAATAAAGCAATGTTGAACTACCCATGTCTAATCCTAAGAAGGATTTATCAAAGATGATAGATGCAGCTGAAAACTTGCCCCACCACTACAAAGAGTATCTTGCCTTGGGGAAAGAGATTGTAAATACATTCCTTTCAAAGAGTATTTTTATTTAAGATTTGTATTTGAGCCCAATAATGTAGATGATTACTCTTTCATGAGCAACAAATGATCCATAGAGGAACCAAGTCGTTCCACCTCTCTGAGCAATGAGGAGGAAGAAGGAACCAAAAGTGAAGAGTCATCAAATCCATCAGCATGTTCAAGTATTCTGAGATTCTTTATTTTTTCTTCAAGAAGAGTATCTGAAATTAATGATCATAGTACCTTTAAATAATTAGAAACCTCAAGTTGCTTGAAAGAAGATGCTCCACAAGATCTTGCTTGTTTCCCATTACTCCAAGAAGAGAATGAACATGAATGCACTTCCAGTTTCCTTGTGAGTGATCTTTGGACCACTGCTAAGGATGTGGGTTCATATACTAGTGGAAAGACATATTTTGGATCAGATCCAAAAGAATAACTAAAATCAGAGTTACAGTCATCTCAGGAGCCATGTAAGGAAGAAGAAGACAAGGCCACACCGCCTAGGTGTGAAGCAGAAAATTTGGTGGAGGAGAATGCCACCTTAGTATCACTTCAGGAAGAAGGTAATGTGAAGAATAAGGATGATAAGGGATCTGATTTTTGCAGAAACCATTATTATTTTCAGCCATCCAATTCATGGGATATTGAAAACATTACACTTTCCTATGAGGACTACAGAATGAAGGACAATGGTGAGGGAAAAGAATTCACTCCTATTTTTTCTATTGGTGAACCCAAAATCAGTGCATAGGAGGGTGAGGTTGTCAATGATGATAATGTATCTTTTGGATTAGATCCAAAATATGAACATATGTCATATCTGAAATCAACAATTGAACTTCCAAATGAAGTGGAATACAAGCACCCACCAGCTATGTGTGAAGTAGAAAATCTGAAGGAAAAAAATATGATGCAAAGTGATGCACACAATTCATATTTTTGTACTTACTGGCATCATGATGAAAATGAAATGCCAAATTATGAGGTACTTTCTGATTTTTTCAGAGATTACACTTCATTTCAACCCTATGATACACCTTCCCCTTCATATAGTGTACATAAATTGATAAGATCTTCTATTGTTGATTTGTGTTCTAAGAAAGAAACATATGCTATGGATTTCTGCCATAAGGAATTTGAGCATGTATGTTAGTCATTGGATGAAGGACACTTGATGGAGGATATTCTTTGTGAGCCACATAATTTGAATGGATCACTGAAGGTGGACAGAGAGAAGCTTATGGAATCCATGAACAACCTTGTTGACATCAATGCGTGGTTGGAAATATGTTGTTGGAAAGCTTCTGGAGGAGAGATGGAAGGAGAACCCTTTTTGGAGGAGTGCATAGCACTTAAAGAAGGCATGTCCAAGATGAAGGAGATCTATATGAACCTACTGTCTGAAAGATATCATCTCCTCCTGGTGGCTGAAATGTACCATTGTGCAGTCAAGAAGGATGAAGGAGAATTAGAAAGGCTCACTAATAAGTTGGAAATCACTAATGACTTATTAAAGAGCACACAAATATCCCTTCAAGATTCAAAGTTGTAGATATGTCAACTTCAAATGGAGTTGAAAGTATCACACCTTTCATGCTGCATGGAAGGAAATTTTTTGGGTATAATGGAGGAACTTCATGTGGAGGAAAACCATGAGGAAGGAGCATATTTGCATGTGCTTGTGAAAAGCTATGAGGAAGAAAATATTGGCCAAGCACTCATTGAGGTTGAGAGGAAGGATGAGGTGTTCTTCTCTACCAGAAATATGGCTGATCAAATTCCATATGGATCAACAAATAAATTTTCTTATTTATCCGTTGATTGGGTGGATAGAGGCACCTTGGGAATGAAGATTGTGGGAGGTAAAAGGTTTAATTTCTGCAATAAATTTTTTGTTATGACTGACATTTTCCTGGCATGTGGGCAGCCGCAAAGATTTAATTTGCGGCCATTGGATACCTTCCATACACATGAACATGAGGTGCATTCTGATTTTTTTGCGCTTGAGGAATTTTTGGATGCAGATGATGAGTTCCAAGCACATCGACATTTCCCGAAAAATGATGATTTTTCTCATGGAAGGACTCCTCTTTTGAGTGAAGAGTCAGAAGAGATCCCTTGTGTTGGACCAGCCCATGATGGGTTTGATGCATCCACACCTTTGGTGGACACATTTTTCAGAGATTTGTTTCACTACAAATCAATCCACACTTCTATTTCAGTCGGCACACATAGCGATGAAAATTGGGTGAAGGGATTTTTCCTATTGATGCCACATGAGGAGCAGGAGGCTCCCACATATTCCATTCATGACTTAATGGTTCAACCATATGGTATGAAAATTTCACCATTTTGTTTATGTGTGTACAAGAAACATCAAAGGCATCTATTTGATGTCTTCATCATGCATGGCTATTTATGGAAGTTCCACTTGAGTCAATTTGGTGGAACAAGTAGCAGAATGTTGATTTTTTGCACCAAAACAAAGATAGAAAATGAGGAATTCCATGTCTGGTGGGAGAGTTTAAAAAAAATTCAGTTTGACATGGGGAGAGATGAGCTTCCAGTATGGTGGTGTGATTTTCATAACCTCATTTTCATCCTCTACAATGATAAAATTTTGGCGTTTATACTGATGGGTGGAAGGAGGCAGATAAAACCATGGGATCCCGACATTCTTGGGAATGACATAGTTCAAAAGGTGGCATCAAAATTTGGGTCCTTACAGAGGAGGCAGTGGGATTCAGGAATTCTACTCAGTTACCTTAACTGGGTTAGTAATTTTTCTAAAGGAAGTGGTATAAGGGAAATGACTATGATCAAAGCGATGCAGCAAAAACATGGTGGAAAAATTTGCAGCACTTTGTGGTGCTTTTGCTTGAGGAAAGTAGACTTGGGAGGGGAGGAATGTCATATCCCCACATTTTGATTGACAGAAGTGTTGACCTTGCCTATCACCAATGGGGTCAAAATATGCATTAAATAAATTAACCTAGGATATTTTATTTAAATGTCACTTAGGAGGCATGTACTTGGTATATTAATTGTCATTAAATATTATTATGCAATTAATTAGGTGGAAAATAAGTTTCCATTAACACAAGGGCCACTTGGGTAAGCCAACTTGTCAAGGAGGAAAATTAGAAACTGTATGACAAAATCAATCAAAAAGGAAAAGGGAAAGTGCCAAAATATATGACAAAAGTAGTCAAATACAAAAGAGGCAACAATTGACAAAGGAGGGTGCAGTTTCCTTTTTGAAGTTCAATCATAAAAATAGGAAAGCCAAGAAAATCCATCATAAGGAAAAATAGAAACTATGGGTCAAGGAAAGAAAATTTTCCAAATTGGATGAAGGTGGATGAAAGGGAAACATCTTTATTGTCTTACACATGCTAATTTCCTCAAGGAGGGTGAATTTGTGGCTAGGGTTAGGGTTTAGCGAGTGGTAACTTGATTAACAAGTGATTGACTTGCTCAAAAAGTCACCTAGGTTTATTTAAAGACAATTGGAGCTCCATTTCTCAGTTTGGATGTTTTTATATTTTGTTTAGTCTATGTGAGCATACTCTCTGGGTGTTGTGCCTTAGACCATTGGGTGATGATCCCCAAACCCCTCCTCCCTTCTCTTCCATATCCCTTTATATCTATTGCAGGTATATGGAGCGCTAATTTCATCCAATGAATATTATTCCAGAATTATATTGCAGCCTCCATCAATACAAGTCAAGCTCTATTAAATCACATGCTTCACCTATGCTCTCAAGCCTCTTCCAGTGAGGATTCGGGCCTCTTGCCCATCATTTTGGAGCCTCCTTTGTATTGGTCAGTCTATCATGTTAATTATGATATATGAACAGCTTATAACTCTGATATTTTACTGAATCAAGTAGAAATAAATCAGTCATCAAATATTACCTTCTTTATTTCACATTAAAAGTCTGCTTTATCAGCACATTGGGGGAATTCGATGAATTTCAGTGCAATAAATATTTTATGAGGATGTGGGAGTGATTGAGTGGTTTATTTATGTTAAATGGAGTGATAAATATATATTTAATACTTCACATCATTACATAAAGAAATCTGTAATTATTTATTTGCTCAATTTCAAACCCTAGCTAGAAAGCTAGTATTAAAAAACTAGTTTTCCAATTACTTGCATAAACCGAGTTCTGCTCACCAAAAAACTGATCCGTAAGTTCATGTAGGTCACTGAAAGACCCAAGTACCCATAAATAACTCCAGAAACATTTTTAATATTGTCCACCCTATGTTTTATAATCCTCCCTAGGCCAAAACTGCCAAAAATCCCAAAATCACCCGAAACTCCCTAAAACTCTCTGGAAATGCTCCAAAGTGTTAAAAACAGTAAATAAAATTATTTTAGGACTGAATATAACCTTTTAAATTTACCTAATCCTTTTTTCAGAATATGGATTGATATTCCCTAGTTTCACGGTTTGGTGACCCAGCAGCATGAAAGTAAGCTTCTGCGGTGCGGATTCCGAAATATCAATGGTCCCAGATATAAATTTGTTAGGGGAATGGATTTCCAAATATTCAATCACTCTTTATCGATATCCTCTTCCCACTCTTCTCCTCTGCAAATTTCCCTACCTGAAACCTTGATTTCCCTACTATGTCAATGCACCGAATGGTAGATTTTGTAATTCAGAAATTTTAATATAAATTTGCAGAATTGAAGAGTGTTCATGTCTATACACCAGAATTGGGACATTACAAAACTGAATTGAACTAAATGGAACTACATGTAACTAAATGAACTAAATTGAACTAAACGGAACTACATGTAACTGAACAGAACTGAATGCAACTAGTGCTTCTCCATCAATGTCATCCTCAAAAACCACTTGCATAGATTAAGGAGTTGATTCCTTAATTAAATAAACCTCTTTTATCACAACTAATGCTCAACTGATCTCTTATTAATTCGAGTTCACTTGAAGGCATACATCGGAAATTCAAATTCACTCTCTATCACTATGTTCATATTAATTTCCTCTACATGGTCCATACATGTTTTCATTACTTCTATATCATATCATATTCATAAGAATTGTTCTGAACCTATAATCATATGTATTATCCCAAGTCATATAGTCACATGCTAGAGTAAATCACTCTAGGGGTAGCTAATCCCTAAAGGAGACATGTAGCAGGACCATGACTAGCCATACATCACATAGTATATCCTTGAGACTTAATACAACATAAGTCATGTGAACTTAATACACCATAATTTCTGGACTTGATACACCACAAGTCTTAGACCTTAACATAAGGTCATGATCTTAACTATAATATCCTAGTATAAGCATCTCTCTCGAATAGGACTTGATCAAGGTCCTATATTGAAACACCACAAGCTCTTTAACTTAACACAATAATTTAGTGAACTTAATACAACATAAGTTCTAAACTTGACACAACAAGTCTCATGGAGAGGATCTGAAATTAATAAAACATAAGTTTCGGACTTGAAACAACACATCTCATGGAGGCTAACTCCCGATGTTGTACTTCTAACAAATGCACCAATGGGTAATAAAAAGGGTTTTCAAGAAACCTTTCAACAAATTCCCCTTTATACACATCAAGAGGATCCATTTACAACATGATATCCTACCCCTAAATTCCCTCCTATATTTGAAGAAGACGAAGTTGCTAAGAAACAAAATAGTGATATGGTAGAACAATCAAAGCTAGGGGCTTCCTCACTTATTGAATAAGTGGTAAGTGATCACATGACCACTAATACGAGCAAACAGGTTCCATTACTATAATATTGTAGAAATAATATATCAATTCTATGTACAATGATGCTAATAAGAAGCACAGGAAATAGATCTTGCTACTAAGAATTCTCACAAGCATACACAGGAAAAATAGAGAGAAGAAAAGAGACTGAATCACATGAATGAAGAGATGAATATTGGTGTGTATCCTTCCATTGACTAATTATGAATAATAGAGTACATAAATAGTACATCCCTCATGGGAAAGGAGAATTGTATGGAAACAACTCATAAAGCTCAAAAAGGATGACTTACCAAAATATAGCAAACCCCCATAGGTGGATAAAGCACTTTCTAAATCTATCAAGGACCTCACGAGTTGGAAAAATCATGAGTGATTTGTCAAGGAGATGGAAATAACATGATAATCCTATAAAATGGAGAAAAACTAATGGAGGATGGGTTGGAAACAAAAGCTCCCAGTTTCCTAGTTAACTGGCTTTTATCTTATCCATAGAAAAGCAGGAAAAAGCAGAAAAAAGCAGAATCTGCTATAAGGTCCTGTATACTAATTCTAGATGAACCCAGAATCAGAAATAAATCATTCCTAGGATATGGATGGCATGCATTGACTTTAAGGTGCAAGTGGATGCCAACTAATTAAGCTAGTGGGTGAATAATTAATCAAATAATGATTAATTATTTTATCCTAAGTTGTGAGTGGGTTTAATATATTCCTACACCCCCCTATAAGTCTGACTTTATGATGGTATGACAAAAATTATAGATGCATATAGATGCATATAGGGCCCAGGAACAAGGCTATGGTAACCCTTTAACAATTATTATGTCCAGAAAAGTGAGGAAAGAGGCAAAACCACATGGGGAAAATCCTCCCTCAAGATAGGACAAGGCACAAAACTTGAAATATGTATTCAACATATCTTCATATTCACTTTAATGAGCTGACTGAACTGCTTCTGGATGAAGAACTTGCTGAAGAAATCATGAACTCCGTGATCATGCGGTGGAGTGTAGAACCTGCAAAAAGGAAGAGGAGAGACTCCTTGTATCTCATCGACTGATGAAGTAGGAGAATTATCTGAATGATTCTTTCTGCTTTCAAAATCTGATCTGCAAACATAATATGAAATGGAAAATAGATCTGTGCATACTCCTTTCCAAAGAGTACAAAAGTTAAGGCAATTTATTTCACACCCAATTCCCTGAATAGCTGCAAAATTGTGATGTAAATCACATGTCAATATTCCAATCTAATGTAGCACCTGTATAGATATGATATGAGGCTGATAAAACACTGATATATCAGAAACATTAGCATATGGAACAGCAAAGACAAAGGCTTCAGTGGCTCCATGAGGA
>LPNX011056703.1:89834-141171 GCA_001517045.1 Pseudotsuga menziesii
TAGGAGATTTAGAGAAAAATGAATGGGTTATAGGATCATAATCAATATCAGCAGAAGCTCCATATGTTACTTCTTTTTCATCAATAGTATCACAAGAAGAAAAATCACCTTCAAGAGACACAGAAAAAGATGGCTCTTCAATATTTGCTTCTTCATTGAAGGAGGAAGCATTCGAATGAAAGAGGGAAGCAGCAACATGAACTGTATGAGAAACTTCTTCATCATGATCAACTTCATCAGAGAATGTAGAGGCCAAGAAATATTGAGAGAGAGAAAAAGAGGAGATGCTAGGTTCGCTCCATGCTTCATCAAAAGCTTTGTCCAAAATTTTCCAAAGCTCATATGGAAATTCAGCAAAATATATGAGATGATATATATTTGGAGACATTCCCAAACACAGAATTCCATAAGATCTATCACAATTATTTAGCCAATCAATCTTCTCTTCATAAGACTCAGGTTCACTCAATGCACCAATGGAGACATCAAATAGGCATTGCCTCTTCAAGTATGCACTCATCTATGGCTTCCAATAAGCATAGTTGAAAGGATATAGTAGAGGAAATTTTGAATCCATATAGAAGTTTTTGATATGCTCTAGTAGATACTCTCTGCAACCTGCAAAACAAACTAGGAGAAAATCTTGTAAGCTAGACAAGCTCTTCTTCAAAGAGGGATAGGAGACTGGAAGTGCTCCTCAACTTTGTAGAACTTGATCAACCTTGTAGCTATGATACCATGTAGAAATAATAGATCAATGCTATGTGAAATGATGCTAATAATAAGTACAGGAAATAGATCTTGCTACCAAGAATTCTCACAAGCATACACAGGAAAAATAGAGAGAAGAAAAGAGACTGAATCACATGAATGAAGAGATGAATATTGGTGTGTATCCTTCCATTGAATAATTATGAATAATAGAGTACATAAATAGTACATCCCTCATGGGAAAGGATAATTGTATGGAAACAACTCATAAAGCTCAAAAATGATGACTTACCAAAATATAGCAAACCCCCATAGGTGGATAAAGCACTTGCTAAATCTATCAAGGACCTCACGAGTTGGAAAAAGCATGAGTGAGTTGTCAAGGAGATGGAAATAACATGCTAATCCTAGAAAATGGAGAAAAAATAATGGAGTATGGGTTGGAAACAAAAGCTCCCAGTTTCCTAGTTGACTAGCTTTTATCTTATCCATAGAAAAGCAGGAAAAAGCAGAAAAAGCAGAAAAAAGCAAAATCTGCTATAAGGTCCTGTATACTAATTCTAGATGAACCCAGAATCAGAAATAAATCATTCCTAGGATATGGATGGCATGCATTGACTTTAAGGTGCAAGTGGATGCCAACTAATTAAGCTAATGGGTGAATAATTAATCAAATAATGATTAATTATTTTATCCTAAGTTGTGAGTGGGTTTAATATATTCCTACATAGATCTGGTTGTAATCACTATTCAGTACCCTATAATAGAAGAAGTTTGAGTTGAAGAAGCAACATCAAAAATTTTGGAAGTGACCAAATTCCCAAATACATAGGAGGTGTTACAAAAGGAAAGTAAGGAACTTGGCAGGTCTCTGTTAGATGTTGCCAGTGGGTCTTCAAGGGATACATAGAGGAAGGTGAATGAGATCATTCAAGAAGAATCAAAAAATAAAAAGGAAAATAGGATTCTATAGGACCTAAACAAGTTGAAGGGAGAGTTCATGAATATATAACACCCTTACTAAGCCTCCTACAAATAATGGATCAGTATGGAGAGATTCAACAAGTAAAAGGTGAAATTTCTTCAAATCCTTTTCTTTCTCCTTTTGATTCTAATAAAATTTTATCTATTGTTTCAAAATAGAGGTGACAAAACAAACTTCATGGGAGAAACTCATACACCCATTAGGTATCATTTATCCCCTAAAAAATTTGGAAGAAGAACAATGAAGGAGAACACAGGCTCAAGAAGGGGAACAAGGTACAAAAAAATTATACCCTCAAGATTGGTCCAGAATGATACCAATATATGATCTAGTGATCAATAAATTGGAAATCACCACATTGGAAGCCCTTGGTTAAAAAAAATATAAAGACCTGCAACCTCACAAATGAAGGAACCTATAAGTCACCTTTTATTTGGAGGATGTTCCAGCTGAGGATGATGTTTCAATGGAATAAGGGTTTAATTGTATTGTTTATAAAAAATACCTCCATTTTTCCTCCTCCATGACCAAGTACAAAAACAAAGAAAAGGCTATACAAGTTTAAAAAAAATTGAATGCTAGGGTTAAGATCCTAGAGAATTAAAACATTAGGATACAAAATATTGTTATAACCTCAGGACTATTGGAATAATCAAAACCCATCCCAAGACTTAGGATAAAATAATTAATCTCTTTTGATTAATTCCTAGGTACTACAGTAGCTAGATTGCACCCAAACCCATTTTTGAGGTCAAACTTGCTAAAAATTCCTCATGGAGTGAGTTAGAAATATTTTGGATAATATTCTTCCAACCCACAAACTTCCCAAAATGGAAAATCCGCATTACTTATTTTTCTAGTCTTTCTGTCTTTTCTGCGGTTTTAAGGAAAAAGCTAAAGCTAGTTTTAAGGTAGTCTGCCTTTTTTTTTGCACCAACTCACCTCCCTTATTTTACTCATCTAAAAGCATGATAAATTCAACTTTCCATCACTTATGAGCTGTGCACACTCATTCAGCAAATTCATGAGCATCTTAACTGATTTGGAAAGAGCTGTATTCACCTATGGGGGATTTTGACTAGTTTAGTAAGCCTGCTTTTGTACTGATTTGAAAAGCCTCCTAAATATTCTAAATCCTTGGAGTATCTATTGTATGAGAACAATACATCTATTTAATGATGGCTGGTGTAAATTAATATCATCAACAGTTTATGGATTATCACATATTTCAGTCTCCTTCTTAAATGTTTCTTGCATATTTTCAAGCAATTTTGTGAGTTCAATTGTTCTAATCTTGGGATAAATTTCCACATGGTATCATATCCATAGTATCTCGATTATTATCCTTTTAAAATTTATTTTTTAGGGTCGACATCACTCACTGGGAGTGCATATTGTCTGGTCAAAGGGCGCAACTAAAGAATGGATCAATCTCAACCAATCATCTTGACTCCATTCAACTACTTCGAATGGAAGGAAAGGATGGAGATTATGATGAGGAGAAAAGGCCTCTTTAGAGTGACCATGGAAACTGAATTTGAGCCTAATGCAATAGTAGAGAATATCAAATGGCATAATAGGAGAGATGAGGCATATGGTCTCTTATGTATCAACATTTCCAGAGACCTTCTATTTCATCTTGATGTCATTTCATCACCGAATGAAGTATGGGAGAAGCTTCAATATTTGTTTGGGAAGACAAATTATATGAGAGGTTATCAACTAGATAATGAGTTGATAGCACCGATTCCAAGCAACTTCGAAACCTTGCAAGTCTACTTCTCGAAATTCAAGTCACTAGTTTTGTAGCTAAAACAGTGTGGTATTGATAAGGAATATGAACAACTAATCTTGGCCAAACTTTCAAAGCTTGTTACTAATTATTTAGTATTTTTTTTAACCTTCCATGCCTCCATCTCGAAATTGGAAGATGGCTTCACTGGAAGATTTCATGGAATCCTTGACTCAAGAGAAATACAAATTCGTCTTGATGGGCACCATCAAACCTTCCAAAGATCAAGATTTGGTTGCTCGATATTCCAAGGTGAATTCAAAATACAAGAAGAAGGCTAAGAATCCTCCATATAAAAAAGGATACAAGTCCAAGTCTCAATAGGAGTCCTCAAACTCCAAGAAGAAGAAAGGTAAAGGTGAAGGTAGCAAGTGTGCATATTGTGCTAAGGGATTTCATTCTGAGAGATCTTGCATGAATAAGCAGATAGATATGTTGAATCAACTCCTGGAGAAGAACAACATATCCCTCCTAGGTGGCGCAATCAAGAAGGAAGGAGGATCCAATTGTGAAGACCAAGAGAGAGTACATGCCCTAGTTGCAAGCACTATAAGATCTCATTCCTTTATCATCAATTCTGGAGCTTCTAGGTACATGGTTTCAACAAAATAATCCTTCTCATTTCTTGATGATTCGAAGGGTCCTAATATTTTGCTGGGAGATAACTCATAAACTAAAAGTAATGGTAAAGGTAGGATTTATTTTGACCATGGTTCCTTCAATAATGTTGTGTATGTCCCAAGACTTGTTGATAATATCGTGTCAGTCTACCAGATGACCCACAATGGGTATCCTAAGAATGTTGTTTTCTCTCCCAATGAAGTTGAAATATATGATATTTCTAATGGTATAGTCATTGCTAAAGGTTTTGTGGATCGTAGTTCTAGAGTTTACAGGTTCTCACACTTCATGCCTTTCTCTAACCTCTCTTCTCTCCTCACCCATGCCAATGAAGCAAGAAAAATTTGGCATTAGAGGTTTGGTCATATAAATTATAAGTACCTTTCATATTTATGTGAAAAACACATGGTTTCAGGATTACCAAAGATAAATTTCTCCAAAGGAGTCTGTCAGGGTTGCATTCTAGGAAAACATCCAGAGCATAAGTATGAGAGAGTCAGTCATGAGAGAACCTCAACACCTCTTGAGCTCATTCATAGTGGAATTTCTAGTCCCTTCGCTCATATGTCCATGAGTCAATCCAAGTATGTCCTTACTTTCATAGATGACTTTTCCAGGTACTGTTGGGTTTACCTCCTTAAACTCAAGTATGACGTTTTTTACCGCTTCAAGGTTTTCAAGGCCTTGGTTGAGAACCAGTCTGGGAGGAGAATCAAGATCCTCAGATATGATAATGGTGGTGAATATGTCAAGTCTGAGTTCATTAATTATTTTGAAGATGCAGGTGTTAGTGCCAAAAATTGTTCCAGACTACAAGAAGAACAATCCAACACAATCTCTAAAATAAAATAAACTAAAACTGTCTTTTTGTATTATTTTTGGTCTGAAATTTTCATAAACAAGAGGGTAACATAAAACAAGCTAAAATGGGTACTAAATCATATAGAAATCAGAGACTGAGATGAACCATATATAACAAATAAACCCGAAAACACAGAGAAAGCTAACTGAGTTTCACCCACAACCTACAAGCACTTCATGAATAAGACATTAGACAAGAAATGAAATTGCACGTTGAGTGATTTAACAAATCATAAATGAAACCAACAAATGAAAATAATATGGGCTTATCAATCATATATATCATAATTAGTCATGAAAATTAAATAAGAGTTTGGATCTTAGCTTGACATAGTAGCTTTTGAGCCTCCCCTTGCAAAAAACTCGAACCCCCCTACCATTTAATTCATTTCTTTTATACTTGTTACATCTCAAAAACATTTGCTTAATTTCCTAAATAACTTTATTTCAAGTCCTCAAACTACAAAAAACAGTTACTTAACTACATAAATAACTTCCATACCTAGCTCTCAAATATGCTACAAAATAATTGCTTTACAAAATATACTATTAATCTTTTACAAAAATTAACTATATGACACCTGTCAAAAATGATATTTTAAAGATCTTTGGCTGCTTCGGCCAAAAGTGCTATTCCTTCCAAAGCTTGTGATTTTCTTCTAGTTCTTTGCTGCTCAATTTCTAAGTCTTCAACCCTTTTTGTCAATTCTTGATTCTATTGAGTTAAATCTTGGATCTTCTGCTTCATCTCTTCACATGTGTTTTGTGTCTGCCTTTTTATCTTTAATGCTTCTTTTGAAACCATAACAAACTCCTGATAATGGGTGTTAACCTCCTCAAGATCTTCTCTTAACCTCCTATTTTCCATTACCAATCCTTCATTTGTTTCATTCAGAAAATCAATTTGGTACTTGTACTATTTAAGACTTTTCTAAAGATTTTCACTCTCTGAATCTATGAACTTTCCTTCTTGGAATGAACAAACTTCCTCAGATAACCAAGGGATATTTACTTTCCTAAAAAATTCCTCATCATCCTCTTCATGCTGCTCTATTTCTGCTACAGGAACCCTTTTAGAGTTATCTTCTTTAAAACTAAAATTTTTGGACTGTTCTTTAATTGTGTCTTTCATTAGAGAAAGCTTCTCAATCACTAAATCTTCTCTTTTATTATCTACCTACTCAGACAGGTCTTCTCTTCTTTTACATTTTCTTGAGATGAGGAATCTGAATCTATCACAATAATCTTCTCCTTAGCCAATTTTGGATTCAAAGGATTTTTCATATTCAATCTTTAACTTGTTCTTTGGTCTTGTTTTAGGTCTCCAATTTGACTCACCTATCATAGCATAAGACTTGAAATCAATACACCTTCACTTTTTTCTTCAACCCTTGACTTTCCTTTAGTTTTCATACTGAGATTTTGTATGCTCTCCACTTCAATCTTGGCTGGGAAAGAAACCTCTACCATGTCTTCTTGTATATCATTGACATTCTGATAAAGTTCAACTAATTTGTTTTCTTCTTTCTATTCTAAAACTGTTGCGTGTACCTCCTTCACATCTTCAGTAATTTCCAACTACTTATCTTCATCAATATTCTTTTTCCCTCCATCTATAGGTTCTTCCAGTTTATGTACTGAAGATTCCACTTGAGTAGTCTCTTCTACTACGTCAATAATGACCTCCTCCTTCAATTTTTTAACTAGGCTGTATGATTTATTCATTTGTCTCTTTTTTTACTGGTCCTCTTTTTCACTCTGAAACCCTAACCAGAACAAAAATTAATCCCAAGTATTACCTTTTCTCTAAAGCACAGTAGCAGGGATGATTTTAAGGAACCATACTTATTTAAAGTGTATAAATGTTGGCGAATCTTACCAATTCTTAAAATGCCAACTATAAAATGTTTGGCGATATTTTTCAATTTTTTTTAATTTCCAAGGATTTTATATCATTTATATAATAATTTGGTGTTTTTTAGGGTGATAAAAATTTACCCCATCAAAATTGGGCGAAACAGGGCTTCAAAAAATGCAAAATGGCGAATCTTTTTTTGGAGAAAAACTCCTGAAAATAGCCCATGTGCTAAAATTAGCCCCTAAAATTATCCCTACACAGTAGTAATAATCAACTTAATCAATCCATGGTGGAATATAGACTTTTTAGTATGATATTCATGTCCCCTTACCCTACTTGACATCTTCTGCATACTTTTTAAGAATAAAAAGGGGAGATTCATCTTCGACTCCTGACTTAGATGTTTAGAAATCTGATGTGACTTAAAAATAGAAGCAAATCTACCTTCACAAGTTATATAACTCTATACAATCTTAATAGGCTCCCTCCATTCAGACTTGAAACTTTGTATATGCACACCCTTGCCCCAATCTGCTACAACATCAAGAAACATGAAATCCTTTGAATTAAAGGTAAATGGAACCTTCTTAAACCAAAATTCACCCTCATCTGCAATTGTTCTTGCTTCAACTATCAGCTCTCTTGTTAATTCAATTTTAAGGGTATTGAACAGAACTGTATCCTTTATTTCGAAGTAATTATACCAACCATCTTTCTGGAATAATTTTGCACATCCTGGAAAGATTTTAGCCCAGGCCATATCATAAGGCTCGACCCTGTTGGTCTTTCCACTCCTCTTCATTTCTTTGTATTAAACCCTAACTGAATATTTCCTTCAAAAATTAGTTAAACTATCTCGAAAGTATCTCACTGCAACAATAAACTAGAGGCTGAGAAAAATCCAGACCATAAATTGTAATTTCTCAATTTCCCTTATCAATATTAACCCTTTGTTAACGCAAATCATGATTCAGTTAACATTTTTTTATATCTTATTGCATACATGTCTCCATAATGATTTGTAATGCTGGAAATATGCTCTCCTATCCTCATTCAGATCAGGCAATTCTCCCCAGTTTCATCTTCGACAGCCACGACTACACCCAGGTTATTTAATGGTTTTGTCAAACTTATAAAGAAAAAGATGAACCCACGATGTTCTCAGCTTCTCACATGCTCATTAAATTCTCCATCATCTCTGAACAGACTTCGTGGATGCACTATCATAAATCCTTAAGCAATTCCACTCTTCGAGACTTAGGACAACTGCGACTTACCTGCATAATTCTTAGCATATAGCCCACACTTGTCATAATGATTATAAGGTCTTTACATGTATCATTCTTTTTTCACACATGTAAAAACTCCATCTTTTGCGATTTTGAACACCAACGAGCTGATATTATAATTTTTAAAGTGCCCCGATTTTCTTGTAGCGCTCTAGTTCACGGTCCCTCACCTTTGTGCTACAGGAATCTGTCTGACATATATTTTTGACAAATGGCTCCAAAACCAAGGGTTAAGCAATAAAATTTGACTTAGATCAAACCTTATGATAGATTTTGTTGACTTTTTAGAAAAATATACAGCTAATAAACCCATTAAAACTATAAAAACAACAAAATAAAGTAAATTCTAAAAATAAATGACATAAAATCAAGATAAAAATATGTTTATGATTTTAATACCCCAAAACCAAACTCAAAACTAAAAGAAATATGAAAAGCAATGATTTAGAAAAAACATGTAATCTAGAAACAAAAACTAGCTATAACATCTGGCTCCTGCTGCGGGATGAAGTCCTCCTTGTGAGGCTTCAAGAACTTGTAGACCAGTGCTTTCTGTCATTAAACTGAACCTACCTGCTACTCTGCAAAACATCCATTAGGCTATGGAGTCTTTATTATGTCACTGTCACATCAATATATAAAATGAAATGACAATTTTCTTACCTTCAATAGTTGTAAAATTGTTTGAGGAACCTTCCATTTACTGGATTGGGTAATTCCTCACCTTCCAAAGTTTGCAATATGAAGGTATTGTTCTCTAGGATCTTCAGAAATATGAAAGGACCAAACCACAAACTATCAAATTTACCATGCTTAACTTTATGTTCCTTTCTAGCATCCCACCTCAATACCATATCTCCATAAGAAAAAGTATTTTCTTTTATCCTCTTATCAAACCTTACCTTAATATTCCTTCTATGTATTTGATCTTTTTCCTCCACAGCTTCACGCTCCTGTTGTAATTGAATCAGTGCATAAACTCTTCTTTGAATATCACTTGGTTCTTCTAGACTATCTTGGAATAATTTCATCACTAGAATACCCAACTGAACTGGAAAAACAACCTCTGTGCCATATACCAATTGAAAGGGAGAAGTTCCAATTTCTTTCTTAGTTTTTATCCTGTCTGCCCAAAGTGCATATTTTAACATGGAATCCCAGGACCTTTTGTTTTGACTCAACAACTTCTTAATTCTTTGGACAAGATTTTTATTGTTGGATTCTGCCAACCCATTCCCTTGAGGATAGTAAGGTATTGAATGCTTTAGGACAATCCCATTTTGTTCACAAAATGAAACCATAGCTTTAGATTTAAAGGCTTTGGCATTATTAGTTAGTAACTTCTTTGGACAGCCAAACCTGCTAAGGATATTTTCCTGAATAAAACTGATTATCACCTTATCAGTCGCATTTCTGGTTGGGATGGATTCTACCCATTTAGTGAAAACATATGTAGCTGTCAATATCCATCTGTGGTGTCTTGAAGATGCAGGGTTTATTTCACCTATGAAGTCTAAACCCCATTGTTGAAAAGGAGCATTAGCTATAATGGGTTTCAATGGTAAAGACGTGAGATTCTATTTACCAGCAAACTTTTGACAAGGAACACAAGCTCTAACCTGCTGATACACATATGAAAAAAGTGAAGGCCAATAATATCAAGACCTCATAATTTTATATGCGATAGCCTTCCAGTATTTGTGTCCCCCACAAGATCCTTCATGTGATTTTGAAATTACTTCCTCAATTTTTGATTTGTATAAACATCTAAGAAGAACACCTCTTGGATCCTTCCAATACGGTTGCTTATCTACTAAACAATATTTAGTAGATTTTAATATCAATGACCTAACTTCCTTTTTGTCTAGATGTTCAGGGCTTTGCAAATACAGTAAGAAATGAACAATGTCTGCATACCATACAGATTCTGCATATTGCTCCATAATCTTTTCCTTCTCTTGTTCAACTTGTAATTCTTCTTGTATGGGTTGTTCTGCCATCAAATGAAGTCCTAAAGATTCACAGTTTGAATCAGCCAATAACTTTGCTAGACCTTGTCCTTTCACTAGCTTTGTGGGCTTAAATTCTATGTCATACTCCATTATCTTAGCAATCCATTTTCCTCATCCCCTTCACTATCAGGATGAGTCAAAATATCTTTAATGGCAGCATTGGGAACATAAGCAATGACCTTTGAATGTAAGACATAAATTCTGAAAAATTTTAAATCTTTTACCAGTGAATAAGCTTGTTTCTCCAAGGTATTGTACTTTAACTCTGAATCCCTAAGATTCTTGCTGAAAAATGCAATTGGTTGCTCCAATCCTTCATCATTTTTCTATAAGAAAACAGCTGCTATTGTGTCCTGTGATGCAAAAGAAAAAAGTCAAAAAATCTTTGGAAAAATCAGGGCTTACTAACACCAGTGCTTCTGTAAGAGATTGCTTTATCTTCTCAAATGAATTCCTGGCCTCTGCTGTCCATTTGAATTCCTGATCTTTCTTCAACATAGTTGTTATCTATTTAATAGTTTCAGAAAATTTTGGTATAAACCAGCGCAGAAAATTAATTTTCCCAATAAAAGATTGCACATACTTCTTACTCCTAGGAAAACCAATTTTCAGAATGGCATTGACTCTTTATGGATCAATTATGATCCCATAAGCTGAAACCAAATGTCCTAATAGCTTACCTTCCTGCACAGCAAAATGATACTTTTTTGGATTTAGTGACAGTCCATACTTTCTGCACTTTAAGAAAGTTTGCTTGAGGTGTTTTAGATGTTCTTCATCAGACTGTGAGAATACTGTAATATCATCCAAGTATATTACAACAAACTTCTCCTTCTCCCCAACAAAGGCTATATCCATAGCCCTTTGAAAGGTGTCTCTAGCATTCATCAATCCGAATGGAATTTGTCATACATGAAAGTACCCCAAGGGGTAGTGAAGGCTATCTTTTCTCGGTCATCAGGATGCACTGCAATCTGGTTGTACCCAGAAAATCCATCCACCATTGAAATCCTTTGAGCACTCACCACCTTCTGCAAAATCTGCTCAATTTTTGGTAATGGTAATTATCTTTTAGTGAGGACCTATTCAGATTACGGAAGTCTACACACAACCTTATTTTTCCATTCTTTTTCCTGACAGGAACTAAGTTTGCTACCCATGAAGAGTATCTAAGAGGAACAATTATTTTTGCATCCAATAATTTTTAACCTCTTTTTCTATGACAGAAAATAAGGCAGGATTGATTCTCCTCAATTTATGTCTGAATGGTTTTACATTAGGCTTCAAAGGCACTTTATGCTGAATAATACTAGTGTCATAAGTTTTTAAATATTTGTATGACCAAGCAAAAATATCAACATATTCTTTCAACAATTTAATGTACCTTTCTCTTTGCTCCACTGAAAGTGTTTTGGAAATCTTCACTATCCTGGGTTGCTCCTTTGTACCAATATTATAGTCCATTACATTCTCTTCGGAAGACTGCATAGCTGGTTTTAATGGAGTGTCATCTTTTGAAAAAATCCTCTTGAGGGGAACTAAAACCTTAGGAATTAAATTACTTTTCAGCTCGATAACAACAATTTCATTTTCAGCATACTCTTCTGCATTTTTAGTTCCATCATCCTACTCTTGATCAATTAAAGAATTAGAGAATTCACCAGTCAACTCTAAAAATCTCTTAATCTCCTAGTCATCTTCAAAAACTCTCCATTGTTTGATATTATCAGGAACTAAAGGTCTATACCTGACTTCTATAGGATATTTTAAATGAGTTGTTTTTGGAATCTTGAAATGAGTAGCTGCTAGAGCAAGTGAATCAACGGTCTGGTTATGATCTCTAGGAACATAGGAAATGTTAAATGCAATAAAGAAATTATCTATCATGTCCCAAACTTCATTCCTATACACCTTCAACAAATCCTGTTTTACTTTATACTTGTCCCTTACCTGATGGACAACCAATTCGGAGTCACCATAAACAGAAATTTGCTAAATGCCCAGGTCTTTTGCAGCATTCAATCTCAACAGCAATGTCTCATATTCTGTTGTATTGTTTGTAGTGATAAAATCCAATTTGTACATCAAACTTACTGATTCACCACCAAGGGAAATCAACAGAATTGATGCTCCTTCTCCTGCTCCCTCCTTGGATGAGGAACCATCAAAATACATTTGCCACAACTCATCTTTTTGTTCTATAGAACGCTTGACCGATATTTCCTTCTCCACTTGTAACATACTAGTTGTATTGTCATCATTGAAGTGCAACATGCAAGAGCTCAAATCCTTTTCTACAACATATAAAGGATGATTTGTTGTATTCCTATCATCAGTAACAATATAAGAAAACTGCAATTCTCTATATGACATCCTATTTCCACATCCAAAAACAGGAATTGTTGCATATGTCAAATCCATCTGCAAGGTACCCCCTACCTTCTTAGCCCGAGACCTAGAAAGTGACATTCCAAATTTAGGAGCAATATCTGCCACAACAATATTCATGATGACACTCTTCATTAGCAATTGAGTTAAATTAACCACCATATCTTTAATTACTCCCAAACATTTAACAACCCTAGAATCAAAACCATATAAATCCTGATAGGGTTTTGTGATACTTAACCCTAAAGCCTCCATAACTGCCTTAGGCATCAAATTGTGCGAAGCCCCAGAATGAAGTAAACAATTGTGAATCATCTGATCATGGACAATCAATGTTATATATAAAGGTGGAGATAAACTTGAATCCTTTTCAGTTTTATCAGCTAATGCAGAACCAATGAAAATTCTAGGATGTTCTTCTCAATAGGTTTACTGTATCTGATGATATTTGATTAGTTGTCGAACCCATCATTTTCAAAACTGAACTCTTATAACCAGGATTTTTTATCATCTTAGTGAATGGCATTGAAATTTTAATTTTTCACAACTCATTTTTGAAATTAAAATTCTGTTGTTTCTTATTTACTTCTTCAACTTCAATCACCTTTTCTAGATTACCCTGATCTTGCCCTTTTTCCTGTGTTTGACTATCTGATTGCTTAGGAGGAAGAATTGCTTTCTTTCTAGGGTTTTGTAGAACCTGCTTTGGTCCTAACCTTAAACCAATAGTCCTTTTGGGTTCATACTGGCATATTTCTGCTATTATATCACAACCTAAATCATTTTCTATCTGAAAAATATTTGTATCATAACATTCAAAATTTAAATAATCTTCTTCAGTTAAAAAACCTTCTATCAACAGTTCCCCAAAATTATTTATGTCCTGATTTGTATCTTCATAATGCTCATCTTCCTCTACTTCTCCTTCATCAATGACATTGTTTTGAAGTGGTGGTGGAACCTTCTAATCTCTAGCTTCTCTTCTCTCCCTTTGTATATCATTATTCCTTCATTCTCTAGGAATAAACCTAGGTGCAAACTCATGTCTAAACTGATTAGGATTATTAGGGTTTATTTCCCCTTCTTGAGCAGGCATGTTTGTATTCTTCTCCAATTCCAATTTGGTTAATTTTGCTGTCAAAATTTTTACTAATTTTACCATTTCATTAATTTTACTATCAACTGATTGCGATGTTGAAACGACTGGAGTAGCCTCCTTTTTACCTTTTCTGTCATAAGTTTGTTGATCTGAATTTACTTTCAGTCTATTAGAAGCTAGAATATTTGATTCTACCTCTAATGTTGCTTCTTGCATGTTCAATAGACCGACTGGTCTTCTTTCTCTCAGGTGTAAAGAAAATTCATCATCAAAAGCATTTGCATAAGTTTTGCTGAAGTTTCGGAAGGTTTGATTTCTGCCAGAATTCTACCATACATCTTATTAAATATTTTAGAAAAGTATACTATGGTCTCATCCTTTTTCCTCCTTAGGGCTCCAAATTTTGTGATATAGTATGTATGATCCTTGGTATCACCCCAATGCCTCATGAAAACATCCTGAAGTTCCTCTATTAAGGTAATCAAATTTGTTGGTAACTCTGTGAACTACTTCCTAACCTCCCCATTCAGGCTTTGCACAAATATTCTCAAACATACATCTTTTGATTCAATGTTTTGGTTATTTGCATAACTGAGAAATGCATCCTAGTGTTCCTCAATTGTTGTCTCACCTTTCCCATTGAACCTAGGCAAGTACTTTTGATAATCTCCTCCAGGGAGAGCATTTAAGGGCTGAGGAAGGACTAGTGGAGCATACCTAGCTGCCACCATCCTATCCATCATATCTAATGGAGGCTGTTGAGATGCCATTGTGAAACTACTAGGGTTTGTTGTAGGCAAAGATTTGTTTACTTGAATGGTACTAGGCTAAAAAAGGATTTTGCTGGTTTTGAACTGGAACAATGGAATTTTTCCAGGAGATTGATTTTTTTCCTTTTTAAAGGATTGAGGATCAGTAAATATTTGGAACTTGCTAACAGGTATAGAAGGTGTTAACCGGGATGGATCTTGTTTTTCTTCTTTGGAAAATGAGAAGCGTGACAGTAGGTCAAATTTATTAGGGACACATAAAGCTGGGGATGACTGTGATTTCTTAATTTTCCTAGCTTCTTTCAATATTTTCTCTGGGTCTGAGACACCCAAGTGTAATGGTGAAGTAGGTCTCGCTCTTGTCCCAGCCTTCCTAGTAGCCACTGTGAAAACTGTCTGGTGAAAAGTAGCCTAAATGATTTGGTGGTTTTGTCCACCTCTCAAAACCAGTTGAATAATAAAAACCCAAGGAATGTATGCTTCAGCTTCATCCTCGGCAACGGTGCCAAAGATGTTAGTGCCAGAAATTGTTCCAGGCTACAAGAAGAACAAGCCAACACAATCTCTAAAATAAAATAAACTAAAAATGTCTTTTTGTATTGTTTTTGGTCTAAAATTTTCATAAACAAGAGGGTAACATAAAACAAGCTAAAATAGGTACTAAATCATATAAAAATCAGAGACTAAGATGAACCATATATAATAAATAAACATGAAAACACAAAGAAAGCTAACTGAGTTTCACCCACAACCTACAAGCACTTCATGAATAAGACATTAGACAAGAAATCAAATTGTACATTGAGTGATTTAACAGATCATAAATGAAACCAGCAAATGAAAATAATATGGGCTTAACAATCATATATATCATAATCGGTCATGAAAATTACATAAGAGTTTGGATCTTAGCTTGACATAGTAGCTTTTGAGCCTCCCCTTGCAAAAAACTCGAACCCTCCTACTATCTAATTCATTTCTTTTATACTTGTTACATCTCAAAAACATTTGCTTGATTTCCTAACTAACTTTAGGTCAAGTCCTCGAACTGCAAAAAACAGTTACTTCACTACATAACTAACTTCTAGACCTGGCTCTCGAAACTGCTACAAAATAATTGCTTTACAAAATATACTATGAATATTTACAAAAATTAACTATATGACACCTGTCAAAAATGATCTTTTAAAGATATTTGGCTACTTCAGACAAAACTGCTATTCCTTCCAGAGCTTGTGATTTTCTTCTGGTTCTTTGCTGCTCAACTTCTAAGTCTTCAACCCTTTTTGTCAATTCTTGATTTTGCTGAGTTAAATCCTGGATCTTCTACTTCATCTCTTCACATTTGTTTTGTGTCTTCATTTTTCTCTTTAATGCTTCTTTTGAAACCATAATCAACTCCTGATAATGGGTGTTAAACTCCTCAAGATCTTCTCTTAACCTCCTATTTTCCATTACCAATCCTTCATTTGTTTCATTCAGAAAATCAATCTGGTACTTGTATTGTTTAAGACTTTTCTAAAGATTTTCATTCTCTGAATCTATGAAATTTCCTTCTTTGAATGAACAAACTTCCTCAGATAACCAAGGGATATTTAATTTCCTAAAAATTTCCTCATCATCCTCTTCATGCTGCTCTGTCTCTGCTACAGGAACCTTTTTAGATTTATCTTCTTTAAAACTAAAGATTTTGGACTATTCTTTAACTGTATTTCATTAGAGAAGGATTCTCAATCACTGAATCTTCTCTTTTATTATCTACCTACTCAGAAAGGTCTTCATATTCTTTTAAATTTTCTTGAGATGAGGAATCTGAATCTATCACAGTAATATTCTCCTAAGCCAATTTTGGATTCAAAGGATTTTTCATATTCAGACTTAAATTTTTCTTTGGTCTTGTTTTAGATCTCCAATTTGACTCACCTATCATAGCATAAGAATTGCCACAGAAATTTAGACTTGAAATAAATACACCTTCACTTTTTTCTTCAACCCTTGACTTTCTTTTAGTTTTCATACTGAGATTATGTATGCTCTCCACTTCAGTCTTGGCTGGGACAGAAACCTCTACCGTCTTCTTATATATCATTAACATTCTGATCAAGTTCAACTGATTTGTTTTCTTCTTTCTATTCTAAAACTGTTGCGTTTACCTCCTTCACATCTTCAGAAATTTCCAACTGGTTATCTTCATCAATATTTATTTTCCCTCCATCTGCAAGTTCTTCAAGTTTTTGTACTGAATATTCCACTTGAGTAGTCTCTTCTACTGCTTCAATAATGACCTCCTTCTTCAATTTTTTAACTAGGCTGTATGATTTATTCATTTATCTCTTTACTGGTCCTTCTTTTCACTCTGAAACCCTGACCAGAAAAAAAAAGTAATCCCAAGTCTTACCTTTTCTCTAAAGCACAGTAGTAATAATCAACTTAATCAATCCATGGTGGAAGATATACTATTTAGTATGATCTTCATGTCCCCTTACCCTACTTGACATCTTCTGCAGACTTTTTAAGAAGAAAAAGGGGAGATTCATTTTCGACTCCTAACTTAGATGTTGTAGAAATATGATGTGATACTTAAAAGCAGAAGAAAATATACCTTCACGAGTTATATAAATCTGTACAATCTTAATAGGCTCCCTCTGTATATGCACACCCTTGCCCCAATATTATACAACATTAGGAAACAGGAAATCCTCTAAATTAAAGGTAAATGACACCTTCTTAAACCAAAATTCACCCTCATCTGCAATTCTTGTTGCTTCAGCTATCAGCTCTCTTGTGAATTCAATTTTAAGGGTATTGAATAGAACTGTATCCTTATCTAACCCTTGGGAAAATTTATATGACACTTCAGAATGATAACCATCAATTATTTCGAAGTAATTATACCAGCCAGCTTTCTGGAATTATTTTGCACATCCTGGAAATCTTTTAGCCCAGGCCATATCAGAAGGCTCGACCCTGTTGGTCTTTCCACTCCTCTTCATTTATGTGTATTAAAACCTAACTGAATATTTCCTTCAGAAAATAGTTAAACTATCTCGAAAGTATCTCACTGCAGCAATAAACTAGAGGCTGAGAAAAATCTGGACCATAATTTGCAATTTCTCAATTTCCCTTATCAATATTAACTCTTTGTTAATGCAAATCATGATTCAGTTAAAATATTTTTATATCTTATCGCATGCCTATCTCCATAATGATTTGTAATGCTGGAAATATGCTCTCCTGTCCTCATTCACATCAGACAATTCTCCCTAGTTTCATCTTCGATAGCCATGACTACACCCAGGTTATTTAATTATTTTGTCAAAATTAGAAAGAAAAAGATGAACCCGCGATGTTCTCAACTTCTCACACACCCATTAAATTCACCATCATCTCTGAACAGGCTTCGTGGATGCGCTATCATAAATCCTTAAGAAATTCCACTCTTCGAGACTTAGGACAGCTGCAACTTACCTGCATAATTCTTACCATATAGCCCACACTTGTCATAATGATTATAAGGTCTGTACACATATCATTCTATTTTTACACATTTAAAAACTCCATCTTTTACGATTTTGAACACCAACGAGCTGATATTATAATTTTTAAATTGCCCTGATTTTCTTGTAGCGCTCTAGTTCACGGTCCCTCGCCTTTGCGCTACAGGAATCTATCTGACATACATTTTTGACAAATGGCTCCAAAACCAATGGTTAAACAATATAATTCGACTTAGATAAAACCTTATGATTGATTTTTTTTACTTTTTAGAAAAATATACAGCTAATAAACCCATTAAAACTATAAAAACAACAAAATAAAGTAAATTCTAAAAAGAAATGACATGAAATCAAGATAAGAATATGTTTATGATTTTAATACCCCAAAACCAAACTCAAAATTAAAAGAAATATGAAAAGCAATGATTTAGAAAAAACATGTAATCTAGAAACAAAAGCTAGCTATAACAATAGGTATTCAGATGCAACACTCTATTCCCTACACACCTCAGCAGAATGGTGTGGCTGAGAGGAAGAATATAATTCTCAAGGAGATGGCTACTTGTATGTTGGATTCTAAGAATTTTCCACCAAAGTTTTGGGCTGAAGCTATAAGTTGTGCATCCTACATCTAGAATAGGGTTCCTCACAAGTGGCTTGATGGAGTTTCTCCTTTCAAACTTTGGAGTGGGAACAAACCAGATGTGTCTCATTTCAGTATTTTTGGCTCAAGAGCATGAGCTAGAATTCCACTAGACAAAAGGAGGGCTTTGGAGCCTCAAAGACAAGAGTTCATATTTTTTGGGTATTCTGAGATTCCAAATGGTACAATATGATCAATATTATCACTTGAAAATCCTTCATTGAAATTAGTGTTCAGTTCGAACAAGAGCCTATGGTAGCAGTAGAAGTTGGAGAGTCCTCCTCGCCTCCTCCACCTTTGGTTGTACGTGAAGGAACTAATGAAATTTATGATTCTGATATGTCTAACAATGATGATTTAATTTCATATCCAAATAGGCCCACAAGGCCAAAGTGGGAATAAAATATTATCCAAGCAGCTAGGGATCTAGTTGGGAATCCTAGAGATCCTAGGAGGACTAGATCTCAGTTCGAGAGTGCCCTTTCTGTCAAGGACCCTTGATTTTATGATAAGTATTTTATAATGGTGGAATATAACCCATAGACATATAAATACACATGTGAAGACCCAATATGAAAAAAAACCATGAAGGATGAATTTCATTTGCTCCAAAGAAGGACACATGGGATATACTCATTCTCCCCCCAGGGAGGAAGCTAGTCAACTGTAAGTGGGTTTTCAAAACTAAATTTTCTTCTGATGGATTTCCTTTGAAATATAAGGCAATTTTAGTGGCCAAGGGCTTCTCCCAAGTCTAAGGCATTGACTACAATGAGACCTTTTCACCAGTTGCAAAGATGAACTCCATAAGACTAGTTTTAGTCATTGCAGCTTCCAAGCAGTGGGAAGTACATCACATGGATGTAAAGAGTTATTTCCTACATGGTGATATGAAAGAATAAATATATATGCAACATCCAGAAGGTTTTGTGACTAATCCATATATTGTTTGTAGGTTAAAGAAATCATTTTATGGGCTAAAACAAGCTCCCAGAGCTTGGTATGCCAAGATTGATGGATTTTTGCTATCACTAAACTATTGTAGATGAAAGTCTGATCCAAATTTTTATTTGAAGCTAATTAATGGTTCCTTAATCATCATTTTATTATATGTGGATGACCTCTTGATCACAGGAAGTTCCAAGAAAGAAATTTCCTCCTTGAAGGATGCAATGAACCATGCCTTTTCTATGACTAGTTTGGGATTGTTAAGCCAATTTTGGGGGCTTGAGATTCCTCAATCAGATATTGGAATCAAGGTACATCAGTCCAAGTATGATTCATATCTATTGAAGAAGTTCAGAATGAAATGTTTCAAACCAAGAAAGACTCCTTTCCTTTCAGGAGTTAAGCTTGAAGAAGCGTAGTCAACTCCATTGGAAAACAACACATTGTATAGGAAACCGGTTGGTTGTATTCTTTATTTGACTCATACTCGACTTGATATATCTTATGTAGTGAGTGTGGCTTCGAGACACATGGTGTTGGAATATTGGACAATACTAAGAGGGGGGGTGAATTAGTATTGATAACTTTTAACAATTAAAAGCACTTTTAATTTATTTATTAACACACATGATCAACAAAAGCACACAGAACAAACATTTACCATGGAATTCCAATTGGGTAAACCACCAATACTTACTATTACTGCAAAGTTATATTTACAAATACTTTTTTCCTGCTACTACAGAAAAGGATGGTACTACACCCTATTTACCGAAAACTACTGGAAGGAGGATACGACCGCCCATTTTATCAACTGCTACTGAAAGGATGCTATGACACCATGTTTACCAGCTACCACTGGAAGGAGGATACGACCCCCTTGCAAGCTTGTTTCCTTCCCTAGCGCCTCCCAACCTCCATTATATGATAATTTGAATCTGACAGGTCTACATCAATCTATATTCCAATTGAATGTACATAGTCACTTATTTGAATGTTTAAAGCATTGTTTATATACACTCAAACATATCTCTTCATTCAACAGTCACATATCTTCATCGTGACTCTTCACAAAAAAATAAACTAATTTGAAATTACTTCTTTGTTTGTTGTTTTTAACTCTGTTTAATTTATCAGTCATGACCTTCTACGGTTGCTTTTCCACAACAAACTCTCCACAACAAAACTTTTCACATTCATCTTTCCGAATAGACCTTTCCACAATTTGTGAGAACTTATTTCTTCTGCAATTGCGGGTTGTAGATTGTGGATGTGCACTTTGAATTTTATCGAAAATTGATTCCGCAATTATATTTCTGTAATGACCTTTCCAGAATCAGAAACTTCTTCCTTCCCCAATTGTGGATATGCATTTCTACTTTTCTCAAAAATTGCTTCCACAAATCTTTTGAACCGTCGATCGATTTTTGGAATACTCCTTTTCCATTGATCAGTTATCAAACACAGAACTTCACTTTGCCGCTCCGCAATGTTATTTTCCATGCATATTTACTGTGCGGATGCTTTTCCTTTCATCGATCTATTCTCTTGATACAAATCTGAGCTGTCTAACCTCTGCTAAATAAGTTTACTGCAACTTCATGACCCTGCGTCAATTAATCCGAGGATGGATCAATCAATTTAGTTTGATCGGACTTGATCCCCTCATTGGATCTTCTCATGTGTCTTTCCATCCTTATCACATATGTCATCACTTTCCATACCATTGTGTCATTACTAAACTCCTTTTGACAGCAATGACAAATTCATTCAACATTCTCCCCCTTTGACGGCGATGACAAAGGTTCCTTCTTACAGCTCCCCCTGTGAACATATCTCCCCCTAACATTTTGTTTTTTCTTCCTCTTCCCCTTATTTTTTTACTATAAGGATATTACTCCCAACTTATGCCTAAGATGCTCAAATGCTTCTTTGGGTAGTGGCTTAGTGAATATATCAACAATCTATTCTTTAGTATTAATATATTCCAATCTGACTATTTTTTGAGACACTTGATCTTTTAAAATGTGATATTTTATCGGTATGTGCTTTGTTTTGGAGTGCATAACATGAGTTTTTGATATGCTTATGGCACTTGTATTGTCACAATTTATTACTATTGGATGCTCATACTTCACAAGTAAGTATTCTAATTTCTTCTTCATCCAAATTACTTGAGTACAACAAGATGCATCAACAAAATATTCAGCCTCTGCATTAGATAGTGATATGGACTATTGTTTCTTACTTAACCATGCTACCAAACAATTTCCCAAAAGGAATGATGATACACTGGTACTCTTTCAGTCATCAACACTTTCTGCCCAATTTGCATTAGTGAATGCTTTTAAAGTAAAGTATTGACATTTTGGGTACCATAAACCATAATTCATAGTGCCTTTTAGATATCTAAAGTTTCTTTTTACCGCAATCACATGTGTTTCTTTGGGATATGATTGAAATATAGAGACCAATCCTATAACTTGCATTACATATGGTCTTGTATCTGTTACATATAGCAAACTTCCTATCATATATCTATACATGGTATGCTCCACTTCTAAGGACTTATTATTTTTTCTTATTTTACAACCAGTGATCATAGGAGTATTCACAGGCTTGGAGTCTTCCATCTTAAACTTTTTAAGGATATCTTTGATGTACTTTGTTTGAGAAATGAAAAGTTCCTTTGTCAGACTGATAGACTTGTAATCCCAAGAAGAATGTTAATTCACCCAACATGGACATTTTAAATTCCTTCTTCATTTCAGAAGCAAAGTTTACACTTAGTACTTGCATATTTCTTCCAAATATGATATCATCCACATAAACAATAACAATGATCATATTCTTATATTCAATCTTTATGTAGAGGTTACTATCAGTGTCTATTCTTTTATATTCCTATTTCTTCGAGTATTTATCTAGCCTTGAAAACCATGCTCTTGGGGCTTGCTTGAGACCAAAGAGTGCCTTTTTTAGTTTGCAAACATAGTCTCTATTCTTCGATAAGAGAAAACCTTCAAGTTGCTTGATATAGAATTCCTCTTCTAGTTTCCCTTTTAGAAATGCGGACTTGACATCCATTTGATACACTTTGAATTTTTTGTAACATGAAAATGCCAAGAATATTTTGATTGCTTCAAGTACTGCTACAGGTGCAAAATATTTCTTCAAAATCAATACATTCCACTTGATCATATCCTTTACATACTAACCTTTCTGTGTTTCTTATTACTTTTCCATTTTCATTTAACTTGTTTTTGAAGATCCATTTGGTCCCAATGGCATTCTTGGATTTAGGTCTTGGGACAAGTTCCCAAGTTTGGTTCTTCTTAACTTGATCCAATTCTTCATTCATGGCCTTGATCCAATTATCATATTTGCTGGCTTATGTGAGTTTCTTAGGTTCCATCACTGATATTAAGGCTTTTTCATTAAACATTAGTTTCCTTCTTGTACTAACTCCAACATATTTGTCACCTATGATTTGTGTCTCAATATGATTCTTTTGTATTCTCATAGATGGAGTTTTTGTATCAGATCTTGGAGAGTCTTCTTCTTCACTTTCATGGGATTCTTATTTTTCTACTCTTTCTTGTTCTTGTTCAAGAGAATCCTCCTCTTGTGAACTTTCTTCTTTTTGTTGATCATCTATTTCTTCATCATCAGTTTCTTCAACATCCTCACTCTCTTGGGTTTGTATTCTTCTTGATTTAGTATTATCAACAGCTACATTTTCACTTTCTATGATCTTGTGCGACTTTAGATTATAACATCTATATGCCCTTTTGGTGGAAGAATATCCAAGAAATATGCCTTCATTTGTTCTAGAGTCAAAATTTCCTAGATTATCATCTTCTCTTTTAATGTAACATTTACTTATAAAAACTCTAAAATATTTAACTGAAGATGGCCTTCCAAACCATAGCTCATAAGGAGTCTTGTCACTATTCACTCTGAGTTGTCATCTGTTTTGTATATAGACAGTTGTATATACTGCTTCTCTCTAATAGCCATCGGGAAGTTTTGATTCATTAAGCATAGTTCTAGTTGCTTCTTGGATTGTCATATTCTTTCTCTCTACTATTCTATTTTGTTGAGTTTTTGCTGTTCAAAAATGCTTCTTGATTCCATGAATTTCACAAAACTCATTGAATTCATTTGACGTGCACTCTCCACCATTATCTGATATTAGACATTTAATCTTGTGATTTGCTTGATTCTCAACAAGTGCTTTAAAGGATTTGAATTTCATAAAGGCTTCTGATTTTTGTTTAAGAAAGGTCACCCAAGTCATCCTTGTATAATCATTGATTAATAACATAAAGTAATATTCACCTTGAAGAATTTTAGTCCTTGTTGGTCCACAAAGATCAGTGTGAATTAATTCTAATGGCTGAAAGGTTGTATGTTCTTTGACCTTGAAGCTTGTTCTCGTTTGTTTCCAAATAAGACAGTGTCTACAAACATGTTTTGGTGGTTTTATGATCTTTGGAAGATTTCTTATAGCTCCCTTCTTACTAAATTTTACAATATTGTCAAAGTTCAGGTGCCCCATTCTTCTATACCATAACAAACTTTCATCAATTTGAATCATATAACATTGTTATTCATTTTCTATAATATACACATTGCTTGGAGTTCTTACACCAGTCCCAACAATTTTTCCTGAATCTTTTCTTTTGTTTTCACACTTCTTGGAATCAAATATACATGTGTCCGTGATCACATGTTTGGCTCACACTTAAAATATTAGGTTTTAAGTTCCTTACAATTAAAACATTTTCAACTTTCATTTTGTCTCTAATAGTTACTGTACCCTTCCCAATTATTTTAGAGGATATATTATCTCCAAAAATGACTTTTCCTTTTTAATTTCTTTTTAGGCTTATAAACTTATTTGGGTATCTTGTCATGTGTTTTTAGTATCCACTATCCACATGCCATATATTTTTTTTTTCTATGGCACATAGAGCTAATGAAAAATTCAAATCATCCTTCTTCTTCCAAGCCTTCCTCTCCCTTTTGTCTTGACATTTTGAGGTGTCACCCATAGGAATCACTAGTTTGAAACTTATAGCAACCTGTCCTTGACACGGGGGCTTCACTTGTTGACCAATATCCTATCACATTAGTTCATATTGTGGGTTTTAAAATTATTAAAAATTGAACCAATATATTGCAAGTATTGGGGGGGAAGAGGGGTTTAAGGCGGGGGTGGGGAGGGGGGTTTATAAGGATTGAGGTATAAAAAGGGGCGGGGAGGAGTTTTTAAGTATTGGGAGGGGGTTTCAACAAAAAAAAGTTTGGGTCAATATCTCTGGAAATTAAGGGTATTCTTTAATATCCCACGATCGCACGTGCTATGTGAGATGTTCACTAAGTGAAGTCCCCGTGGTCCTTGATTACCACATTTGTAGAATTCTATACTATAACTCTGTAGAGGAGTAGAAGAATTATAGTTTCTTCCTTCTGGATTGCTTCTAGTATCACTCTTATTATAGAAGGAAGTTTTTGGTGTAATGCCTTTATCAATAGGAACCGTTAGTTTACAATTTCTAGCCATATGTATGTCACGTCCCCATGCCCCCGACCGACAAAGAGGACGCGATCTCCATGGCTTAAACCACCCCGGCTGAGTGCCCCATGAACATGTACAGGCTTAAAAATTCATAAACAGAATGCTTAAACATACACACATGAACATTTATCATGCACAGATGCAATCATCTATCATACACAGCGGAAACATCATACATTTAAGTCAGCATTCATTCAACATGTTCATTTCATATTCATTAACAGACATTACAGTTGCAGAAGTAAAATGGATAAAATCACTTATCTTATGATGAAATCGATCTGCAACCAGCTACGTCGTTGCAACGTTCCACCCAACCATAGGCCAGCGTGCTCCTTAATCTCTCAGCAACGCTGCCACCCCCGTGCTGGGCATGATTCTCCAAGGAATAAGGGAACTAGAAGGCTTACACATAGCCAGGGATATACAAAACACAACCAAGCCAACACAGTTGGGTTTATCAGGCCATTAAGGAGCTGGAGAAGGCAAATTGCTAAGCTGGTGAGCTCATTACAGAGCCAAGAGCACCTACACCAGAACTAGCCTGACCTCTAAGACACCCAAACACACCCAACACAAGGAATCAGTCCCTTCTCTGCTACACAGTCCCTCAGGCCCTGCATTCCCTTCCAATGCTATTCAGGGGTGATGGATAAGAAGGCCAGCCCTCTAGCTCTGTCTGTGTGGTTTCCAACCACCAGGTTTATCAAGCAAATCTAAGCCAATATCCCTGCCCCTCCCACACTCCGAAGACCAACAATTGCACGTATGTAATCAAGTCAACTGTCACAGCTTAAACAGGGAAAAATGAATTCTGAGTCATTATTGGCCCTATCGTGGCCAAAATGACTCTCAGGCGAATTTACAACAGCCCCCAGCACGTAAGGAAGACCACAACCAACACAACCAACAACGTGGAAAAACACAGCCCGTCCTGGGCAACGAAATCACCAAGAAAACATACACAGACCGAGTTGGGGAAGAAATTACAGTCTCCCAACCTGTGGGTGAGCGTGAGCAACAATGCAGAACCCAAAATTGTCCCATGAGTACAGGATACGGCCACACTATTCACCAATCCATAGAGGAAAATTGCTGCGTGGGTAAATCCAGCAAAATCCTGTGCGTGAAGACCAAAATGGGAAGGAATCCCTCTATGTGAGAATGCACAGCAATGGAGAGGACGCGAATTTGCAGGAGAAAATAGCATGGGTAAAACCCAGGGAAATGCCTGTGCATGAAAATAGTGAGCGGCCAAATGGGAAGTGCGTGAAGGTGAACAGCTACCAGGAGGACGCGAATTTTCAGTGCGTGGGTGCTCAGCAACTCGTGGAGAGGAGAAGAATGTCTGCGTGAGAGGTGATAGTCTTTTTCCTTTTCATTCATAAGTCAACTATGGGTGGAGTGTGCATGGAGGCATGGACTGACAGTCCTGCCACCCCACTCCCAAAACAATTAACTACCATAACTTCCCTCAGCTACCAGCATAAATTATTAATTGAAGTGGTTGGGTGAGACAAAAGGAAGAGAACACACGGGTATTTTCCCTCATTGGCCAAGGTTGACAAATTTCCCCACCCTTATCCTTGTGAAAATCATGCCCCCATTCAATTTAGTTGCCGCGACCGTAGCTAGTTGTGTTCATTTTAATTATAGATGCATATTTACAGGATGACCAATATAATATATGCCACATGACCCGATATACAATCGATGAAAATTTTAAATCCAAAACATAGCATAACCGATCAATGGTGGGGTCTTGGCCTTTAACTCCACACCATGATCATTTACAAAATACACATCATATACATCTAATGTAACGGGGTCAAAACCGGGACATTACAATGTCCAAAATTGTTACAGGTATAACAATTTCCTAAAAAGAGTTGTTGATGTCTACTAGTCATTGGATTTTTAGGTATCATATATGTTCTTTGTAAGAGAGGATCATATTTCTTACTTTCTTCCCTTTTAATTTTGCTCTTGAGTGCAGCAACATAGCTTCTTTTATTTCCATCTTGGTTTGTGCAAGACGAATGTCCTGGTTTCTTTTCTTTGTCCAATCCCAATCTAGATTTATCGCTTGATGGTCTTTGGACACTTAAGATCTCATCTAAAGTATTTGAGCTTATCTCAATATTTGATTTGATAGATTCTTCATCCATTTTATTTCTAAGGAACATAATCTCTTCTTCAACCCTTTCAGATTACTGTATTCTCTTTTTGAATTATTGTTCTATATTGTTCTTAGCCTTTTTAGCTACTAGAAATTGACTTTTTAAGTCAACAATAATTCTTTCTGCATCATTGTTTTTCTCTTCAAATTAATCCATATGATTTTTCGATTTTTTGTACATCATTTTATACTTCCCTTATTCTTCAAGAGCACTTACAAGTTTTGTTTTGAGATCTACCACACCTTCTATTTTTTCCTTAGATATTTTTCTCTCTAATCCCATGAATAAGACTTCAGCATATTCACTTATCTCTTCATCTTCATTTTCTTCCTTGGAATAGAATTTTTTCTTAATTTTCTTAAACTTATTTTTGTATATGGTCTTACTCTTTTGGTCTTTCTTATGACAACAAGGTTCTTCATCGTCACTATCCTCTTGTTTTGGGTAAGAACACTTATTATAAAAATGTCCAATCCTTCCACAGTTAAAACATTTCAAAGGTATCTTTCCTTTGTACTTGCCAGTGCCTTTCTCAATTTTCTTGATGAAAAGAGATTCTTCATCATCTAGGTTCTCATATTGGTTCTTGGATAAGGCTTTAAATGTTGATTCTTTCTTTGATGATCCATTTTGTCATGTTCTCATCTCATAGGCAGTGAATATCACATGTAGTTCATCTACTGTCATAAGTTTAAGATCATCTCTGTAACACCCCGGTTTTGACCCCGTTGCATTAGATGTATATGATGTATATATTGTAATGATCATGGTGTGGAGCTAAAGGCCAAGGCCCCACCATTGATCGGTTATGCTATGTTTTGGATTTAAATTTGTCACCGATGGTATATCGAGGCATGCAGCATATATTATGTTTATCATCATGTAAATATGCATCTATAATTAATTAAATGAACCCGACCAGCTATGATCGCGACAACTAAAATGAGAAAGGGGCATGATTTTCACAAGGATAAGGGTGGGGAAATTGTTAAACCTTGGCCAATGAGAGAAAAACCCATGTGCCATCTTCACTTGTTTTATTCCAACCACTTTCATTAAAAATGGCTGCTGGTGGTTGAGGCAGTTAATGGTCTTTGGGAGTGGGGTGGCAGGACTGTCAGTCCTCACCTACACGCACACTCCACCATGGTTGAATTCACAATGGAAGAAACCACCGTCCTCACACACGCGGGCATACCACTCTCTCCATTCCCTGTGCTGAAACAGTCACTCACTCTCCACTATGAAGGATCTCTGTGGTCTGTTCGTTCTCCACCATTGTTTGTTCATCCACGCGCAGAGGCAGAGCCGTTAATCCTCATGCAGGAGTGGAATTTCTTGTTCTCTCTCATGCGCAGGATTTTTCCTGGCTTTTACCCATGCAGTTTTCCTCTACTGATTGGTGGATGGTGTGGCTGTGTGTTTTTCCCCACGGGCTGAGTTGTGGGTTCTACGTTGTTGCTCACGCTCACACACAGGATGGGAGGCTGTAATTTCTTCCCCAGCGTGGTCTGTGTAAGTCTTCCGATGGATTCATTGTCGGGACGTGCTGTTGTTTCCCCACGTTGTTGGTAATGTATGCTCTGATACGTTTTTGGGACTGTTGTTTTCCCCATGTCGTGAGATGTGGTTGCTGTTGCACTTAGAACTACTGATTTCCCCATGCTGTGATTGTGTTGCTGTTACATTTGGAACTATTGGAATTCACCTGGGAATCGTTTTTCCCTGTTAAGCTATAATAGCTGATTAATTGCCTGCGTGCAATGGTTGGTCTTCGGACTGTGTTGGGAGCAGGGATGGGAGCTAGTTTTGCTTGATAAACCTGGTGGCTGGAAACCACACAGACAGAGCTAGAGGATTGGATTTCTTCTCCACAACCCTTGAATAGCACTGGAAGGGAATGCGGGTCCTGAGGGACTGTGTAGCATAGAAGGGATTGATTCCTTGTGTTGGGTGTGTGTGGGTGTCCTAGAAGCCAGGGTAGTTCTGGTATAGGTGTTCCTAGCTCTGTAATGAGCTCACCAGCTTAGCATTGAGCCTTTCCCCAAATCCTTGATGGCCTGATAAACCCAACTGTGTTGGCTTGGCTGTGTTTGTATATCCTTGGCTATGTGTAAGCCTGCTAGTTCCCTTATTCCTTGGAGAATCATGCCCAGCTCGCGGGTGGCAGTGTTGCTGAGAGATTAAGGAGCACGCTGGCCTATGGTTGGGTGGAACGTTGTAGCGACGTAGCTGGTTGCGAATCAACTTCTTCATAAGATAAGTGATCTTGTCCATTTCTACTTCCGCAACTATATTTACTGTTAATGATGATAATGAACATGTTGAATGAATGCTTGTATGAATGTATGATGTTTCCACTGTGTCTGATAGATAATTGCATCTGTGCATGATAAATGTTCATGTGTGCATGTTTCTACTTCAATACATTTGCTTCAGCATTCTGTTTTAGCATTTTTATGCATTTACATGTTCATGGGGCTCTTAGCCCGTGTGTTTGAAGCTTGTAGTCGCATCCTCTTCGTCAGTCGGAGGCATGGGGACGTGATAGTATGGTATCAAAGCCAAGGTTGCAACAATGGGCCTCTATGGGCCATGAAGGATGCAGTGACAGAGGGTAGAATTACCTTCTATGTTCAGCAGAACAGCAGCAATCAGGAAATTTGATGACATTGGATGAATGGAGAAATTCCAAAAATTTTCTAAGTGTTTGAACAGTGGTTCATCGGAGCATTAAGTGGAAAAGACTTCCGTTGTGGCGGAAGGATTAGCGGAATTGACTTCCGCCATAGCGGAAGATCTAGGTGGAAGCATGCCAACGGAACAGTCAAAGAGAACCACGGAGAAATTTTTCCCAAGTGTTCCACCGTTGCGGAAGAATTAGCAGAAGGGACTTCCGCCGTTGCGGCAGCCAAAAGCCCTAAGGTTTCCGATGATGAAGACCGCCGACGCCAAAAAATTTTGGAGAAAGCCATGAAAATTTGACTAAGTGTTCTACATCGAAACAATTAACGGAGTTAACTTCCGCCGTTGCGGAAGAGTTAGGCGGAAAGACTTCTGTCGTTGCGGATGAGTTAGGTGGAAGCCTGCCCGACGGAGAAGCCGTTGGAAGGAAACATCGGAAGAAATAGTAGTTTGGCGTTCCGCCATTCCGGAAGCCAAATTCATTAGCCATCCGATGAGAAAGACCGCCGACGCCGCAAAAATTTTAAAAATTATTCCAAGTAAACAGCCGCCGATCGGATGGAAAAGCTTTTTCGCGAGCCGCCATTGTGGAAGCGAAAGCATTAAGGCCTCCGATCCAAAAGACCGTTGATGCCCGAAGCTAAAAAATTCTTTAAGGAAGGAGCGGCCAATCGAAAGGGAAAGTGTTTCGCGAGCCGCTGTTACGGAAGTGAAAGCCTTAAGTCTTCCAATCCGAAAGACTGCCGACGCCGATCAGAAGGAGGAAGCATTTCGTGAGCCGTCGTTGCAGAAGCGAAAGCATTACGGCTTCCGACTAGAAAGGCTACCAATGCCAATCAAAAGGAGGAAGTGTTTCGTGAGCCGCCGTTGCAGAAGGAATAGTGGAAGAGGAGCCGATTCTACAGAAGAAATAGTGGTTCCGAGAGCCAATTCTGTGGAAGAATAATTGAGGAAGAGACCCGATTGAACAAAGGAAAATTCAGCTATTTTCAGAGGAATTTTCAGTGGTTTTTCAGTGGATTTTCATGGGCTGAGAAGGAGAAAAGTGGCAGCGATCTTATGCACCAGATTGCACGAAAACCAATTATTTACAAACAAACAAAAAAACGAGGGCGCTGCCCTCGACCCGCCCTGTAGTGGCGGAAGCCACAAGGGGGCAAGCCCCCTTGACCCCCGTCATCCCCCTCAGATAGATATTCTTTGATGAAGAAATCTTGTGTTGGGAAAAATTGTTATTTATGACTATTCCAGGAGAAGGTAAGTAATGCTAGTTTATATCAATGCTATGCATCTAACATTTGTGTTATTAACACGTTTGCAGAATCATAGTCACTTTCAAGGGAAGTATTCCAAGTAGTGCAGTTTAACAAGTAAGTTGTGGTTCGGTATGAGAACCCATGATGGGTATGATGCTCGGGATTCTTATGAGCAAGCAGAATATGCCATGGGAGAAAATGTCCATAATAGAAACGATGACATTGAGTCCAATGGAAGGCAATTCCAGGGGACACCGTCAAATGTTGCAACTACCATGAGAAGTTTGATCAAAGCCCAGGAAGAGCATCATTAGTTGAATGTTGCTTAGTTGAAAGGGGCATGATTTTCACAAGGATAAGGGTGGGGAAATTGTTAAACCTTGGCCAATGAGAGAAAAACCCATGTGCCATCTTCCCTTGTTTTATTCCAACCACTTTCATTAAAAATGGCTGCTGGTGGTTGAGGCAGTTAATGGTCTTTGGGAGTGGGGTGGCAGGACTGTCAGTCCTCACCCACACACACACTCCACCATGGTTGAATTCACAATGGAAGAAACCACCGTCCTCACACACGCGGGCATACCACTCTCTCCACGCCCTGTGCTAAAACAGTCATGCACTCTCCACTACACAGGATCTATGTGGTCTGTTCGTTCTCCACCATTATCTATTCATCCACGCACAGAGGCAGAGCCGTTCATCCTCACGCAGGAGTGGAATTTCTTCTTCTCTCTCATGCGCAGGATTTTTCCTAGCTTTTACCCACACAGTTTTCCTCTACTGATTAGCGGATGGTGTGGCTGTGTGTTTTTCCCCACGGGCTGAGTTGTGGGTTCTGCGTTGTTGCTCACACTCACGCACAGGATGGGAGGCTGTAATTTCTTCCCCAGTGTGGTCTGTGTAAGTCTTCTGATGGATTCATTGTTGGGACGTGCTGTTGTTTCCCCACGTTGTTGGTAATGTATGCTCTGATACGTTTTTGGGACTGTTATTTTCCCCATGTTGTGAGATGTGGTTACTGTTGCTGTAATGTCCCGGTTTTGACCCCATTGCATTAGATGTATATGATGTGTATATTGTAAATGATCATGGTGTGGACTTAAAGGCCAAGGCCCCACCATTAATCGGTTATGCTATGTCTTGGATTTAAATTTGTCACCGATGGTATATCGGGGCATGCGGCATATATTATGTTGGTCATCATGTAAATATGCATCTATAATTAAAATGAACACAACCAGCTACTGTCGCGGAAACTAAATCGAATGGGGCATGATTTTCCCAAGGATAAGGATGTAGGGGGGGAAAAACCCATGTGTCATCTTCTTTTGTTTTATTCCAACTACCTCCATTTAATAATTTCTGCTGGAAGCTAGGAAAATTTATGACAGTTAATTGTTTTGGGAGTGGGGTGGCAGGACTGTCAGTCCATGCCTCCACGCACACTCCACCCAGCAGTTGACTTTGGAATGGCAAGGGGAAGCCTTCACGCACTCTTCACTCTCACACAGGCCATACTACTCTCCCCACGATTTGTCTGTTCTCTCCTCACGCACAGGCTCTTGGCGTTTTTGGTCTCACGCAGACATTTTCTAGGCTCCACGAGTTTGTTGAACACTCACGCATGCCCAATTTCGTGTCCCTTCTATGCTCTATTTTTTTTCCACCATTTCCAGTTCGTCATTTCTTTCCATGCGCAGGAATCTTCCTATTTTTTACCCACGCCATTTCCTCCACAGATTTGTGAATGATGTGGCTGAATCCTTTCCCCATGGGTCGAATTTGTGGGCTCTGCGTTGGTTGTTACTAATGCCCAGGATGGACGTCTGTAAATCCGTTTCCAACGTGGTCTGTGTGAGTCTTTTCGTGGCTCAATTGCCTTGGACGGACTGTTGATTTTTCCCCTGTTGGAAGTGTGTTGCTACTACATTTGGGAATGGTTGTATGTCACTTGAGATTCGTTTTTCCCTGTTTAGGCTGTGACAGCTAAATGAGTTTCCTGAGTGCAATGGTTGGTCTTCGGACTGTGAGAGGAGCAGAGATGTTGGCTTAGATTCGCTTGAAAAACCTGGTGGTTGGAACCACACAGACAGAGCTAGAGGGCTGACCTTCTTCTCCATCACCCCTGAATAGCACTGGAAGGGAATGCAGGGCCTGAGGGACTGTGTAGTAGAGAAGGGACTGATTCCTTGTGTTGGGTGTGGATGGGTGTCTTAGAGGTCAGGCTAGTTCTGGTGTAGGTGTCCTTGGATCTGTAATGAGCTTACCAGCTTAGCAATCTGCCTTCTCCAGCTCCTTAATGGCCTGATAAACCCAACTATGTTGGCTTGGCTGTGTTTTTGTATATCCCTGTCTATCTGTAAGCCTTCTAGTTCCCTTATTCCTTGGAGAATCATGCCCATCTCTGGGGTGGCAGCACTGCTGAGAGATTAAGGAGCACGCTGGCCTATGGTTGGGTGGAACGTTGCAACGAGGTAGTTGGTTGCGGATCGAGTTCATCATAAGATAAGTGATCTTGTGTATTTTACCTCTGCAATTCTATATTTACTGTTAATGAAAATGAAATGAACATGTTGAAAGAATGATTGTTTGAATGAATGGTGATTCCGCTGTGCAAGATGAATGATTTTAGCTTTGTATGAAAAATGGTTGTATTTGTGCATGTTAAACTGCAATGCATTTTCCCTTTCAGCATTCTGTTTCCAGCAATTTTTAAGCCTGTACATGTTCATGGGCTCCTAGCCCAGTCGGATGAAGCTTGGGTCACATCCTCTTCGCCGGTCGGAGGCATGGGCACGTGACAGCATGGTATCAGAGCTCTGGGTTGCAGCAATGGGCCTCTATGGGCCGAGAAGGAGCAACTAACAGAGGTTTATCTCATTCTGCCCAGCCGAACCAGTGGAATACTGTGAAAATTTAAAAATTTGGCTAAGTGTTGGAGCAGTCGGAGCAATCAGTGGATTTGACTTCCGCCGTTGCGGACGAATTGGTGAAGTTCCTCGTCTGCCGTTGTGGAAGAGTTCTCAAAGTGGAACTTTCACCGTTGCGGAAGGCAAAATGATCCCACATCCGATCGTAAAGACCTCCGATCTCTGACATGTCAAAGGGGTTAAGGCTCGAAGTTAGTTCACCAAATCGGAAGGTTTGGAGATTTTGAGAGCCGTCGTTGCGGCTACGGAAAGGTTTTGGTCGCCGATTCTACGGAAGAAGGAAGGGTCCAGGCGTCCATCGTTGTGGAAGCAGAAGCGTTAAGGCTTCCGATCCAAGAGTCAGCCGATGCCCGATGTTGATATTTCTCCAAGAAAGAGCAGACATCGGAAGGATTCGGACTTTTGTAAGCCGCCGTTGCGGAAGCCAAAGTCATTTGGCTTCCGATTTGAAAGTCCACCGACGTCTGACGTTAAAATTTTTCGTCAATCGGAAGAATTTATGGTTTGCACGTCCGCCGTTGCGGAAGCCAGATCCATTTAGCTTCCAAAGGGGAAAGTGGTCCGACTGCCGACAACCGCAAGAGAAAGTGCGCCGATCGAAAGGGGAAAGCAAAGGAGCGTCCGTCATTGCGGAAGCCAAATGGCCAAAGCCATTTGGCTTCCGATGTCAGAATTCTGTTGATGTCCGACGTCCGAGCTATTCTAAGTGCCAGATCGGAAGAGAAAGTGTTCCAGGAGCCGACTCAGCGGAAGGAAGAATGGAAGAGGAGCCGATTCAACGAAAGACAAAGTCATCCGACTTCCGACGTGGAAAGAAGGGAAAATTTTGAATTTTTCCATGGGGTTTCTCAGCAGATTTCGACTGTTTTCGAGGGATTCTTCAGTTGTTTTTCAGTGAATTTCAGGGCTGGAAAAATGAGAATTGGCAGCAATCTAATGTTCCAGATTGCGTGAAAACAAATTTTTTACAAAAAACAAAAAAAAAATGAGGGCGCTGCCCTCAACGCACGAAGCCACAAGGGGGCAAGCCCCCCTTGACCCCCGTCGTCCCCTTCAGACAGTCATTCCTTGAGGAAGAAAATTCTATGTTGGGCAAATTTGTTATTTTATGATTATTCCAAGAGAAGGTACGAAATGTTGATTTGTATCAATGTATGCATCTAACATTTGTGTTATTAACACGTTTGCAGAATCATAAGTTACCCTCAAGGGCAGTATTCCAAGTAGTGCGGTTTGATAAGTAAGTGGTGGTTCAGTATGAGAACCCATGATGGGTATGATGCTCGGGACTCCTACGAGCAAGCAGAAGGTGCCATGGGAGAAAATGTCCATAATAGGAATGATGACATAGAGTCTAATGGAAGGAGATTCCAAGAGACACCGTCAGATGTTGTAGCGACTATGAGAAGCTTGATTAAAGCCCAGGAAGAGCAGCATCAGTTTAATGCTGCAATGTTGCAGAGTTTGACCGACTTGAACAAGAAGATAGACTCTGGATGAGGTACATCAAGACCAGAAGGTAGTAAGAGCAGTACTAGGAGAAGGAGAAGGACTCCTAGTGGATCATCTGATTCTGAAGAATCCAGTGGGGATTCCAGTTCTTCTTCTCATAAAAGAAAGAGACACCATAGGGATATCACTCGAGATGAATTCAAAAAAGCTAAACCTCCTATGTTTGATGGTGAGGTAAAGACTGGACAAGAGGCTGAAGCTTGGCTTCTTGGTATAAAGAAGTACTTTCAAGTGCATGATTATTCAGGAAATATGAAGGCAAGAGTTGCCATATTCAATATGAATGGAAGAGCATCCATTTGGTGGGAACACTTCAAGCAAATGAAGAGGATCAGTGAAAGGAGACTTAAGTGGAAACAGTTCAAGAAGTATTTTAAGTAGAAATACCTATCTGACAGGTATTATGATGACAAGATTAAGGAGTTCCATGAGCTGAGATTGGGACAGCAGACCATGGAAGAGTATGCTAATAAGTTTTTGGAACTGTTGAGGTATGTACGGTACATCCGAGATGAAAAAGTGAAGGTCCAACATTTTCTGAGTGGATTACCTCAGTCTTACAAAGATAGAATTGAGTTCTATGAACCAAGAACCCTTGAAGAAGCAATAAGGAAGGCTAAATATTGCTATGAGCAAAGCAAAGGTAAGCCGGAGTACCACAAGGCATGGAAGGACAAGAAGAATGAGAAGTTTGACCAAAGGAAGAAAGGTTTCAAACCTTCCAGCTTCAGGAATCAGCAAAAGCAGCCATCTCAAGCTGCAAGTAAACTAGTTGGAGTGACAGGAGAAAATCCTAAAGATCCATAATAGAATAAAGGGCCACTTTAGTGTTGGAAATGTGGAGGACCCCACATGCGCAGAAATTGTCCACTCGAGATTGAGAATGTAAGGCCAACTTATAATGTTCAAGAAGCAGAAACAGTGGGTCAAGTAGCAAGGGCAGTCCCTAGGATCTATGCAGCACTGGAGGACCGTCAAGTAGATCACTAGTCAACTGTAGTTGAAGTAGCAGGTAAGATTGCTGAGCAATCTGTTTCTATTTTGATTGACCCCGGTTCTACTCACAGTTACATTACTCCTAGAGTAGTAGAGATTTGTGCTTTTAAAAAAGTAAAGCATAGGAAGTCTTGGTTAGTTCAGCTAGCCACTAGAACTAAGAGAAAGGTCAGTGAAGTGGTAGAGAAATGTCCATTGGTCATGAATGGACTGGTCACGTGTGTAGATCTAAATGTTCTACCGCTTGGTTCCTATGATGTTCTCATTGGAATGGATTGGTTATAAGCTCACAGGGTGAAGCTTGATTGCTACAATAAAACTTTTGAATGCATGAATGAAGAAGGGAACCTAGTAGTTGTGAAGGGTATTCCAAAGGTGATTTCAGTACGGTAGGTTTCAGCTATGTAGTTAAACAAGTTCTGTAGGAAGGGTTACCAGTTGTATGCAGCTCATATTTTGGAGGAAATGAGAGATGAAACTCCAAGGTTGGAGGACTATCAAGTGTTACAGGAATTCAGGGATGTGTTTCCTGATGAGATTCCAGGGCTCCCTCCAAAGCGGGACATTGATTTCACTATTGAACTTGTTCCAGGAGCAGCACCAGTGTCCAAGGCACCCTACAGGATGAGCACACTGGAGATGCTAGAGATAAAGATGCAACTGCAAGAGTTGTTGGAAAAGAAGTATATCCGGCCGAGTGTGTCTCCTTGGGGAGCACCAGTTCTGTTTGTAAAGAAGAAAGATGGTACACTCAGGTTATGCATTGATTACAGACAGTTGAACACGGTTACTATGAAGAATAAATATCCTTTGCCTAGGATTGATGACCTCTTTGATCAAATGAGAGGAGCAAAGGTATTTTCTAAGATTGACTTGAGGTCTGGTTACCATCAGGTAAGAATCAAGGATGAATACATTCATAAGACAGCCTTTAGGACAAGGTATGGGCATTATGAGTTTGTAGTGGTACCATTTGGCCTCACCAATGCACCAGCTACATTTATGTGCCTCATGAATAGTGTCTTCAGCAGGTATTTGGACAAGTTTGTTCTTGTTTTCCTTGATGACATTCTTGTATATTCTAAGAATGAGGAAGAGCATGAAGAGCACTTGAGATTGACATTGCAATTGCTCAAGGAGCATCAGTTGTATGCAAAACTGAGCAAGTGTGACTTCTATAGAGATAGAATTCAGTATTTGGGTCACATTATCTCAGAGGAGGGTATATCTGTGGACCCTGAAAAGATTGAAGCCATTATGAATTGGCCTACTCCAAGAAATGTGACATATGTAAGATCTTTTATGGGACTTGCAGGATACTACAGGAGATTCATTGAGGGATTCTCCAAAGTTGCACATGCAATCACTTCTTTGTAGAAGAAGGGGATGAAGTTCGAATGGACATCGAGGTGTGAAGAAAGCTTCCATCAGTTGAAGAATCTTCTCACCAGTGCACCAGTATTGAAGGTTGCAGATCCAGAAAAATATTTTTTGGTATGTACCGATGCATGTGGACAAGGGCTTGGAGGAGTCCTTATGCAGGACAACCACGTGATATGTTATGAGTCAAGAAATCTGAAGGAGCATGAGAAGAACTATGCCACTCATGATCTAGAGCTTGCATCCATAGTACATGCTCTCAAGATGTGGAGGCATTACTTGATGGGTAGGAGATTTGAGCTCAGAACAGACCATTGTGGTCTGAAGTATTTGTTTGATCAGCCTATGTTGAATGCTAGGAAATCAATATGGCTGGAATTTTTATGTGAGTTTGATTTCGAGATCAAGCACATAAAGGGAAAAGAGAATAAGGTAGCTGATGCACTCAGCAGGAAAATGCAAGAAATGCATGTGGCATCTCTTAGTATTTGCCAATCGGATTTGAGGCAGCAGATTATTAATCATGTTGCCGGAGATGAACTGTATGAGTAGGTAAAAGACAAGTTGCAGCAGAAAAGTCTCAAGAAGAGGTATGAGGGATATAAATTGGAAGAAGATGGACTTCTCACTTTTAAAGGCAGAATTTATATTCCAGATGTAGCAGATTTGAGGAGAGTTGTTATGGATGAGATCCATCAAGCTCCGTATTCTGGTCACCCAGGATATCAAAAGACAATTGCTACAGCTAGAAAGCAGTACTTTTGGCCAGGAATGAAAAAGGACATGGCTGAATACATTTCAAGGTGTATGAAATGTCAACAGGTAAAGGTTGAGCATCAACATCCAGCAGGTTTGTTGCAGCCTTTGCCGGTTCCAGAGTGGAAATGGGAAGTTATTTCCATGGATTTTATTACAGGATTGCCAATGACTTGGAGACAACATGATTCTATCATGGTTTTGGTAGACAAGTTGACAAAGGTAGCCCATTTTATACCAGTTAAGTCTACATATGAGACTGGCGACATTGCAAAGATCTTCATGAAGGAGATATTCAAATTGCATGGATTGCCGAAGGCAATAGTATCTGACAGAGATGTCAAGTTCACTTCCAACTTTTGGAAGGGGTTGTTTGCAGATTTGGGTACAAAGCTAAACTTCAGCACTGCATACCATCCTCAGACAGATGGGTAGACTGAGAGAGTTAATCAGGTGCTTGAATATATGCTTCGCATGTACGTAATGGACAAACCAACCAAGTGGGAAGATTACTTGCACTTGGTAGAGTTTGCTTATAACAATGGACAACAAGCATCCTTGGGGATGAGTCCGTATGAAGCTTTGTATGGAAGAAGGTGTAGAACACCAGTGACTTGGGATAATCCAGTGAACAAGATTGTGCTTGGACCAGAGTTGCTCAGGGAAATGGAGCAAGAGGTTGTAAATATCAGGCAGAAGCTGAAAGCAGCACAGGACAGACAGAAAAGCTATGCAGATAAGCATAGGGTGAACAGGGAGTTCAGTGTTGGGGATCATGTTTACCTCAGAGTGAGGGCAAGGAAGAGTTCCTTGAATCTTGGAAGTTGTGCCAAGTTTTCACCTAGATACTGTGGGTCGTTTGAAGTGCTTGAAAGAATAGGGCCAGTTGCATATAGACTTGCAATGCCTGCTAGCACTAGAGCTCATAATGTTTTTCATGTTTCTTTGCTTAAAAGATATGTACATGATCCTAACCATGTGATAAATTGGGATGTGATTCAGGTGGAACCCGAGGGAGAGTTCCGAATCGAGCCAATGCACATCCTCGACAGGAAGGTCACAATGCTCCGGAACCGAGCCATAGGGTAGGTAAAGGTGCAATGGGAGCACTTCAGACCTGAAGAGGCTACATGGGAGCTGGAGGATGCCATGCGATTGGCACATCCATTTTTGTTCAATTTTGCGAAACACTGAGGCGATACCAATGTAGCATTTTGTTCAAATTTGTAAAGCACTGAGGACAGTGCTATTGAAGGGGGAGGGGAATGTAATGTCCCAGTTTTGACCCCATTGCATTACATGTATATGATGTGTATATTGTAAATGATCATGGTGTGGAGTTAAAGGCCAAGGCCCCACCATTGATCGGTTATGCTATGTCTTGGATTTAAATTTGTCACCGATGGTATATCGGGGCATGCGGCATATATTATGTTGGTCATCATGTAAATATGCATCTATAATTAAAATGAACACAACCAGCTACGGTCGCGGCAACTAAATCGAATGGGGCATGATTTTCCCAAGGATAAGGATGTAGGGGGGGGGAAACCCATGTGTCATCTTCTTTTGTTTTATTCCAACTACCTCCATTTAATAATTTCTGCTGGAAGCTAGAAAAATTTATGACAGTTAATTGTTTTGGGAGTGGGGTGGCAGGACTGTCAGTCCATGCCTCCACGCACACTCCACCCAGCAGTTGACTTTGGAATGGCAAGGGGAAGCCTTCACGCACTCTTCACTCTCACACAGGCCATACTACTCTCCCCACGATTTGTCTGTTCTCTCCTCACGCACAGGCTCTTGGCGTTTTTGGTCTCACGCAGACATTTTCTAGGCTCCACGAGTTTGCTGAACACTCACGCACGCCCAATTTCGCGTCCCTTCTATGCTGTGTTTGTTTTCCACCGTTTCCGGTTCATCATTTCTTTCCACGCGCAGGAATCTTCCTGTTTTTTACCCACGCCATTTCCTCCACAGATTTGTGAATGATGTGGCTGAATCCTTTCCCCATGGGTCGAATTTGTGGGCTCTGCATTGGTTGTTACTCACACCCAGGCCAAACGTCTGTAAATCCGTTTCCAACATGGTCTGTGTGAGTCTTTTCGTGGCTCAATTGCCTTGGACGGACTGTTGATTTTTCCCCTGCTGGAAGTGTGTTGCTACTGCGTTTGGGAATTGTTGTATGTCACTTGAGATTCGTTTTTCCCTGTTTAGGCTGTGACAGCTAAATCAGTTGCCTGAGTACAATGGTTGGTCTTCGGACTGTGAGAGGAGCGGAGATGTTGGCTTAGATTCACTTGACAAACCTAGTGGTTGGAACCACACAGACAGAGCTAGAGGGCTGAACTTCTTCTCCATCACCCCTGAATAGCACTAGAAGGGAATGCAGGGCCTGAGGGACTGTGTAGCAGAGAAGGGACTGATTCCTTGTGTTGGGTGTGGATGGGTGTCTTAGAGGTCAGGCTAGTTCTGGTGTAGGTGTCCTTGGCTCTGTAATGAACTCACCAGCTTAGCAATCTACCTTCTCCAGCTCCTTAATGGCCTGATAAACCCAACTGTGTTGGCTTGGCTGTGTTTTTGTATATCCCTGGCTATGTGTAAGCCTTCTAGTTCCCTTATTCCTTGGAGAATCATGCCCATCTCGGGGGTGGCAGTGCTGCTGAGAGATTAAGGAGCACGCTGGCCTATGGTTGGGTGGAACGTTGCAGCGACGTAGCTAGTTGCGGATCGAGTTCATCATAAGATAAGTGATCTTGTGTATTTTACCTCTGCAATTCTATATTTACTGTTAATGAAAATGAAATGAACATGTTGAAAGAATGATTGTTTGAATGAATGGTGATTCCGCTGTGCAAGATGAATTATTTTAGCTATGTATGAAAAATGGTTGTATTTGTGCATGTTAAACTGCAATGCATTTTCCCTTTCAGCATTCTGTTTCCAGCAATTTTTAAGCCTGTACATGTTCATGGGCTCCTAGCCCAGTCGGATGAAGCTTGGGTCGCGTCCTCTTCACCGGTCGGAGGCATGGGGACGTGACAGTTGCGCTTGGAACTGTTGATTTCCCCATGCTGTGATTGTGTTGCTGTTACGTTTGGAACTGTTGGAATTCACCTGGGAATCATTTTTCCCTATTAAGCTATAATAGCTGGTTAATTGCCTGCGTGCAATGGTTGGTCTTCGGACTGTGTTGGGAGCAGGGATGGGGGCTAGGTTTACTTGATAAACCTGGTGGCTGGAACCCACACAAACAGAGCTAGAGGGATGGCTTTCTTCTCCACAACCCCTAAATAGCACTGGAAGGGAATGCAGGGCCTGAGGGACTGTGTATCATAGAAGGGATTGAATCCTTGTGTTGGGTGTGTGTGGGTGTCCTAGAAGCCAGGCTAGTTCTGGTGTAGGTGTTCCTAGCTCTGCAATGAGCTCACCAGCTTAGCATTGAGCCTTTCCCCAACTCCTTGATGGCTTGATAAACCCAACTGTGTTGGCTTGGCTGTGTTTTGTATATCCTTGGCTATGTGTAAGCCTGCTAGTTCCCTTATTCCTTGGAGAATCATGCCCAGCTGGGGGGTGGCAGCGCTGCTGAGAGATTAAGGAGCACGCTGGCCTATGGTTGGGTGGAATGTTGCAGCGATGTAGCTGGTTGCGGATCAACTTCTTCATAAGATAAGTGATCTTGTCCATTTATACTTCCGCAACTATATTTACTGTTAATGACTATAATGGACGTGTTGAATGAATGCTTGTATGAATGTATGATGTTTCCACTGTGTCTGATAGATAATTGCATCTGTGCATGACAAATGTTCATGTGTGCATGTTTCTACTTCAATACGTTTGCTTCAGCATTCTGTTTTAGCATTTTTATGCATTTACATGTTCATGGGGCTCTTAGCCCATGTGTTTGAAGCTTGTAGTCACGTCCTCTTCGTCGGTCGGAGGCATGGGGACGTGACAGTATCGTTCTTCTATAGTGGACACCTTTGAGTCATACTTCATTAGCAGGGTTCTTAATACTTTTTCTACTACTTTTTTCTCTTTTATTTCTCCTCCAATACCTCTAATAGCATTAACTATTTCATCTACTCTTAGAAGATATTCTACAATATTTTATTCCTCTTTCATTTTTAGGCTTTCAAACTATCCTTAGTATGTTTGAAGTTTGGACTCTTTAACTTTGGGCTCTCCTTCATAAACACATTTTAGTTTTTCCCAAGCATGTTTGGATGTATTGCATTGCATGACTTTTACAAATACCGAATTTGTTAACCCACTCAAAATTGTATTTAGATATTTTTTATCGGCCTCATATTGGTCTAGCTCATCCATGTCTATAGGTAGGTCATCTGGTACTTTATATTCTCTTTCAATAGACCTCCATAATTTGTATCCAAGAGACATTAGATGGAACTTCATTATTACACTCCAGTATGCATAATTGTCTCCCGTAAATAATGGCGGTTTTTTAGTGGCTAACCCTTCTTCTTGATCCATAGTGGTTTTTAATAGGATATTCCTTATAGTGATTAAACTGTAGTGAAGGATCCTACTCTGATACCAATTGTTGGAATATTGGACAATACTAAGAGGGGCGGTGAATCAGTATTGATAAATTTTAACAATTAAAATCACTTTTAATTAATTTATTAACACACATGATCAACAAAAGCACACAGAACACAAATTTTTTCATGAAATCCCAATTGGGTAAACCACCAATACTTCCTATTACTACAAAACTATATTTACAAATAGTTTTTGCCTGCTACTATAGACAAGGATGGTACTACACCCTATTTACCAACAACTACTGGAAGGAGGATATGACCCCCTATTTTATCAGCTTCTGATCAAAGGATTCTACAATACCTTATTTACCAGCTACCACTGGAATGAGGCTACGACCCCCTTGTATGCTTGTTTCCTATCCTAGCGCCTCCCAACCTCCCTTTTATGATACTTTGATCTCTGACGGTTCTACATCAATTGATCTTCCAATTGAATGTACAGAGACACTTATTTGATGGTTTAAATCATTTTTTATATATCGTCAAACATATCTCTTCATTCAACAGTCACATATCTTCATCATGACTCTTCACAGACAAATAAACTAATTTGAATTTACTTCTTTGTTTGTCATTTTTAACTCTGTTTAATTTATTAGTTGAGACCTTCTGCAGTTTCTTTTTTGCAACAAACCTTTTCGCATTCAGCTTTTCGAACAGACCTTTCCACAATTTGCGGGAACTTATTTCTTCCGCAATTAGGAGTTGCAGATTGCGCATGTACACTTTGAATTTTCTCAAAAATTGCTTCCGCAATGATCTTTCCGCAACGACCTTTTCGCAAGCGGAAACTTCTTCCTTCCGCAATTGTGGATTACAGATTGTAGGTATGCATTTCAACTTTCCTCGAAAATTGATTCCATAAGTCCTGTGAACCATCGATCGCTTTGCAAAATACTCCTTGTTCATTGATCAATTATCAAACATGGAACTTCACTTTGGTGCTCCAGAATGTTATTTTCCACGCATATTTACTTTGTGTATCCTTTTCCTGCCGTCGATATATTCTCTTGATACAATGTGAGTCGTTTAACATCTTCTAAAGAAGTTGATTGAAACTTCACAACCCTGCATCGATTAATCAGAGGATCGATCAATCAATTTAGTTTGATCGGACTTGATCCCCTTATCGATTTCTCTGCCATTGTGTCATCACTTATTCCTTTGTCATTAATGAACCCCTTTTGACATCAATGGAAAATTCATTCAAAACATGGATCATCCTCATGGAATCCATTGGAGGGAAGCAAAAAGAATCCTAAACTTTGTACAAGGACAAAAACTCACGGGATTCACTATGTTGCACAATCTAGCATAAATTTAGTTGGTTTTAGAGACTCTGATTTGGAAGGTGATAACACTGATAGGAAATCAACTTCTAGATATGTGTTTATGCTTGTAGATGGACCAATCATCTGGTCAAGTAAGAAACTAAGTGAAATTGCACTTTCATCTACATAGGCAAAGTATAGAGGAGTTGTGAATGCATCTACTCAATGTTTGTGGTTGCAGTGAATACTTAGAGAGTTTGGGATCACGACAGAGATTTCTACAGTCATTTATTGTGACAACTAGAGTACCATTTTGTATCTCAACTAATACAGTACTGAGGCAGCGAACCAAACACATCAATATCCATATACACTACATCAGAGGACTTGTGCATGATGGGGTCATTGATCTGCAATATTGTGCATCATCTAAGCAAGTTGCAGATATCTTCACCAAAGTATTTTTAGAGAGGAATTTCAAAAATCTTAATTCTTTACTTGGGATAGTTTATCATGTTGTGAAAATATATTGAAGACCATATTTCATACAGTTTTGTTCATGTCCATGTTTGAGAGAGGATTTTCCCACTTGTGGTGTCACGTCCCCATGCCTCCGACCAGCGAAGAGGACACAATCACCATGGCGTTAACCATGTAGACTAAAGCCCCATGAACATGCTAAATTCATAAAACTGCTAAAACGGAATGCTAAAAGAAAATTTTTGAACTAGAATATGCACACATGAATATTTATCTTGCACAGATGCAATTATTCAACATACATAGCTACAATTATGTATCTTTCACAGTGAAATGAATGTGCATCCATTCAATCATTCATTCAACATGTTCAACATTATCATTAACCGAAAGATATAGTTGTAGAAGTAAAATGCACAAGATCACTTATCTTATGAAGAGCTCGATCCGCAACCAGCTACGCCGCTGCAATGTTCCACCCAACCATAGGCCAGTGTGCTCCTTAATATCTCAGCAGCGCTGCCACCCCCGAGCTGGGCATGATTCTCCAAGGAATAAGGGAACAAGCAGGCTTACACATAGCCAAGGATATACAAACACAGCCAAGCTAACACAGTTGGGTTTATCAGGCAATCAACAAGACAGCCAAGCCAACATGGTTAGGTTTATCATGCCATCCAGGAGTTGGGAAATGCTAAATGCTAAGCTGGTGGGATCATTACAAAGCCAAGAAAACCTACACCAAAACTAGCCCGGCTTCTAAGACACCCACACACACCCAACACAAGGAATCAGTCCCTTCTTTGCTACACAGTCCCTCAGGCCCTGCATTCCCTTCCAGTGCTATTCAGGGGTTGTGGAGAAGAAAGCCAACCCTCTAGCTCTGTGTGTGTGGTTTCCAGCCACCAGTTTTATCAAGCATACCAAGTCCCCATCCCTGCTCCTTACACAGTCCGAAGACCAACCATTGCACATGTGCAATTAATCAGCTGATACAGCTTAAGACAGGGAAGACAAATTCTGAGTCATACTTGGCCCTATCGTGGCCAAAATGACTCTCAAGCGAATTTACAATAGTCCCAAACACACCAATGAACATGGGAAAACAACAATCCCAAAACCATAAACAGTGAGCACAGCTCACAACGTGGGGAAAATGGTTCCAAACGGTCTGTGCATGAGGAAGACTTGCAACAAACCCCCAAACATAAAGAAGCCACAACAATCACAACAGACCTTCAGAAGGACAGTGACCACCGTGACTCACAGGAAGGACCACAGCTCCAATATCAACATTTAAATGATAGAAATTTAAACGACCATACCAGTCTAAGAGAAGAGCATACAGCTACAAATGGGAATGAAGGAGCACAGCTCCTAGTTCGCTGTGCAGATGGTAACAACGCAGAACCCACCATGCAGCCCGTGAGGAAAGGATACGGCCTCGCCACTCACAAATCCACAGAGGAAAAAAAATGTGGGTAACACCAGGATCGCTCCTGTGCGTCAGCAACATTAGCCAACGATCTCTGCGTGACGATGAACAAGAATTCCAGCTTGTGTGTGGATGAACAGAACAGTGGATAGATTCCAGTAGGGAGTGCGTGAGTGTTCCGCACAAGCGTGGAGAGAACGGATGTCTGCCTGAGTGATGGTGGTGGTTTCTTCCATTGTGAAATCAATCGTGGTGGAGTGTGTGTGTGGGTGAGGACTAACAGTCCTGCCACCCCACTCCCAAAGACCATTCACTGCCTCAACCACCACCAGCCATTTTTAATGAAAGTGGTTGGAATAAAACAAGGGAAGGTGGCACATGGGTTTTTCTCTCATTGGCCAAGGTTTAACAAATTCCCCACCCTTATCCTTGTGAAAATCATGCCCCCATCTCATTTTAGTTGTCGTGAGCATAGCTGGTCGGGTTCATTTTAATTAAAGATGCATATTTACATGATGGCAACATAATATATGCCACATGCCCCGATATACCATCGGTGACAAGTTTAAATCCAAAACATAGCATAACCGATCAATGGTGGGGCCTTGGCCTTTAGCTCCACACCATGATCATTACAATATATACATCATGTACATTTAATGCAACGGGGTCAAAACCAGGGTGTTACATTCCCCTCCCCATTCAATAGCATTGTGCTCAGTGCTTTACAAAATTGAACAAAATGCTACACTGGTATCACCTCATTGTTCCTCAAAATTGAACAAAAATGGATGTGCCAATCGCATGGCATCCTCCAGCTCCCAAGTAGACTCTTCAGGTCTGTAGTGCTCCCATTGCACCTTTACCTGCCCTATGGCCCGGTTCCGAAGCATTGTGACCTTCCTGTCGAGGATGCGCATTGGCTCGATTCGGAACTCTCCCTCGGGTTCCACCTGAATCACATCCCAATTTATCACATGGTTAGGATCATGTACATATTTCTTAAGCAAAGAAACATGAAAAACATTATGAGCTCTATTTCTACCAGGAAATGCAAGTCTATATGCAACTGGCCCTATTCTTTCAAGCACTTCGAACGGCCCACAATATCTAGGTGACAACTTGGAACAACTTCCAAACTTCAAGGAACTCTTCCTTGCCCTCACTCTGAGGTAAACATGATCCCCTACACTGAACTCCCTGTTCACCCTATGCTTATCTGCATAGCTTTTTTGTCTGTCCTGTGCTGCTTTCAGCTTCTGCCTGATCTTTACAACCTCTTGCTCCATTTCCCTAAGCAATTCTGGCCCAAGCACAATACTGTTCACTGGATTATCCCAATTCACTGGTGTCCTACACCTTATTCCATACAAGGCTTCATACGGACTCATCCCCAAGGATGCCTGCTGCCCATTGTTGTAAGAAAACTCTACCAAGTGTAAGTAATCTTCCCACTTGGTTGGTTTGTCCATCACATACATGCGAATCATGTCTTCAAGCACCTGATTAACTCTCTCTATCTAACCATCTGTCTAAGGATGGTATGCAATGCTGAAGTTTAGCTTTGTACCCAAATCTGCAAACAACCCCTTCCAAAAATTGGAAGTGAACTTGACATCTCTGTCAGAGACTATTGCCTTCGGCAATCCACGCAATTTGAAAATTTCCTTCATGAAGATCTTTGCAATGTCACCAGTCTCATACGTAGACTTAACCGGTATAAAATGTGCTTCTTTAGTCAACTTGTCTACCACAACCATGATGGAATCATGTTGTCTCCAAGTCATTGGCAATCCTGTAATAAAATCCATGGAAATAACTTCCCATTTCCATTCTGGAATTGGAAAAGGATGCAACAAACCTGCAGGGTGTTGATGCTCAACCTTTACCTGTTGACATTTCATACACCTCAAAATGTATTCAGCCATGTCCTTTTTCATACCTGGCCAAAAGTACTGCTTTCTAGCTGTAGCAATTGTCTTCTGATATCCTGGGTGACCAGAATATGGAGCTTGATGGATTTCATCCATAACAACTCTCCTCAAATATGCTACATATGGAATATAAATTTTACCTTTATAAGTGAGAAGTCCATCTTCTTCCAATTTATATCCCTCATCCCTCTTTTCAAGGCTTTGCTGCTGCAACTTGTCTTTTACCTACTCATACAATTCATCTCTAGCAGCATGACTAACAATTTGCTGCCTCAAATCCGATTGGCAAATACTAAGAGATGCCACATGCATTTCCTGCACCTTCCTGCTGAGTGCATCAGCTATCTTATTTTCTTTTCCCTTTATGTGCTTGATTTCAAAATCAAACTCACATAAAAATTCCAGCCATCTTGCTTGCCTAGCATTCAGAGTAGGCTAATCAAATAGATACTTCAATCCACAATGGTCCGTTCTGAGCTCAAATCTCCTGCCCATCAAGTAATGTCTCCACATCTTGAGATCATGTACTATGGCTGCAAGCTCTAGATCATGAGTGGCATAGTTCTTCTCATGATCCTTCATCTTTCACGACTCATAACATATCACATGGTTTCCTTGCATAAGGACTCCTCCAAGCCCTTGTCCACATGCATCGGTACACACCACAAAATCTTTCTTTGGATATGCAACCTTCAATACTGGTGCCCTGGTGAGAATATTCTTCAACTATTGAAAGCTTTCTTCACACCCCGATGTCCATTTGAACTTCATCCCCTTCTTTTGTAAAGAAGTGATGGCATGTGCAACTTTGGAGAATCGTTCAATGAACCTCCTGTAGTATCATGCAAGTCCCATGAAAAATCTTACATTTGTCACATTTCTTGGAGTAGGCCGATTCATAATGGCTTCAATATTTTCAGGGTCCATAGATATACCCTCTTCTGAGATAATGTGACCCAAATATTGAATTCTATCTCTATAGAAATCACACTTGCTCAGCTTCGCATACAACAGATGCTCCCTGAGCAATTTCAATGTCAATCTCAAGTGCTCTTCATGCTCTTCCTCATTCTTAGAATAAACAAGAATGTCATCAAGGAAAACAAGAACAAACTTGTCCAAATACCTGCTGAAGACACTATTCATAAGGCACATAAATGTAGCTGGTGCATTCATGAGACCAAATGGTACCACTACAAACTCATAATGTCCATACCTTGTTCTGAAGGCTGTCTTATGAATGTCTTCATCCTTGATTCTCATCTGATGGTAACCAGACCTCAAGTCAATCTTGGAAAATACCTTTGCTCCCCTCATTTGATCAAAGAGGTCATCAATCCTAGGCAAAGGATATTTATTCTTCACAGTAACCTTGTTCAATTGTTTGTAGTCAATACATAACCTAAGTGTACCATCTTTCTTCTTCACAAACAGAACTGGTGCTCCCCAAGGAGACACACTCGGTCGGATATACTTCTTTTCCAACAACTCTTGCAGTTGCATCTTCAATTCTAGCATTTCTGCTGTACTCATCCTGTAGGGTGCCTTGGACACTGGTGCTTCTCCTGGCACAAGTTCAATAGTGAAATCAATGTCCCGCTTTGGAGGAAGCCCTGGAATCTCATCAGGAAACACATCCCTGAATTCCTGTAACACCTGATAGTCCTCCAACCTAGGATTTTCATCTCTTGTTTCCTCCAAAATCTGAGCTGCATACAACTGGAAACCCTTCCTACAGAACTTATTTAACTGCATTGCTGAAACCTGCCTCACTGAAATTACCTTTGGAATACCTTTCACAACTACTAGGTTCCCTTCTTCATTCATGCATTCAAAAGTCTTATTGTAACAGTCAAACTTCACCCTGTGAGCTTCTAACCAATCCATTCCAATGAAAACATCATAGGAACCAAGCGGTAGAACATTCAGATCTACACAAGTGACCAATCCATTCATGACCAATGGAAATTTCTATACCACTTCACTGACCTTTCTCTTAGTTCCAGTGGCTAGCTAAACTAATCAAGACTTCCTATGCTTTATTTTCTTAAAAGCACAAATCTCCACTACTCTAGGAGTAATGTAACTGTGCGTAGAACCAGGGTCAAACAAAATAGAAACAGATTGCTCAGCAATATTGCCTGCTACTTCAACCATAGCTGACTGGTGGTTTTCCTGGCGGTCCTCCAGTGCTGCATAGATCCTAGGGATTGCCCTTGCTACTTGACCCACTGTATCTGCTTCTTGAACGTTATAATCTGGCCTCACACTCTCATTATCGAGTGGACAATTTCTGTGCATGTGGGGTCCTCCACATTTCCAACATTGAAGTGGCCCTCTATTCTATTGTGGATCTTTAGGCTTTTCTTCGATCACTCCAACTGGCTTACTCGCAGCTTGAGATGGTTGCTTCTACTGATTCCTGAAGTTAGAAGGTTTGAAACCTTTCTTCCTTTGGTCAAGCTTCTAGTTCTTCTTGTCCTTCCATGCCTTGTGGTAATCCGGCTTACCTTTGCTTTGCTCATAGCAATACTTAGCCTTCCTTATTGCTTCGTCAAGAATTCTAGGTTCATACACTACTACATTTCGATCCAAAATCCGACGGTTACTTCTGACGGCGCGTGGATTTTTTTCTTTTAAACCTACCAAAAATCACAAAGTTAAATTTATTTTTTAAAACTGTGGTCATAAGCGTCGCTTAAGCGACGTCTAGGCTCATAAGCGTCGCTTAAGCGACAGCTAGCCTAGCAAGTGTCGCTTAAGCGACGACGCATAAATTGATCAATTATTTTAAAAAATACACTTAATTGGTTAGCATAAATTGATCACTTATTTAAAACCATGTAATTCAATTATGTTAGCATGTGTATAGGTGAATACCCCTTCTATCCCA
>LPNX011056703.1:141342-154022 GCA_001517045.1 Pseudotsuga menziesii
ATGAGATATATGTTTTTTGGGGCCATATTTCATGATTAAACATGGACCTACAGGTCAACACATCACCCTTAAAGATGATTTTAACGTATACATTGGAGTTTCAATTGCCTACTTTTCCCTCCTATAGAATAACTACTATAGACCAAATTAAGCATATTATGATATATTCGTATGTAACTGTATTTGCATATCGTTATTGGTGTAATGGCTTGTAATGGCTTATTGGTGTAGAGGCCCTTTGTTAAAGGCTCCCATTGAAAGATGAAAGACCGAGGGTTCGCTTCGCTCCACAGAATGCCCTCCTCGACTCTAGCGCTCTGCCCTATGCACAGTTTGCTCAAATTAACCATAGTACTGGATTTTGAGCGAATTGCAATTTCCAGGATAGAATGTCATTTGCTGATTTGGGTGTACCACTGCCTGTGATAAATTTCTGTTCACCCGCTCATGAGTTTGTGGGCATTAAACCTCTAGATCTGATGGTGTAGGCATGGAGGGCAAATAGCACTCGGTGATTAGCGTTTTCGTAAGGAAATTATGTCTATGAAGAAGGGATGGAGGAAATTTGGAGTTGCAGTTGTGGGTTTGGTGCTGCTATCCATGCTCATTCCATTGGTATTCTTGCTCGAACACTATGGTGGATTTCAGAGCAGTAAGTTCATCTGAACCCATTTCATTTTTTATTTGACTTGAAGCCCCCTTCTCACAGACTGTTGTGTATGGGGAATCTGGATTTGGAGTACTTTGGCTAGGGCTGGGGCACTTACAGGTTTTTATGAAGCCCATTTGTGGAATTTGTGGTGGGTGTTTTTCATTTTATTCAACCATTTTGTCTCTCTGTTGTATACTCCTACAATGGGCATTTGGTGTATACCTAGATCCTTAGTACTGTGGGTGATTTGGGGTTGGTATTTGCATTAGATCTGATTGAACAGTAGGTAGTGTCAACGTAATTGGTCAACGTAAACCCTGGCAAACAAATTGGTCAACCCTGGGTTTCTATTGCCTCTTTCTCAGGATTTTTCTACAAATGAATCTCAACGTAAACCCTGGGTTTCTATTGTCCATTGCCTCTTTCTCAGGATTTTTCTACAAATGAATCTCAACCTATTTTAGTGGATCAATCTCTATTAAGTTTGATGTACCTTCTACGGATACTTCATACAGGAATGTCATCACATATCCCCCTTTCCCAATGCCTTTGACTTTGCATGGAAGCAGAGCATCATATCCCACAATTAGACAGGACGTACCGACTTTGCCATTGCCAAGAAACCAAACTAAGGAGCACTTCATACTTCTTTGCCCAATTTATTATGAGATCACAAGGAGGTTCTAGTGTCCATTTAGGAATTCATAAAACTCCCTTTCTACCCTCTTCCCATATCTGAACCAGAGATGCTTGGCTTTGTTCATTAGGGATGCCTTTAGATTCAAATCGCAGGTTAAACATGTAGCTCCTGGCTTGACACCCTTTGGATGATTACATCTTTCTTCTCAGTGCTTTTGTTTGGCACAATCTCGAAGTGGTAGGGAAAGAGTAGCACCGTTTATGCTTCAAGACTCGTGAGATCTTGGGGGGCTATATGCTTTCCACTAGTGAGCCATCTTACCTCTATAATACCCTTTGAAATTGTTGTTTCAAAGTTTGGGATAATTCACATGACACTAGTAGACAATCGAGTTCCTCTAAATGCAAATGGTGGGTTGCCTCATCCAGGAAGGGACACATTTCCCATCCCAATTCTTCTAATTCTTCTAGCTAGTGATCTATTTGTAGTTTCTTCTTTATGACCTTAGATGGTAGGATAGATGTGCATATTGAGATTGTTGAATTGGAAGAGGAACATACCTCTTGGCCTCTCTTCTTGATCTCAGTTGATAGCTTCAATAGTTCATGATCTTCTCTCTCTTGTACCATTTTACATGACATTTCTCTCGAGGTTTGGGTCCTGAACAGCGCACACACATTGGTATCTGATTTTGGCACTCCCTCTCTAGGTGGATTTTTCTTTCATATTTGTTGTTCATGGTGAGACATTATTTCTTGGAGATTAGATCTTTTTTTTTTTTCTTTTATAGAGTTGCTCATGTGCTCTCACCTTGTATCAACATTGTTGTACTTAGCAATGGCATTAACCTACTGTTTTGGTCATTCATTAGACATTAATAAATGTATCTTATCTTAGCTAGGAGGAAACATTTTTTTCAAATGCTTCATATATTACATTAAAGAGCAAAGTTGCAAACAAGTATAACAGAGTTCAAGATACTTACATCATATAGACAACAAGAGAACCAAGAAAGTCCTGGTACACAAAAGCTAGAAAGGCCATCATATGGACCCAAGCCATCATGGCGAGGGACTCAACATTATGGCATAAATACATTAGTGAATTCACATGAGTAGAACTGACTCTTCCTTAAAACATTGCAAAACCCCAAGAGAAAGAGGACGAGGAACCTAATAGAAAGAAACTTTGCAATGATGTTTCTACATAAAACCAATTGCAACCAACTAAATTGAAAGCCAAGTAATTTGCAGCTGTTCTTGACCATCCAAGTGTCCAATAGGAGGGGCCCCTTCTAGGAAAGTAGAGCTAGAACCAAAGACTGAAATTCAGCTTGAAACCATGACAGATATAAGCCTCATCCAACATGATGATTAACAATAGGCAATGGAGAATCTGGGCCTCTTTGACCTTTGGGAACTTGATTTATTTTCTTTGCTGTTTAAACAACTAGACATGCCATAAAAATTGGAACCAATTATATAATCTTATGATAAAGCATTCTAGCTAGTTCTGTTTTAAACCATTTTTATTATTTTGAATTACAAAAAATTACAAAATGCTAATTGGAAATCTCTATTTCCTGTATTCACTTTCTTGTTATACTTCTAATTTACAACAAGTGCACTATACAGTGAAGTACTAGTTAATATCTCTATTTTTCTGTTGGAGCATAATTTTGGTTGATGTGGATGACCTTTGCTTCTCTATTGCTCCGTTCTGCCTTATTACATACTTGTGCAAAGCATTGCTAGCTTTCTTAGTAGACTGTTATTTCTTAGGGTGGAGGCACACAACTGCTATATTTCAATTTGTACTGTCAAGACTCAAAACAGTTGCATTTTTCTTACCAGTTAGTTGATATAAGGCATATTTGCAGACACAAATTGATGGTATTCCTCTGAACGAGCTTGATGTGAAATGGTTCCGGTCAGAAATTGGAGTTGTGAGTCAGGTACAGATATCTATTTTAATGAAAAGCTTCAGGCAACAAATGATATAAGAAAATCTAGTGGTATTATTTTATCTAACCTATTGAAATTCAGGAGCCACTCCTCTTCAGCATGGATATTGCTTCCAATATAAGTTATGGTTGTGTAAAGAAAGTCAGCCAAAGGGACATAGAATGGGCTGCAAAATAGGCAGATGCACATGAGTTTATAATGTCCTTGCTAGATGGTTACAAAACTCTTATTGATAATGCTCGTCTTAGTGGGGGTCAGAAGCAACGTATTGCCATTGCTAGAGCAGTTCTAAGGGAACCCACAATTTTGGTCCTTTATGAGGCAACCAGTGCTCTAGATGCGGAGAGTGAGAATTATATAAAGGTATAATGCTTGGTAAGGTAGCATTTAAAAAAAATCCTTTACTTGGATACTCAGTTTAATGTGATATTCTTGTCATTAGTTCAAATGCAAATCTTGATATAGGTTTTCTTTAAGCTCAGTGTGCCTTGTTGCATATGAACTCTCTGCAGCAAACAATTGAAAGAATTGTGAGAAGCAATAGCAAGAAAAAATGTACCGTCCTTGTTATTACGCATAGGTTAGTTCATACAATACATTTCTGTCTTTGTTTCTTCTTTTTTGACACATCCAAACTCTACAAGGTACATCAGTTTGATCTTCATAACCCTAACTACCATGGGATTGTTTTGCAGGCTATCCACAATATGCACAGCGGACAGGATTGTAGTGATGAAAAGTGGGAGAATTTTGGAGGTTAGTGTCCCTTTACTAGTGCTTGGTAATTAGAATTTGTTTCATATTTTAATCAAGATAGTTCTCCTGTCTAACCATCAGCACTTTATATTAGAAATTCATATTGCATGTATGTTTGATGACATTCCTGTATGAAGTCTCTGTAGAAGGTACATCAAACTTAATAGAGATTTATCCACTAAAATAGGTTGAGATTCATTTGTAGAAAAATCCTGAGAAAGAGGCAATGGTCAACGTAAACCCTGGGTTTCTATTGTGAGGTAGCAAGTACATTTTATTGTTGGTTCTAGAAATATGTCCCAAGGGGCTTCTCCACAATCACAAAAGAAACGGCTCAAACGAGAGTAAACAAGTCTATGACCCTTGTGGCACACCCTGGCACAAATAGAACAGCACCCTTTAGAAACAGTCAGATCGCAAGTGTAGCAGAAGTACCAATGTTGTTCCATAAAGTTGATTCCACTAGTGGTGAATGTACAAACTTTTGATGCAAGTGACCGTTCAAAAAACATTCTAACAATTTTTTTTCTTTTTTTTCTGCAAGTCAAACAATTGAGCAGCTTTTAGCTCTCTGAAGACCTTTATTTCGGGTTTTGGGTCTCACTTGAGTTGTTTTTGATGAAAAGGATTCAGGTCTGTCAATGCTAAGATCGTAGATTTTTGTAGTGTCTATCTTCAAATCTGTGAACTTTGAACCTTTTTAACTTTTCATTTGAATTGCACAATGTACAAATTGATTCTATTGGTATTAATAACTTTATCCAATATATATTCAAATTTAAAGTGTATTAATGTTGAGCATAAAAGCTTCCTGTCATTAAATTTCCTGTAACTTCAGATTACTTTGCTTTAAGACCTCCTAACATAAAATTGAAAGCATCTGAACCCTTGCATTTAGTTTAAATGGAGGCTTATACTATCTTGTTTTTCCTTGAAAGCTTGTTCATTTTTCTTACAGAGTAGAATTGTCTCTGGAAGTACTGGTTGTCTCTGTTTGGAATTGAAAAATCTCTGTTGACATTGTATGACCTTCGTTAAAAAATTCAGGGTTTGGTATTGAAGTCAGAAAGTTGTAAAAGTAGTCATCTTGTTTTCATCCACAAAACATTAGTAAATGGCATTTAAAAAAATATTTGAATGTATTTTATACCCATAGAAACTATTTGTCCGATTTTTGAAAATGGGCCATTCCTTATATTTGATAGCAATATGAGCAAATATGTTTCCAATTTGCAGTTTTATCATAAGTCAGATGCTAAATTGTTCATACCAAGTAAAAGATGTTTGGATGAGTGCATGTTGCAGGTTTAATGTTTGATGATCAAGGTGGAATTTGGTCACCTGTTGCTGAAGGATACGCTGGAAAACCTTTACAAATGTCACGATAATTTACTTTTAGTCTAATATCTTAAATTTTGGGCTATTATTAAAGTGCGGTTTCACAGCCCAAAGTTGCAGACCAAAAAAAGCAGCACTATAACAATAAACATTGGAGAAGTTTCAAGATGAGTTCTGCATCGAACCAAGAAAACTATCATTGGATTGTTAGAAGCTAGCCATGTCAATGAATGGGTTGTGACAGAGAAGCTTGGAGATGCCATGAAGCATAAATTTGGGAAGCATACTAAAAAATCTCACTCAAGAATTGGAGAAAGGTATTGCCTCTGCTCATATATTGTGCCATATTCTGCAATTGTCTTCTACTGGAGCATGCATTTATTACCCCCTATAAAATTTACAAGCCATATTAATCACCGACTTGTTTTTAAATCCCACGGCTAATTGATTTTCCTTTTTACAGACTCCACATCTTGGAACTGTTTGCTGGTGTCTATCTCTTCTTCTGTGCATCCTATGATCTTGCATTTGGAAAAAATCACTTCTATATCTATCTTTATCTGCAAGCTGCAGCGTTCTTCGTCATGGGATTTGGATATATTGGAACATTTGTACCAACATCCTAGGAGGCTAGGACTACATAAAATAGAGGTACCATCCAGTTCTGTTTCTCTGTGGCAAATGAAGCCTGATTTGAGTTCAATTTACCTATGTATAGATTGTATCTTCTCATTATTTTTAGGAGGATAAGTACATGGTATAGTCCCCAAAGGGATTTGTTTCTTCTATCCCTCACCTTTTTTACTTTGGTTCTTGATCAGCTTTCTTCATTTTCTTTGGCAGGAACTGTGATTGGCACTCTCCTTCCTTTCATCTTATTATAGTACATTGTGGCTACTTTTGTTGACCTTTCTTATGATCAAGGGCATTGATATAAAATTTGAATTTCTTGCCTTGCTTTGTTGATGCTGGTATGTCATGACTGATTGGAGTGTATTCATGCAATCTATAACTACATTAAAAATATTTTGTGCTATCAATATTTGCCTTATGCAGTCACAAGATACTCAAGTTCTGTAAAGATCATTACTGTTCATCTATGGAATGCCCTTTATTAATAAAGTTTGTTAGTACTTTCCAAATTTCAAGGCATTGACTTCACGAAGGAAAGCTCTCTCATACAAGATCATTTTATATTTTTGAGTTTTTAAAAATCTAATAATACTTTTCATCTGTATCTGCTCTGTTAGTTTCTTTTGGATTTTTCAATTTTTTTATGTTATATGCATGCTCTCATATTTATGGCATACATTTGTCTGTTAGAATATGTTGTTAGTATGTCTAGTGGCGATATTTGTCGATGTACTTAGTGCCATTGTGTTGTGAGTTGTAGCATTTAATATGTTTCACAAATTATGGCTTCAAATGCAACAATTGTCTCTAGAATGGCTTTAGCCTTTAAGTACATGAAGAAATGCGGCCACCAGACACTATGTACATCAACAAATGTGGCCATTGGATAATTAGACAACATTGTAGCATACTGTAGCATTCTCCCGTATTGTTGACCAGGGGAATGAATACACATTCATGAAATAATAGCATTGCATGAACATTGTCAATCTTTAGATTTCACAGATTTGACATACTTTGGGGTCCACATACATGGTTTTAGATGGACTATGATATTGTGAGACTGAAGGACTTATTTTGTAGGTTGGATTTCAAGCCATCGCTGAAGCTCTTGGCATCGCTGCAGTCAAAGCAATAGTTGCAATAACTGGTATTATTGCAGGAGGGCGCCTGGTATGGTTCATGCTTACAGTTGTCCCTTTACATGATTTATTGATTAGAAACTGTGAGATTTGTATGTGAGAAATGTCATTGTTTTAGTGTTAACTTTCTTTAACAATGGTAGTTTTTTCATAGTTTCTCTGTGTAATTATACTTTTGATTTGATTTTTCTTGTTGACTTCATTGACAGCAATTTAGGTTCTGCACCAGAAAAGAGTATAGTGTGACTAGGATTGCATACCTTTTTCTATTGAACTAAGTGTGTTCCAGGATTCTTGATATTGTGGTATTGAAAAAGCACTTCAAGCAACCTCTACTTCATGCATCACAACTTCTATGGTTAATCCTTCTGCTATCCAGAAGAATTTCTTTTTGCCAGCAGCTGCTGGTGTCTACTTGTTATGAAAGTTGGATATATCATGTTATTGAGAATGTTTGCATTTTTTGGCCTTGGCATTCCACGCTTCTAGATAGCTTTTTTGTTGCACAAGGAGATACTATTGGTCGTTCCCGTCGGGACCGCAAACCTGTTAAGTACACATTTGGTATGCAATTTCTCCATTCATGTCATATTATGTAAGATTAGGTCTATTCAGTACTTGTTATGAAAGTTGGATATATCATGTTATTGAGAATGTCTGCATTTTTTGGCCTAGGCTGTGAAAACCTAGTTCTTTTGGTGGTTTGAATGATCTTGATTTGAAGGATGGGACTTGAAGAAAAGCCTAATTTTGAAACCCTAGAAGTTGGTATAATGGGATGAGGTTCAATTGTAGACCAAAACCACAGTCTATACCATGATGGGGAGAATAATAATGTTTTTCTTAGTAGACTCTTACTAGCACAAAACATTAGGGGAAATAGCTTTCTACAAGGTTACATCATTGATGATTCTAGAAGTTGTCAAGCCATGTATAAGGAGCTTATTTCAAAGAATATTGGAGCTCATGACATACTTTAAGTGCATTGGATTAGGTTTTGACACTACAACAAGATAATGTGATAAAGTCTTTACCAACATTCTTCAATCCATCTCTTCTCAAATTGCTCACTCTAGGGATTTTGGAATAGTTCAACCTTCTTGTAGCTCGAGACATCCTTATTCGATCTAGGAGGATTTAGGTGTTGATGAGAGTGGATTGAAGTCACAACTTGATATGGGTTGAGAACTTGGAAAGAAGGTAATTTTCACAATATTTAAAATATAAAAAAATACACAGGCGTCGCTTAACCGACACCTGTGTATTTTAAAAATACATTCCGTCGCTTAAGCGACACCTGGAACTGTCAGTTTTGCGACGCATATGTCTTGGAGGTGTCGGTTAAGCGACGCCGGTAGGTGTCAATGTTGTTAACAATTTTCGTCACCGTTGCTTAATAAGTGTCGGATAACCGACGATGTACATTCAACCGACGGTTAGTTAAGTGTCACTTAACCGATGGTTACTTAGGTGTCGGATAACCGACGACAAGTTTCCAACGCTTATGAAAAAACCAAAGTATCGTACATGCGACAGGGAAGTGTCGAAAATCCGACATGACGGCCGTCGGATTTTTGGTCGAAATGTAGTAGTGATAAAACTCAATTCTATCTTTGTAAGGCTGAGGTAATCCACTCAGAAAATGTTGGACCTTCACTTTTTCATCTCTGATGTACCGAACATACCTTAACAGCTCCAAAAACTTATTTGCATACTCTTTCATGGTCTGCTGTCCCAATCTCAGCTCGTGGAACTCCTTAATCTTGTCATCATAATACCTATCAGAGAGGTACTTCTGCTTGAAATACTTCTTGAACTATTTCCACTTAAGTATCCTTTCACTGATCCTCTTTACTTACTTGAAGTGTTCCCACCAAATGGACGCTCTTCCATTCAAATTAAATATGGCAACTCTTGCCTTCATGTTTCCTGAATAATCATGCACTTGAAAGTACTTCTTTATCCCAAGAAGCCAAGATTCAGCCTCTTGTCCTATCTTGATCTCACCATCAAATGTAGGAGGTTTAGCTTTCTTAAATTCATCTCGAGAGAGATCCCTATGGTGCCTCTTTCTCTTTCTTTTATGAGAAGAAGAACTGGAATCGCCGCTGGATTCTTCAGAATCAGATGGTATGCTAGAAGTTCTTCTCCTTCTCCTAGTACTTCTCTTACTTCCTTCTGGTCTTGTTGTACCTCGTCCAGAATCTATCTTCCTTTGCAATTTTGTCAAGCTCTACAACATTGCAGCATTCAACTGATGTTGATCTTCCTGGGATTTGATCAAGCTTCTCATTGTGGCTGCAACATCTGACGGTGTCCCCTGGAATCGCCTTCCATTGGACTCAATGTCATCATTTTTATTACGTACATTTTCTCCCATGGCCTCTTCTACTCGCTCATGAGAATCCTGAGCATCATACCCATCATGGGTTCTCATAACTGAACCACCACTTACTTGTCAAACTGCACTACCTGGAGCACTGCCCTGGAAGGTTTCTATGATTCTGCAAACGTGTTAGCAACACAAGTGTTAGATGCATAACATCGATATAAATCTGAATTACTTACCTTCTGCTGCAATAATCATAAAATAGCAAATTTTCCCGAACATAGAATTTTCTTCCTCAATAACGTCTATCTGAGGGGGATGACGGGGGTCAAGGGGGGCTTGCCCCCTTGTGGCTTCTTTTTTTTTTTGTAAATAATTGGTTTTCGCGCAATCTAGCGCATAAGATCGTTGCCACTTTCTCACTATTCAGCCCTGAAATTTCACTGAAAAACTGTTGAAAATCCCACCGAATACCGTCAAAATTTGCTGAGAAATCCCACGGGAATTCAAAATTTCCTCTGCAGAATCAGCTCCCGAAACAACTAACCGTTCTGCAGAATCGGCTCCCGAAACAACTAATTCTTCCGCAGAATCAGCTCTCGGAACCACTAACCGTTCCGCAGAATCGGCTCCTGAAACAACTAATTCTTCCGCAGAATTGGCTCTCGGAACCACTAACCGTTCTGACGTTTCGGTGGTCTCTCTCGTCCGAAGACTTAGTGCTTTCACTTCCGCAATGGCAGCACATGAACCACTTTCCTCTTTCAATCGGCGTCAGCAGTCTTTCTCGTCGGAAGACTTAGTGCTTTCGCTTCCGCAACGGTGACACATGAACCACTTTCCTCTTTCGATCGACGTTGGCAGTCTTTCTCGTCGGAAGAATTAGTGCTTTCGCTTCCGCAATGGCGGCACACAAACCACTTTCCTCTTTCGATCGGCATCGGCAGTCTTTCTCTTCGGAAGACTTAGTGCTTTTGCTTCCGCAACGACGGCACACGAACCACTTTCTTCTTCCAATTTCGACCTTAGAGAAATTTTTAACTTCTTTCTTTTTCTTTACGGCATCGGCGGTCTTTTCACATCAGAAGGCTAGTGCCTTTGGCTTCTGCAACGGTAGCACGCCAACAACTATTCCTTCCGATCGACGCTCTTTACTTAGAACAATTTCAAAATTTTCTTGCGGCGTCGGCTGTCTTTCTCATCGGCCGGCTAATGACTTTGGCTTCCGCAACGGCAGCACACCAAATACTAACTTCTTCTGATCGGCACTTAGAACAATTTTAAACTTTTTGGCGTCGGCGGCCTTTCTGGTCGGAAGCCTTAGTGCTTTGGCTTCCGCAACAGTGGAAGTTAATTCCGTTAATTATTCCGATGTGGAATGCTTAGTCAAATTTTCACAGCTTTCTCCAAACTGTTCCGTTGGCATGCTTCTGCTATGTCAGAAGTCCTTCCGCAACGGCGGAAGCCTTTCTTGTTAGTGGCCCGACCTCTCAACACTTAGACCATTTTCTTTTGAATTTTACCAGTCATCCACTGATTTCTGCTGGGCAAAATGAGATACAACCTCTGTCAGTTGCTCCTTCTTGGCCCATAGAGGCCCATTGTTGCCAACCTGACGCTCTGATACCATACTGTCACGTCCCCATGTGTTGATGTATATGTAACTTCGGAATGTATTCTTATATGTATTTTATATATTGTAACCCGATGTTTATTCTGGGATGTTTCTATTATGTATTTGAGTCATGTGGTCATGCCCCGATGTTCCGATCGGGAGGATTAATAATGTAATCAAGTCATTTCAAGTCATTAGGTAAGTCCCCACAGTTATGGGGCACTTGAGTTATTATACACTAATTAAGGTGTAGGCTCGAGTAGTAATTATTAGGTCGAGCCTACGTGTGAAATGGTAATTCAAGTGAACGGACTAGTATAAATAGAGAGGGTGAGTCTCTCTATTTATCACTTGTGAATTACATCACTTGCTCTCTCAAGTGTGGCGCACTTTTGGAGAAGGAAATTCTTGGGCTTGACAGAAGACAGAAGGCTGCTGTTGTGTTGGGAGGTCATCTTACTGTTTTGGGATCACATCTTGTGGTGATACTATCTTAGAGGAAGTTGAGGGGTTTTCTCCATTTATGGTTTCCCCTCCTAAAATCTTTGTGTCTCTTGTCTCTTGTGATGTGCTTATGTGATTGTTGTGCTTGTTATTCTCTCAGTGAAAAGATCTTATCATAATGCTAGCTTAAATGTTGAAAAACTAACATGGTATCAGAGCTAACCTGAGAAGAAGACATTGTGCAGCTACAGGAACTAGGGCTTCCTATTTTATGGATCTTCCTCCACATATTTTCAGCAAAAGTATGCTAGGATGTCTCTCCATTGAAGGGTGCATCTTTCTGTCGATGCAGAATTCAATTTCAAGCATTTTCAGTTTCGATGTAGAAATTAGGGCTTTCTACAGAAGAGGAATTTTTGGGTGAGACCAGCATAGGATTTTTCTCCTCATCAAAACCGAAATTTAGAGACCTGGATCAATAAATTTGGTTGCGTGAAACTCCAGGAAAGTCAAACCCTAGTTTGACCCCAAGCTAGAGAAACCCTAAATGCTAAAACTGCTAAGTTTTGGTACAGTCGCTATATTCCAATATTGGCGAAGTCTCAGAATCTGAAAATTGCAGGGGCCGAAGATAAAATCATGATGCACATTGTATCCAAAGGGACGCTTCTGATTCGCTATATTTTGGGAGATATGATCTCTCCAAGTTAGGGTTCCCGCCTCTTCCAGAAATCATCCATAAACAGGACACCTGGGGAGATCTGCAATATCTTGGGCTACAGAGGTCCAAATGGAATTCTTGAAGATGTTACATAAAGGGCACGGAATGTACCTTTTTTGGTCCAAATTTGAGACTCATAAGATGAACCAGTGACACGTGGAATTCCGTACAACTTTGCTGTTCTGAACAGTCTAGTAACAGGTTACCTTGGGAAAAGGATCATAAATCCCAAATGGAGAAACCAATTCTTATGAAAACTGTGGTTTTGGATCAGGAACATGTGAGGTTACCTCAGTGAGAAATTTTGGACATAGAGGATCAGTAATTTCAGAGATATCACAAAAACAGTAACAGGAATTTCTGCAGAAGAAATCAGAAAATTAGGGCTTCCTGTTCCGGGAGTTTCCCTTCACTGTTTTCAGAAAAGGAGTACATTAGACAGCTCC